>NW_024102836.1:20882384-21380378 GCF_013122585.1 Styela clava
AATCTGGTGCGGCGGCAAGTCATCGGGTTGAGTGGAGCCTTATGAGATCCTTAGAGTTCCTTGAACCGTTTACAGCCATGAGGAGGTGGGTGTTTGAAAAAGGAGCCTGCATTTTCTACATATTGTCAGTGTATCTTTTGATAATGAAGCTTTTACCAAGGAAAGGCTGTTAGTTTAGACCAGAATCGTGTTTTGTAGTTGACCAGGATATGCATAAAGGTAACTTTCAGGGTACCAACACTAAATAATGTACTATTCGAAGTTTATACAAACATTTTATTTTTGAGTATGGTATTTTTATCAATTTCCAAATTAGATTTCATATTAAAAAATATGAGGCAAAGAATTAGGAAATGTAAAAAATTATAGTTGAACATATTTCGAACAAAATTGATGTTGAATAGATTTGGACATTTTATACATATTTAACATCTGTGTTCTTTCTCATAGCTATGTTCAGAATCCTAAACTTATTATACAGTATGTCTGTGTAATTTAGGCATCAGTACTTAGGTAGCTCAGAACATTCTTTTGTATAAAGTGACCAAAATTAGGCACTGTAATGTAAGTACAGATAACGTCTTTCTGCACAAACATTTACAGTACAACATCAAACCTGCCATGCCGGATACACCATCTTCGAGTGATGTTGATGTTACATTGGAAGCGGTATCAGGTAAGCACCAAAATATGATTTTGAAATTTTTATAAATTTTAATTGTCAGACGTATAATACTGTATTATGAAATACCTAATATCATGCACTGTTGCAATAAATAGTTTGTATTCGCTTTTCTGAAAAAATGCTTTTGAATTCTATACTATTATATGATCGAATATGCCATTCTTTTTTTAGCAGATGAAACAGACCAATTTCAACCACCTGTGGCAAAAAAGCGTAAAAGCAGCCGGGATGACCTCAGTGCTGTGTTAGAAAAATTGCAGCAGTCATCAGGTAAGTCAAGTCGAGCAGTGATTCTTATAAAGTGAATCGCGGTTCATAACTTGGATGCCTGGAAACCATCTTGAGTCGCTATTTCAAAAAAATTGGCGCTCCCGTACGATGTTAACCAAGATGGCGGACGCTTTGAACGTAGTGTGTGTATCAGGTTGGGACATAATTTTATTCCGATTTCCCTTATTTTAGTTCTGTTAAGAATTTGAATTCTAGCCAAGTGCCTTCTGTAGTATTTGTATCTGAAATTAGGGTTGAACCTTAACCTGGTACACATACTATGTTCCGATGTCTGGCATCTTGATTCACGTACTACACGAGTACCATGACACCTACATTATTTTAGTTTAAATTGTCTTTCTCATTTGTGTAAATAATTTTTGGTGAAATATTTATGCTTCAGATCACTCAAAAAAATATCTACTTACTGGTACGTATCAAACCAAAATTATATATATATATAAATGTTTCTTGTTTTTAGAGAAAATACAGGAAGATCCTGATGAACTCTTCTTGTTGAGCATGGTTCACGAGGTTAAGACGATGAGTGTGGAAAAAAGATGGAGGTTCAAAGTTGGAGTCATGAATCTCATTAATGAAATTAAATACTCTATTGAATAAACTATTGATATTACTTAAATATAAATTTTCCTGAATATTTTTTTTGTTTTAAATCATGCCAACTAGATATCATTGCTCAGTAGCTTTCGTACATCCCTGTAAGTGCTAACCCGATAGTGTACCTAAAATGTCAACCAGTCTGGTGATTTACCCTCGTAGTTGCTATTATCTCCACTGCGGCAACATATATAAAAACAAGATGAAAGATTCCGCTAACCAAGTCGGAAGCAAATTTTTTTTTATTCAGAAAAGGTGAAACGAAGCAATAAAACCAAAAAATGATAGGGGGGATAGTGCATTTAGATCATATTTCGACCACTCGAGAACACATATTTATCCTGCCATGGCAGTGCCCCTTTCTCACTGACAAAATATTCGCTGAATTGTTCTCTAACTTTTACTGCCTCCTTCGCACTCGGCCTTCCAATCTTCCTGATATTTAACATTGCTGAATTTTCTTCGGCCTTCCACTGCACTGCACCTCCACTGACCTCGTGATCTACGAAATCCGCCTCAAAATAATTAGAATCATATCTAAGAAAGTTGTGAAGGACTGTGCATGCTTTAATGTGTGGTCTGTTCTGGCTGGTGATACGCATATAGGCCTGCGGAAAATTCTGAATCGAGATACCATAATGCCAAAGGCATTCTCCACAACCCTGCGAGCTCTCGAGAGGCGATAGTTGAAAATACGGGACCTTCTTGATAATCCGGTACCTGGAAAAGGACGCATCAAATTGGTTTTTAAGGGAAAAGCCTCGTCACCAAGAAAAACGTGTGGTAGTGGCTCCATCATCCCTTCCAATATGGTGCTTTTTGGCAGGTCTAATGAACCATCCAGGAGTTTTTTTCCAAAAGATGATGAAGCAAAAACATTCCCATCACTCTGCCATCCATACGCTCCAACATCCACGTAAATAAATCTGTACTTGGCGTCTGAAACTGCAAGCAGTACCAGACTGAAAGTTTTTTTATAGTTGAAAAATGATGAACCACTGTTTGCAGGAGCTTGTATGACAACATGTTTCCCATCAATACTTCCAACACAGTTTGGAAATTGCCATAATTGTTTAAAATCGTTTGCAATAATCTTCCACTGATTTTCACTTGGGACTGCCATGAACACAGGCTGCAGGGAATCCCATATTGCAGCGCAGGTTTCTGGAATAATTCGCGATATGGTCGTTTTATGAATCCTGTAAGAGAACCCGATGGTCTGATATGAATCCCCCGTCAACAAATATCTGAAAAATATATAATGTTGTATTTAGCGATAAACTACCATATGTAGACTAACGTTAGGTACTGTTCATTTATATTTTAATCAATCAATCACGATTTCACTCATACTGTGGGTTAAAACCCTATTTCAAAATACCTCAAAGTGACTGCAAGTCGTTCCTCAGGCGGAGTTGGTTCACGCATATTTGTAGTTTGTTTCACAATCTTGCTCTCTTTCATATTCAAAAGACGGTCAAATGTAGATGGTGTCATGTGGAAGTACTGTTTAAAATAGGTTTCTCTTTCCATTCTCATCTTCCTAACCAATCTGTAGTATTCTCCTGAAATTAGAGGCAAAGAAGGTGAGTATAGGCTTCGTGAGACTGAGACGTATGCATTTAGTGTATTGTAAAAAAAAAATTACCATGTTCCTTTCGTCTGCAAAGTATTGGGTGCATCCACAATCTCTTGCCGACACAGCGCTCATCCTCTTTTAATCTAATACAGAGAACCACAAACAATAACTTCAGCTGATGTCGGTACAAGTACTGCTTGTAGCGCCGTGACCGAAAACGACTTATTCTTCTTCGCGATACGATACCCATTTTAATAAAATTAATCTTGCAACGATCCCCAAAATATCCAAAACAGAAATAATACAAAAGACGAAGGACAAGTCCGTTTCCCGCCTGACCTCACGTCACAGTACACTGCGCAGAACTGTGGTTCCGTGCACACTGCACAGTGCGGTGAGTCGCTGTGCGGTGAGTTATACTACTGCCGTGTATACCGGCCTTAAATCGTAAAACGTAAATAAAAACAATTGACTAAAATGCATCCAATAAAATAGTTCGATAAAAGCTAATATAAATTCCTAAAATCGGTAAAATCAGTCTGTTGCTGGAATAAAATATTTAAAAACCTTGATTCCGGATTCTTGAGGTTAAGGCTTGGAGAAGATACGTATCGCGTCGGAATGTCACCAACTTTCCGTAGGGTTTGTTGCTATTGTTGTCCCCTAGACTCCGCGTGCCAAGACTGTGCTTTCTTATTACTCTCCGCCTCGTCTCTAACAAAATGTGCAAGATCTTTGTTGTAGTAAAATATCGATGATATAAAAGCATAAAATAGGGAAATAAAACATTAATATAACTTAACTCGGTTGAGGTACGCGTTGTTGAAGGGTGTAGGGTCGAAGTGTCGGAAGTCAAGTGCCTAGAACGAGTGACAAAAACTACAAAAAAGCGCAAAGCTAAAACGTGGCAAGCGTGTGGTCACATGACCCGAGCCTAGGTGTCGCTATACACGTTTAAAGGGCCAAACCGTTTGAGGCAATGTTCGACAAATACCGAAGTGTCGAATGTAAGGTAGTAGGGGTGGAGGTCGCCATGAGCGCTCAAGATCTGACCAAATGCGGTCTGCGGTATTCATGAATACTCGAAATATTTCTAAAAAAAAGGTTCGGCTTCCTTCTATATTAATGTTAGACTTGCTCACGGGTGCTGCTACTCGATAACCAACATTCGTTGTTCACGTCTCCCTTCACCGTGGAATGCCGTTCCACGTTTTTTTCACTTTTTAATGTTCGTAACAAGTATATTTCAAGTTGGTGGAAAAAACTACTGACTGACTACTGATGGCTTCCACTCATGTTCAGCTGAGACTTTGAAAGTCGCTGATCGTTGCGTCACGGTGCGGACTGAGAAATTCGAGTAACGTGTGCTCTGGCGTCCCTGCACGAAGGCTTGTCGTTTGACTGCGCGCTCATGCCGACTACGCCTGAACAGCACAAGTTAGACGACTTCTGCGGTCAAGTAAACGTAAAGAAGAATGGCAACGATGAAAATCGCACAATAATATATGAACACACGGCATTTCCTGAACCGTCTAGCTAAATGCAGAGGGAGTGATTTTCATAAATATAATCCATAATCCATTTTCATAAATATAATCCATGATTTTTTTATTTTTTTTTCCGTTCCGACCGTCGTCGGGTGCGGACGTGTCAGCTTGAAAAGACTAGTGAATGCTACGCGTTGTATGTTTCGGTATCTGTAATCTGTATCGCGCATTATCAACATGAGCAAAGCCCATCCACTAGAATTAAAGAAGTTTATGGATAAAAGATTGGATTTAAAGTTGAATGGTGGACGATTTGTTACGGGTATATTGCGAAGGTTCGATCTTTTTATGAATCTAGTCGAGTATGATGGAATAGAGCGTAGAAAAGATGGGATCACTGCACCTGTTGGAATGGCTGAATGGTGGTCGTGCGTGGAAATTCGATATTAATGTTGGAAGCATTGGAACGGATACAATGATTTTAAAGTGAACCAACCGAAAACGACAAAAGAACCCAATACCCTAATCCATGATTTGTGCGTAGACTGCTATGGAACATCCAATCCATTTACCAAGCTTGTTTTTTAGTAAAAAAAATTTGTCACTGTGTTATTTTTGCAATATAATTGAAGTAGGCCCACAACATCACCATTTTTCGTCAGCGAGTGTTTTAATCCATATATCTGTATAGGAAAAGCACATACACGTCTCACATTTCGATTTGAATTTATAAGTTGTTGCCCGATGTTACATCGTGATTTTGTTTTATTCTGTTTTTGGGGGACGGGCACGTACTTGTACCTATTTAACTTCCTCCAGGTCCTCTGTATTTTGTCTGTCCCTTTGTTGTTGTTTTGTTTGTATCAGAGTGACCGAATAAAATTGATTGAATGATTGAGTAGGATTTGAATCAAAGATTTGTACTTGCATGAGGCCATAAACGAATCTTCCAGCACACGCGACGAGTGAGAGAGAGACTTATTTTCCGTCAACCACATAATGTGAGCATTGTAACAACAAGAGAGCTGTGCTCAAATATATGGACGTCACAACACATTTTCATTACAGCTAAAGAAAAATAGACAATAATTGAATTAACCCGCAGACACACTACAAGTAAATAAATTCGGTAAGCTATGGTAAAATTGCGAAACTTACGACAAAATAGACTATTCTTATTTACAGTGATAACTCTATTGCAGTATTACCGCTACGGTATTAGGTAGGGTATGTTTTTAAGTCTGACATTCTATGGTACCGGTACCGCAACCATGAAAAAACTTTCAATACTGTCCCCATAAAACATTTTCAATTCCAACTTTCGCTAAGACGGTACGGTACGGTAACGTCCCCGCAGAAAAGAAAACCAACATTATTGCAATACGGTACAGTAACGGTACCGTAGTAAGACAGCGTAAGGAAAAAATCATAGCAAAGTACCGGACTTCGTTACGAAACATCGACGTTCGATGGCACGTGATCAAAAAGAAGAGGAGTGTCGGCTATGCGTCCGCAGAACGTTCGGTGACGTCATAGCAAACAAAAACAAATCTTACAAAGCTAACAGAAATATTTGAAATAAATAAAAGCAATAGCCTTCTGGAGAAAAATTTCATCTTTAACCAGTAAAAATTTCGAAGCAATCGGTCCAGTAATGAAAGAGAAAAGCGGTTTTTTAGATTTTCCACTAGATGTCCAAAAAGTGTCAAAGAACAACAACAAGACCAACATAATATTGAAACGATCGTTATGTCCACTACGTGTCCAATAAAAATATATACAACAACGTACGCAAATTTTTTCGGTATAGACTGATGAGAACTATACAGTCATCAGAGTCAGCTCCCCCCATTATCACTATTTCAACTATGTATGTAAGATTAGGTCAGTATATGATTTAAAGGAAGGCTATCTATTGTAGAGTTGCCTGGTTTTCTACAAGATATTTTCAAGTTAGGCCATATAATTGTTATACGGTGTATATTCAGGATGTGACCAAAGACCTAGGCTACGCCCCGAAACTCGTCTGTGAGCGACATAGACTTTTGATGTCTGAGGACACGAGGCGGATTCCATTTGTCCCAGCTACTGGACAAGGACGAATATTTTTACCAAATTGGTTGCTCAATGAAAAGTACAGCAGATGGTTCGTCTATACCCGAGTCCCGAAACTAGGATAGCGGTCCTCTGTGTAAAGTTTGCGTACTAACGGAGGGCAAAATAAAGCAAATGCGACTACACTGTGAGCAGTTACATTCGTCAGCAAGCCTTTTATAAAGTACGAATACTTCATCGAACATATTTCAGTATTACAGAGCTACTTTCGAGTATCACCGAGACGAATGAACAGCAGCCCGAACCGTCATCAAAATCGTCAAGCAAGGTAACAGCGTGTGCAGATTTGGGACGCATATTACACGTGGTATATCACTTGAAAATAGCCTCAGAAAATGATTAATACGGAGCATTAAGCGTATTATTCTACGGCAGTGGTTCTTAACCATTGTGAGCCTGCCGAACCCCTACGCTATTCCGCAAGCTTGTGTCGAACCCCGAACTTTTGAACTAGGAGCGCAACCTGAAATTATCAAGGGTAAGCCTATTTTGTATAAATTTATAGAAAATTCAACCGCCTTCAGTTGATAAAATATGAATTTGTTACCTTACTGTTGAGCATAGGTTGTCTTTTTGGATTAAATTTGCAGGGCATGCTTTCTCAAACGAGTATCAACCACCGAAAGAACCTCTAGTTGTGCCATTGTTTGTTGCAGAATAGATTGCAACAAACAGTACCTTTTATTCATTCATTAGATTTATTAGTGACAATTTTGCTGCTGTTTTTCGGTGACTTAGATACCAATTGCCGTGTATCATTGTCATGTCAGAATGGCGTCGGTCGGCACAGGTCTCGTTGCCAAGGAGATATTTTTTTTAATATAAAAGTTGTGCCGATGGAAAAGCACAAAACGGCGTGCCCTGGTTTCTGATTCATTTATGTGCACCTATTATATTCAACTTGTTCTTAAAATTTAACTACGTTTTAGTATTAGGATTTAAATAACATGCCGTTTTGGCAAATATTTTAAGTTCGAAACCCCGAGGTTTGTAATAGTAACCTTAACTATTTGTTGGGGGTTAGAAAGCATCTAAAAAATGAGGTCATACGGGGGTACATCCAAGTGCGTGACGTCTCTCATTGACGGGTATTATATAACAATAATCTGCGCAATACCACACATAAATAAGCCATTCTATGAACGGTCTGAATGTTGAAACTTGGATATCTGCTTTAAATTATAGTTGTTTTTACATATTTAATTGGCTCGGAAATAGAAATACTTCGTAATACACAACAATTTCACAGGACTTTTTAGCTTTAACATTTAGTATTGTATATGTACCTATTGTACTGGTATAACACATATAATGCCACCGAAAACTTATATTCAATTATTCAACGATCATTCTTTACTAAGAAGAGACTTTCAATTTCCAGCGAATTCCGCGTTCTTCACATTCATGGAACATGATTTCTATCTATAAAAGTTTTGTGAGAAGGTAACGAAACTACCATGAAGGAACAAACGAAGACTGGGCTTGTAATTCAAACTGTGGTTTGAAATCCTGGTTTGTCGAAAGTTGAGCTTGTATTTCGGCACCAAGGTCGCGACTTCAATTTACTAGCCCATGCGTGGCTTGATAATATTGATTGCAGTTCAGTAATATATTCAAGAATTCGTGCGTAACTTTAAATTACGCAAAAAATTCAAATAAGTAAAGTCAGCCTCTCCCGTCGATTTGGTATTTTTGTACGGAGCCCCCGCAATCAAGAGAAAATGTGACATTTGAGAAAAACATCCCTGTCACGTTTAAAGTACCAAAATAGGTACTCAGTTCGGGTTAGAGATGATTTAAATTTCAAGCACAATCTGCGTTCTTAACCTGGGGTCCCTCAATTTTTTTTACTGCTACGGCGTTGGCAGGGATATATTTTGTGACCTATCACGAGAATTTTATTTATCAGTTTGGATGAGATACTTCTAACGAATATCAGATTTTGACCCGATAAAACAAACCCGATCGAATGGGCAGACTTTAGATTACGATCAAAAAATATCTATGTGTGTTTTCCTCGGAAAGTACCATTTGAATATGTAATAAGGCAGGAGCAGGCAACCAACGCATGTTTGGAAGTTGTAACTATAAAGTTGCTATACTGCTTAGCGGTAATATTTGCCTTTTATCTTATCCTTTGAGTTTGATGCCACCGTAATCACATCTAATATGACGTCATACTACAAAACAGAGGTTCCCAAACCTTAATGGCTCGTGGCCTCTCTCCTTCCGATGACTTTAAGCACTCATCAATTTTGAGTATTGTAACTAAACTAAAAATCTTCGGAAGACATAATGACTATCAAGTTAATTGATTCACAACTAAATCCTGACGAATAACACGCAAAACCACAAAAACGAGGGATTGTTTACAACCATGCTTGAATATCTGTCTGGGCGGTCGCATAAATTTTAACTATTACGTCATTGTTAACTTATTGCTGATTTGTAGTTGTTACGGGAATAAACAAGTAAAACGATGCTACAAAGTTTTCGATGGTGCGTTATTCCGGCAAAGCTTAAAACCGGATAATTATCGTCTACCACACGCGTACCATGAGTTGGAAAACACTGCGTTATACCATATTAAACGTTAAAGCTATCTATATAACAGTATACCGAACATCTTTCATCCTTCCTATATAATTGTAAGGCATAAAATATGCGCGGCACACCGATAGGATAATATTGGCTCCCGGCTCGAAAAATATTGCGATTTTTGATATTCTTGAATATTCCTGCCACTCCCGAAATATAAAAAGCATGGGTTCTATGGCTAAATATACGTTGGAGTTCTAATACTTTCCGCAACTGATTTTTACACAACAGGCAAATAACATTGTGAAATGGAGAGGACAACATCAAAGAATTTATGGAGTTCGGCACGACGGATTCTTTCACAAGTCCCACGGTGTGTTTGAACAAGTTCTGGTAAACATTGAGTCATTTATCTCTGATCGCCGAATCAACTTTATCGCCAGTTTATACCTTGATTACTCTGAAGTTCCCCAGGACTCAATTCTCGGACTTACATTGTTCCTCCTATTCAGCTTGATCTTCCAAATAATCTCATTTGCAATTCACTCATGATACTGCACAACATTCTATTCCAGTATTGATGTGAATTTCTTTAAACAATGCCGCTTGGGCTTGCTAAATCTTTGGAAACGTGCTTGTTTCGGGTTTTTGATTGAGGGAATCCTATACGAACCAAACAGATTATACATCGCTGTGTTCGCCATCTCCATTAATTTATGTTGGAATGCCAAAGATGCAAATGAAATTTGGATCTCTTTACCGTGCTCAACGATTCACTCTTACAAATCACTGATACGACCATACATTGCTGTCATATTTGAACTTGCATGACCGTACTCAATCTCTTAGGTCGAGTTCAGGGAAGAAAATAAAAAATGAATATGATTGGCTCCAAATTATGTCTTAACTGCGAATTCTTTCCTATCGACAGAATATGCGCCATTGTGCTTATTTTACAGTTATTGTAATGGACCATGTTCTTCCCTTATTTAGAATCTTATCCCTCCAAAATAGTTTTCAGTCCTTTATCTTGTTGTTACTATTTTACTGCCCGTGTACCCACCATATAACTAAAATCGTATGCCGAAAGATAGATGAAAATTATATCGATGCCTTCACAAAAATTAAACAATGCAAAGATAACTAGAATCTGTATAAAGTGACACAAACCTGAAAATAAGTCCAAAACACATCTTAGCAAACAAACATAAATACCGAAGAATGGTCATTATTTAGGCGTCTCACTTTGTAATCTGATTGCATGCAATTTACGGCGCTCTCGTAGTATACGTACCAAGATAGAGCACAACCTGATAACCCGAACCTGGTACACATACTATGTTCAGGTTGTGCGCCATCTTGGTTCGTATGCTACGGGAGCAATTTACTAACAACCAAAACCGATTAGCCGTTGAACATGTGAGAAGAAATGTATACAAACAATCGATAGAAGTATTTTCAAATTAAATTTGCAAGCATTATATTGTGTTCTCATCATAATATCGACTAAAAATCGACTTGAGCCCTCAGATATTACGTTGAGGCATTTGAATGTTTTTTAACAGCCCGATTCGTAAGGAGAAGACTTGTCCGAACTCAAATAACCTCGTTTAAATTTATCTTCTGTGATTTGTTGTTGTTTACACTTGAATCCATGTTTTGATTTATTAGTCGTGAGCCATTAATTTTACCCTTTGACGTTGATTTGGTTATTGCGACGCAAAATTCGCCAAGGGAGACGTTTTCATATTGGAACTCAACGTTTTGTGATTGCGTAATTGATACAACCAAATACTCCAGTACAGAAACTTCATTTATGACGAATTCACAACTTCGTGGTAGTTTTTTTGATAATATTGAACTGAGTCGGTATCCGCCAACGCATAATTCTGCACTTCCTTATTGCCCCAGTAGCTTTTGCCACATCAGTGGTCAACCGTAACTTTGCTCAGAGATGAATCTACTTTATTTCCGATTACGTGAACTTAACCTTGAAAAATTTGTCTGATTACGCTGTCTTCGAATCGGCATAGTACAAGACCTTCCGCTTTGTGGAATTCATATTTTCTTGAACATTTCCCTGACAGGATTGGCTTGAATTGTTCCAGGGTCTTGCTCTGAGCTAGTCACCCTAGATGTCGCTAACGAGTCAAATATGATCATAGTTGCCACAGACAACCCTGTTGTTAAAAGGAGCCTGTCGTTCGGTCGTTACTGCAATAGCAATTATCCCAGGTGAAGGGTGTCGAAGAAAACTAAGAGTAAAGAGCATTGAATTGAATTTTGTTCAGTTCCTGAAATATAAAATAGATGGGCGGGTGCGAAGAGAGAACTACACAAAAGACGAACGCACAGGGCGAAACGATTCAGGTAAGTTACCAAAACATCATACTGTCCTATGTGGTTAGGCATGCCACATAAAAATACTACATTGGTTCTCAAGTTCACCTTCTGACAGAGGATATGAAGTGAAAACAAGATGAGATCTATTAGGCTCTGAGCTCGTGATTTATGAATTGATTTAGGCTTCAGTTTTAAAATGGACAAATGGAATTTTCTGTGTTTGTTGTTTTATATTATTTACTTACTTTTATCTTCCCTGTAAATATAAATTTCCATAACTCGCTTCTCTCTTTGGAATTATTATTAGTATTGTCAAGGCATAAGCAAGACCAGCAGGAATGGTGACTTTATGCAAAAGTAGAATTTTCAATTCATGACATGCAACCAAAATGAATTAATTTTTTATTCACATCTATGTTTGTATGTATACAGAATTATTCAATCAACATGGACAGTCATGCAATAAATTTTTACTCATATCTATGTCTGTATACAGAATTATTTTGTCCCGTTTGTATCTGAATATGGTATGATAAGTATTTAGCTCAGGGGTGTGCAACTGGCGGCCCGCGGGCCACAACCCGGCTCGTCAAGCCATTTAGTGTGGACCTAATCAACACTCAGATTTTTCACATCAAGCCCAAAATCTCAATCCGCCAGTTAATGTTTAGAAAGGCTATCATATGGATAAAAATACACAATGTTTTTTGCTGTTGTCACTGTGTTAAATCTTTTGCCGTTTTATCAAGTCCATTTATTTCTGTAAGGGTAAGCGATGGCCGCATTCTTTTCTGTTGGCTTTCCAGCTAAATTTTTTGTGTGGCCCGGCTAGATGTCTGAAGTTGGTTGTATGGCCCGCTGATGAAAAATGTTGCACATCCCTGATTTAGTTCATGAAATTAGAAAGGCCTAATATAACTGTGAGGTGAAAAGAGAGTAAACCAAGAAACATTTTGTGATGGGCTTGTTTAAAAAAAGTTTTCACAACTATGTGGTTAGATTAAAGTGTAATATTTTGATAAGTTTAATTTTAATATAGATGTAAATGGATGTTTTTAACAAAAAGCAAACCCCTAAGAGGTAAATTTATCTCCGCACGTGAATAGAGAGGATTTAATTGAATTCACCCAAACAGGTATGTACCTCTGTGATTACATAAAAGTATAATGCTTTGACAATGTTTTCTACTTAAACTGAAATCATTTCTCGAAATTAAGTTGAGACTGCTAATCTGCTACATTAAGCTTCATATCACATTTTGTTTCTTGAATTGTTTTTAATCGGCATGTCGTCATGGTTACGTTTGTCTTTTTGTATACTACCTGGACTGTTGCAAATTAGATATGCTACAGTATAGATATATAGAGTATATTTTCTTGTGTTAGCGACGCCTATCTGTATTTTATACTTTGAGTTTGTAAGTAGACAAGGCATGTGGAACTTGCATCTGTTAATATCTAATGCTAATTTACTTGGGATTAATACTACTGCGATTAAGTAATTAATAAATTGAAATTAAATGAAATATTATTAAATTAATGGAATAAATTATCTGGTTGGCGTGATAAATTCTATGATGCCAGAGCTAGGGATGCCACTTTTGGATTTACGAATCGGATCGATTCGAATCGCATCTTTTCCGAATCGATTCGAATCAGATTTACGCGATTCGGAAAGAAAAAGAGAGCGATTTACCGAGAGAAATAAACATTGAACGTTTGTTAAATCGTTGTTTTCGGCGGCTCCAAATTTGCCGAATGCGTTTATGCGGCACTTCAAATAACACCAAATTACGGGACCGAAAGAAAACATTGAACGTTTGTTAATCGTTGTTTTCAACGGCTTTAAATCTGCCGAATGCGTTTATGCGGCCATCCAAATAACACCAAATTACGGGACGGAAATAAATGAAAATGAATTTTTGGTACTCCTGAAGTATGCGCACCAAGATGTCGCACAACTTGAACCCTAACCTGGTACACAATCTGAGTTCAGGTTGTGCGCCATCTTGGTGCGCATACTTCAGGAGGTCCGAATTTTTCGTGATTGACTTTTTCACTTATCTGCTGTCATTAGTTTCAAGTTCGGCACAACACACTCTTTTACGCATCACTCGGGATGATGTGTGGCCTAATTTCCACCAAACTGCGAGTTCAGTTTTCGACTGAATAGCATAAGTTTCTATTATGCGCGAATTCAAATGGATCGTACACCTGAAAATTCGTGACAATTTTGATGAAAATTTTCAACAGCACACCTGCGCTGCGACTAAGTTATTGTGCGCCTTGGCATGATTTGATAAAGAATCAGCTACCGACCTCTACTCTAGATAATATTTAATTTTGATTGAAATTTAATTTAAACTTTGTTCTGAGTGAAATATTTCGCGTACATTTGAAGAGAACTATTACTTGAATGAGTTCATCGGCCGGCATTGTTAATTGACAATCATGTTTCTCATTCGAAAATATATATTTATTTTGTTTGCGTTTGTCAGGCTTCCACTCGAGTGGCGGTAAACGAAATCAGGGGGACATAATGTAATAGTACATACACGTCTTTTTTCAGCTGTTACCAAATAAAAGTAGTATTTACTTTTAATTTTGTTGGCGCGATACAAGCGGGAATAAAACATTTCGGATTATTTCTAGCAAATGTCATAACGGACAGGTGGGAGTAAATAATATATGAGGAATGGCAACTTGTGCACTGTTTTACATCAACACGTGCCAGATTTCATACCAGACTAAGTATACTGTGCGAATGTCGTCTTACTTTAGCCCCAGCGACCATGTTTGATCGAGATAAAGCGTCGACCAATTATCGCCCGTCAGCGCAGCGTCCATTATGCACATTTGGATTTTCTGAATTACGAAATTAAACGTAGTCCACGATAATAATGAAGCCCGAGTTAGCCAATACCGCTGTTAGCCACAAATAATATTGTCTCTAATTTTTATGGAAATTTTTGTTCGCAATCGTAGTCGAGTGAACGATTGATTGTTTTTCTCGAAATTTATTTAATTTAGTCGTGGTTTATTTTATCGTCTTCAATCATATTCTTGCAAGCATTTCCCATTTGTAGTAATTCAGATGCAATTATAATGTTTTTGTCGTATTACTCCATGCTACTGGCATAAATATAAAATATTGTACTAAAATTTTGAAAATAAAACTGAACTGAGTATTGTAAGACTCACAGATAAGTTGCAACAGCAAGTTTTTCATCAATGCATTTATTGGTGATATCTATGACCTACATCTTTTTTATCATGATGGAAATAAGTGTGGCTCATTCACTGAAAAACCCTTATCATCCTTGCTATATAGCGTATTCCATTTTCAAGTTTTTCTCTTCTAGATTTGAGCTTTTTTGTGACATTGAGCAAACATACACATTCAAATAAAATAAAAAGCTTAATGGAATCAGATTCGGAAAGATTCGATTCGAAAATTTTTGATTCGAGATTCGATTCGAAAAAAAATGTATCCAGAAGGGGCAACCCTAGCCAGAGAAAACATAATTATATTTTGATTTTTGTCCAACTTTCATGTTCATTTACACTATGAATATGACCTGTCTTATTTAAATTTACCACTATTCAGAAATACAAATTTTTTCTATATGTTCACACCTTCCAAAGGTTGATTTAATTTTTTGAAATATAAATGTAAATCATATGTAAACATAGTGTTCCGATAGAAGTGAATCATAGATGGGCCAAACTTAGTAATACAAAGCACTGATAATCAAAATACTCAGCTGAGCCACTACCTTACTGGAATCGAACAACATTTGATCACAATCCTAAGTTAGATCTTTGACATATTCAGGATTGGCATTTGTTAATTTGCAAAAGCCAACAATATAGTGTAGTAGAAAATAAGCTCATGCTTGGCATGTGCACACATTGTGTGCTTATTTATATGTGATACATTTTAATATAACACTTAAAAGGAAGGCCTAGAGCAAGCATTTGTCTACTGAAGTTAGAAGGTCTTGGCTGATAAGCATATATTTTAGCAAACCAGTGAATCATCAATGGCCTAAACTTGATAATGCAAAGCGTTGATAAACAAAATACTCACCTCACCTGAACGCTATTTATAGGTAATGTTGGAATGATCACTTCCATTATAGTAGCTTGTGCTAATACAGTTGTGGCTCAAAGCGCATGCCAACACGAATTCAATGATAGAGACTATTTTCTAGATAACCATTCGATACATCGTACTTACAGTACATACATGAATTACAAGCATGGTACTTCGGATCTATAGTAAAATATCCACAGTATTCGCATTCTATAGAGTGCAGTATCCAGGCAACCTTTATTTGTAAATACGGTATCTCAGCAATGGTAGAGCTTTATCACAGACTTGTGCAAATTTCAAGAAATAGGTATTTATACTTATAAGATTCAAAATATGATGTGACTTTGTATTTAGAATAGCAAAAAATTTAAATTCAACTAAATATCCACGATCTACTCATAGAATTGTTTTTAATTTTGCCATATAGGCAGGGTTACCATCTACCTGTCCTCGGAGCCTGGAATGTATATCATTACGTTGGGATTGGGCTTCTCTAATAATTTGAATGAAACAGAGAAGAATCTGTAATGGACTTTTGACCCCCGAAAATATTCTTCCTATACTTTACCATTGCAAAATTTTCGGGGCTTGTTTTATTATAAGAGTGTATTCGAGTAAAATGGGATATTTATTTCAAACCATCATTATACTTCATCGCATACAACAATATGTTTTTTAGAAGTACCGGTAAAGAATTTTGGGCTAGTCTATCACAGCTATTTCTACTCTCATTTTTTATTACTGCAATTAAATTAAAACTACTAGGAAGACAAAGTGATATTTGAAATATCTGATTTAAATTTCCGAAACACAACTGAAAACTAACGAATAGAGTTCAAAAACGCGAAAACGAGGTAATGTTTACGACCACGCCCGAAAATGAGTGAGTGAGAAAAGTTTCTGCAAATCCAATTAATTATTCTGGCCCGGGTCAGGTTTAATACCAACCCAATTTATTTGTATTCGAGTACTTGGGTATTTCTATTGTTACCTGCCCATCCCTACAGACAATACTGTTTATCATTTAATTTTAAAAACTTATTATATTATAGTTGGTTTTTACCTGAAATAGTGCTTTGATAAATTGTGCCCTTGTATACGTAGTGTGTTGTGAAGCGCATATTTCCGTGTCTTTACAGCATTTATTCGGTACTCCCGTCACATGTGAACCAAGATGTTGGACATTGGAATGTAGACATACCTGGTACACATACTACGTCCCGGGTCCACCATCTTGGTTCACATAATACGGGAGTACCCTTTATTCTGATTTTTCTAGTCAAAACTCATTTTCTTGTTGTAAGTATATCGATTGTTTTATAAATTGCGACAGACTATAGTGCAATAGTAGGAATTGGGAGATTTTTCCTTGAATCTAAGAGTCAAATCTATTTATCTGTTTTTTGAATAATGACCACACCTCCATACAACATTTGGTAAATTATTCATGATATTTGATACAATCTATTTATTGTTCGGCCCTAATTATGCGGCTACTCCATAAGGCTTTTGTGTCCATATATTTGAGCATCACTTACATTTCCTGTTTTTTATTCATGACATTGCTTGCTGAAAACGCCAGAAATACACTTCAGTTGAAGTCAGTCACTGATATGACATGACGCAAATCTAATTCTCTTTCATCTATGACTCACTTTTGATTGGTCTTTTTGAATCATGCATTTTGTTTCATATCAACATTTAGATAGGTGAGTTATGTTAATGTTATGAGAAACCACTAAAGGGCATATGAGAGCAGGAAGAGTACAAATTACCAGCACGACTTGTTGTCAACTTTCTATTTGAGTCTTAATTAACCTAAACAATAAATAACTGTCTCTGTTATTCTAGTATGAAGAGTGCTTTCGGATATCCATTGCCATACATTTCTTTCAGTTAAGAACTTGAAACAGAGAAAATGCTTGAAATATTTTAGCTATTGATAGGTAATTGTTAGTTTAATACTCTCCTTATTTTTAATAGTCTATCAACTATTGACCCCAATAATAAATTTTTCTAGTCAGCAAGATAAAGATTTGTGTTTACTTACTCTTTGCCCCTTGATATCATAATTAGGTCAACAACATATTAGATAGTAATGTGTATTATAGAAAAAAGTTTTGGGCGCGACTTGTCATAGAAGGATGTACCAGACAGCATAGTAAACAGAGGTTTATGTTTTATCATAAATTACATGATAATAAAAGTGTGTCTACTTTAGGTATGGAAGGCCAAAATTGACGAGAAAATATTCTTTGACCTGACATGAATAACACGTTAACATGAATTGATATCAATGTCTCATACTTGGTACATACCAACAGAATCCAGCAGGGAATAATGCCTTCATGCTTCGAATTTTTTGCCTTTTTCTTTGTGCCAATTCAATAGAGCAACAACCCATAGTCCAGACATAGCAGCCCTACTGTGTAATATTAAACTGGTAGTAAGGATCCCTGAAAGATCATTTATTTCTTGATGGGTAATTTATTGCTTACTAATATTCATATATTCACTCACACATATTTCTATTTTTACTATATTGTGATAAATGTCTCCTCCACATATTTGATTTGAATGTGGCTTTCTAAAAGTTTGTATTTATTTGTCCATTCATTCTGAATAAAGCTTTGTACAAGCACAAAATTACATTTGAAGTTTTTTTTTTGTGCTGGAAAAATATGATGGCCTCCATTATCACTTTTATTTTGAACTAAGCTCCTTACAAGCAACTAATGAAAATCTATAAAAATTCGAGGGCTATCAATTATACAGGGTGTCTCTTTACAATTTCATTTTTGTTATGAAATCAGTTCTCAATATATCTTAACCAGTTTTTTTGCTGTTTTGATCAGTTATTTTTTAATTATTTTCACTTCATTTAATACATCTGTGAAGGCCAAAACTATATATGGTATCGATGAATTCCTTTATATATGCTTCGCTCTAAACCAGTGGTTCTCAAATGATGAGGTGCATCCCACAATTATCACAAACAAATTTTGGGGAGGTGTGAAGCTAATCAAAATTTAAAATATTTGTTAGATTTGATATTGCCCGCCTTATTTTGGATATTCACATTTCTTTATTTTGGATGTTTATGTTCATTTTCAACGTGTTTTTTGAATAAAACATACTTTCACTTTACTATCTGTTATCTGTAGCTTATTGTTAGCTAGTTATTTATGAAGTGGGGCACAATCCTTGGCAAATTCTAAAAGAGGGTGCGACTCAAAAAGTTTTAGAACCACTGCTTTAAACTATGCCCTAATTATGCAAATATTTGAAAATATATATTATTCACCCCCAATTTCACTATCCACCAAAGTTTGCAAAACCAGCTGTCATGATAACTTTGTAATTTATTGATTTTCGATTGGTCATCTTGAATTATACATTCTATTTCATAGTAACCTCTTACATTAGAGGTTTACGGTTACGACTTCCTCTACCATCAAGTCCATGCTTTCGAAAACAAATAACTGGCTGACTAATCCCGCACCCAACGTTGACTGGTAACTGGCCGAGAGGCTGTGGTTCGCCATATAATTAAGTAGTCTTATTGACTTTCTCTCCTCCAGGATAAATATGTAAATCCTATCCTAAGAAGGTAATTTGGCTCCATTGTAAGGTTAGTACAAATCACTACAGTTTTGTGTATTTATATTAGCATAGTACAGAGCTTAATTACTGGTACAGAGACTGATTCAGAGTGAAGGTGAAAATGTCAACTCTTATATTAGATATCACGAATACTATGGCAAAATATGAATATAATGATAATTAACACTATACAGTTATTGTCAAATTATTGGCGGGGTGATAACAGGATGGGATTGTTGATTTTGGACATTGTGACAATGAACAATCAAAGGTGTGTTTAGCCATGATTGTAAAATGAGAGTCCTGATGAAAGAAAGAATAAAATATACTTTAATAAAATTGATAATCATCAAATAAATATATGTTAAAATATTTAACAACATTACAAGATGTGGGCTCATGTTCAAATCTGTGCAACAAGTCTTTGTTATACTTTCTTCAACGGTTATAATTACCGGTATTACTCGTAATTGGTCTGATCTTCTTCCATCTCATATGCTAACATATTTGATTTGACATACTTTGCTGCTCAGTTTTATAGAAACACTTAGCTGTGTTTTCTTCCCGCCCCTAAAAAGCAACTAATGTAGATAGATTTTGGACTGCGGTTAAGGGCAATTCATATACTAATTTTCAACAATCCTGTTGTCATGAAATTTCTTGATTTTCGATTGATAATTTGGAATTTTGCATTCATTTTCATAGTGAAGTCATAGATAGAAGAAGAATCTGACCTCATTGGGACTTGTGAGGTTGGTGGAAACCACTACAGGGTGCAAGAGAGCAGGTAGAACACAGATTACACTGTGTAAAACAATTTTTGTTCTTGGCTTTTAACTGGTCAGACCCAAAAACTAAAGAAAAATGACATACTTTTTTTTTCAAATTTAGAATTTGTAAAAATGAATGAGGAGGGGGTGGGAGTTCCTCCACATTTTTTTTTGTAGCAATGGTCAATATAAAAAAATGAAACTTTCGTTCAAGATAGTCGAGTGCTAATTCTTAGTGTTTATAATATTACTGATATGTGTTCCTTGTATTCATTGTAATAAATCTTAAAACAAATCAGTACAAACGCATGTTAAACAAATATTTTTCAACCAAAAAAATTAATCAATAAATAAGATTTTTACTTTAATTGTCAACTTCAGTCCACGCCAATTCCTTAGTCACCATTCACTCATTGGTTTTGGATCTTCACAATCCAATTATGCCCCGTTAGTGAGTGAAAGGGGCAATGTCCAAATATGCATATTAAGATCACTCACACTAATCAAGCAATATAAAATCTGTGTACCTGTTAAAAGTAGGTAAATGAGACATAGGTTTCAGTGCCTTTACACAACTTGATGTGAAGTAGGCGAACAAAATTAGTTTCCTTCATCTTGGTACACATACTTCTGGAGTGCCTAATCATGTAGTACAGCAAATAACTTTTTTGTTTTTTGAGGGAACAAAATCCAAAGGTTTTCAAGAACGCATTTCTTTATAATATCTAGAAAATAGGAAAGCAGGAGTCTGACTGTCAAAAGGTGCTGAAACTTTGAGGTTAGAGGTCACCACTAAAGGGCACACAAGAATAGATAAGGTATACTTTGTATATATATATATATATATATATATATAGATAAGGTATACCTTTGAACAAAAACATTTCATCAAAATATCTGAAAAATCAAGAGACAACAGAGACTAATCATTATATATCAGGTTCTTGTTCACCAGTCTATAAGTCATATTGAACCACTGCACGGCCATGAGGTACTGAAACTGTGAGGTTAGAGGTTATCACTCAAGGGCGCACGAGAATAGATAGTGTGTAACGAACTTTATTACAAGTAAGAGCTAATTCTGAAAGGTTGTTGTCCAATTTTGATTTGAGTCCTAACTTTATCATTATTATTTCGTCAAGGCTTCTTTGCTAGTTTGACTCATGTACATCTATACTTATAATGTGTTAGCTATTGATGGGTAATTCAAACTTTAATATTCTGCTTATTTTTAATATCTTTTTTTTCAACTATAGACCTCAGTAATAAATCTTTTCTAGTCAGCAAGATGTACCAGTCGGTATGAGAACCTCAAGTGCTTAGCAAACAGACTTTATGTTTTATCATAAATTGGGTAATAATAAACGTTGGGTGTGCTGGACAGATATAATCTTCTTTGGCCAAGCATGAACAACACATCAACATGATTTGATATCAATGTCCCATACTTGGCATGTGCCAACTACTGTATTCATTAGGAAATTGCATCATGCTTTAAAAAGGTTCAAAGGTTTTGCCTTTTTCTCTTTGTGCTTATTCAGCAAAACAACAAATGCTTTCACATATAGTGGTATCCACCTCTCTCTCAGAAGGAAATAATTTTTTGAGGGGTAATTTATTATTTACTAATATTCATATACATGTCTGATCTTTATACTAAAATATAGCTATATAGATGATTCTTAAAAAATAGCATTATGCTTGTGAATTTTTTCCATTGACAAAATTTGAATTCACATAGTGTGTATTATGAATATTATAACACCATAGTTTGTCTGATCTCTAGTTCCATCTATGTTTATAACTCTTTGTGCATCAGCAACTCTTCTATTTGAACCTTTTCACTTTGTATATCAAGGTCATATGCTCTCACTCACAAGTAAAATAGTTTCATCTCATCTTACAGACAATCATTGAATTTCCAAGAGATACTGAAACTATATAGACTTTTGGTGATGCATTAATTTATGTGCTCACTCAGTAATAGAAAACTCATCTCGGTGGAATTTATGGTCAACCACTGAAATGAGGGTGACAACTAAAACTATATATGATTATGGTAGTGCAATATGTGCACTCACTCAAATGTAAAGAAGACTCATCCTTTAAAGTTAAAGGGCAACCACCACATGCCAAGAGCTACTGAAACTATACAGACCAGGGTCGTCCAACCCGTGGCCCGCGGGCCACATGTGGCCCGTCAAATATTTTCGAGTGGCCTGCGCGGTATTATTATTATCCCAATCTTTTTACAAATCTGAGCCATTGTTGAAACCTCTAATGAAAAAAGTGTCGTCCAAACACGCGAGAAGCACCACCAAGCTATCGAAAGCTTCTTTTATGTCCATATTTGGTCGTTGACAGGAAAAACTTCTTTGACCAGACATGAATAGCACGTCGACATGAATTGATATCAATGTCTCATAATTGGTATATACCAACAGAATCCAGCAGGGAATGCCTTCATGCTTTGAAGCTTTTGCCTTCTTCTTGGCACATATTCAACAAAGAAGTAACCCATACATAGAAGCCATAGGTAGTAAACTGGTAGTAAGGACCCCTGAAAAGTTATTTATTTTTTGATAGATAATTTATTGCTTACTAATATTCATATATTCACTCACACATATTTATATTTTTACTATATTGGGATAAATATATCCTCCACATATTTGATTTGAATGTGGCTTTCAAAAAGTTTGTATTTATTTGTCCATTCATTCTGAATAAAGCTTTGTACAAGCACAAAATTACATTTGTAGTTTTTTTTTGTGCTGGAAAAATACGATGGCCTCCATTATCACTTTTATTTTGAACTAACCTCCTTACAAGCAACTAATGAAAATCTGTAAAAATTTGAGGGCTATTAATTATACAGGGTGTCTCTTTACAATTTCATTTTCGTTATGAAATCAGTTCTCAATATATCTTAACCAGGTTTTTTGCTGTTTTAATCAGTTATTGTTTAAGTATTTTCACTTCATTTAATACATCTGTGAAGGCCAAAACTATATATGGTATCGATGAATTCTTTTATATATGCTTTGCTCTAAACCAGTGGTTCTCAAATGATGAGGTGCATCCCACAATTATCACAAACAATTTTTGAGGAGGTGTGAAGCTAATCAAAATTTAAAATATTTGTTAGATTTGATATTGCCCGCCTTATTTTGGATATTCACATTTCTTTATTTTAGATGTTTATGTTCATTTTCAACGTGTTTTTTGAATAAAACATACTTCCACTTTACTATCTGTTATCTGTAGCTTATTGTTAGCTAGTTATTTATGAAGTGGGGCACAATCCTTGGCAAATTCTAAAAGGGGGTGCGGCTTAAAACGTTTTAGAACCACTGCTTTAAACTATGCTCTAATTATGCAATATTCAAATATATATATTATTCACCTCCAATTTCACTTTATTAGTAAGTACTAGTTACTGATTCAGAGTGAAGGTGGAGATGTCAACTCTTACCTATATTAGATATCATAAACAGGTGATAACAGGATAGGACTGTTAATTTTGAGCTATGTGATAATGGGCACTCAAAGGTGTGTTTAGCCATGATTGTAAAATGAGAGTCCTGATGAAAGGAAGAATAAAATATACTCTGATAAAATTGGTAATCATCAAATAAGTATACGTTAAAATATTTAACAACATTACAAGATGTGGGCTTGTGTTCAAATATGTGCAACAAGTCTTTGTTATACTTTCTTCAACGGTTATAATTACCGGTATTACTTGTAATTGGTCTGATCTTCTTCCATCTCATATGCTAACATATTTGATTTGGCATACTTTGCTGCTCAGTTTTATAGAAACACTTAGCTGTGTTTTTTTCCCTTCCCTAAAAATCAACTAATGTAGATAGATTTTGGACTGCGGTTAAGGGCAATTCATATACTAATTTTCAACAATCTTGTTGTCATGACAACTTCGAAATTTCTTGATTTTCGATTGATAATTTGGAATTATGCATTCATTTCCATAGTGACGTCATAGACAGGAGAAGAATCTGACCTCATTGTTACTTGCGAGGTTGGTGGAAACCACTAGAGGATGCAAGAGAGCAGGTAGAACACAGATTACACTGTGTAACACAATTTTTGTTCTTGGCTTTTAACTGGTCAGACCCAAAAACTAAAGAAAAATGACATAATTTTTTTTTTGCAAATTTTGAATTTGTAATAATGAATGAGGAGGGGGTGGGGGTTTCTCCACATTTTTTTTTTGTGTGTAGAAATGGACAATATAAAAAAATAAAACTTCCTTTCAACATAGTCGAGTGCTAATTTTCTAGTGTTTATAATATTACTGGTATGTGTTCCTTGTATTCATTGTAATAAATCTTGAAACAAATCAGTACAAACGCATGTTAAACAAATATTTTTCAACCAAAAAAATTAATCAATAAATAAGATTTTTACTTTAATTGTCAACTTCAGTCCACGCCAATTCCTTAGTCACCATTCACTCATTGGTTTTGGATCTTCACAATCCAATTATGCCCCGTTAGTGAGTGAAAGGGGCAATGTCCAAATATGCATATTAAGATCACTCACACTAATCAAGCGATATAAAATCTGTGTACCTGTTAAGAGTAGGTAAATGAGACATAGGTTTCAGTGCCTTTACACAACTTGATGTGAAGTAGGCGAACAAAATTAGTTACCTTCATCTTGGTACACATACTTCTGGAGTGCCGAATCATGTAGTACAGCAAATAACTTTTTGTTTTTTGAGGGAACAAAATCCAAAGGTTTTTAAGAACGCATTTCTTTATAATATCTAGAAAATAGGAAAGCAGGAGTCTGACTGTCAAAAGGTGCTGAAACTTTGAGGTTAGAGGTCACCACTAAAGGGAACACAAGAATAGATAAGGTATACCAACCTTTGAACAAAAACATTTCATCATAATATCTGAAAAGTCAAGAGACAACAGAGACTAATCATTATATATCAGGTTCTTGTTCACCAGTCTATAAGTCATATTGAACCACTGCACGGCCATGAGGTACTGAAACTGTGAGGTTAGAGGTTATCACTCAAGGCCGACGAGAATAGATAGTGTGTGACGAACTTTATTACAAGTAAGAGCTAATTCTGAAAGGTTGTTGTCCAATTTTGATTTGAGTCCTAACTTTATCATTATTATTTCGTCAAGGCTTCTTTGTTAGTTTGACTAATGTACATCTATACTTATAATGTGTTAGCTATTGATGGGTAATTCAAACTTTAATATTCTGCTTATTTTTAATATCTTTTTTATCAACCATTGACCTCAGTAATAAATCTTTTCTAGTCAGCAAGATGTACCAGTCGGTATGAGAACCTCAAGTGCTTAGCAAACAGACTTTATGTTTTATCATAAATTGGGTAATAATAAAGTTTGGGTGTGCTGGACAGATATAATCTTCTTTGGCCAAGCATGAACAACACATCAACATGATTTGATATCAATGTCCCATACTTGGCATGTGCCAACTACTGTATTCATTAGGAAATTGCATCATGCTTTAATAAAGGTTCAAAGGTTTTGCCTTTTTCTGTTTGTGCTTATTCAGCAAATCAACAAATGCTTTCACATATAGTGGTATCCACCTCTCTCTCAGAAGGAAATAATTTTTTGAGGGGTAATTTATTATTTACTAATATTCATATACTTACTTGGCCTGTGCTGCCATGGTTGATCTTTATACTAAAATATAGCTATATAGATGATTCTTAAAAAATAGCATTATGCTTGTGAATTTTTTCCATTGACAAAATTTGAATTCACATAGTGTGTATTATGAATATTATAACACCATAGTTTGTCTGATCTCTAGTTCCATCTATGTTTATAACTCTTTGTGCATCAGCAACTCTTCTATTTGAACCTTTTCACTTTGTATATCAAGGTCATATGCTCTCACTCACAAGTAAAATAGTTTCATCTCATCTTACAGACAATCATTGAATTTCCAAGAGATACTGAAACTATATAGACTTTTGGTGATGCATTAATTTATGCGCTCACTCAGTAATAGAAAACTCATCTCGGTGGAATTTATGGTCAACCACTGAAATGAGGGTGACAACTAAAACTATATATGATTATGGTAGTGCAATATGTGCACTCACTCAAATGTAAAGAAGACTCATCCTTTAAAGTTAAAGGGCAACCACCACGTGCCAAGAGCTACTGAAACTATACAGACCAGGGTCGTCCAACCCGTGGCCCGCGGGCCACATGTGGCCCGTCAAAGATTTTCGAGTGGCCTGCGCGGTATTATTATTATCCCAATCTTTTTACAAATCTGAGCCATTGTTGAAACCTCTAATGAAAAAAGTGTCGTCCAAACACGCGAGAAGCACCACCAAGCTATCGAAAGCTTCTTTTATGTCCATTTTTGGTCGTTGACAGGAAAAACTTCTTTGACCAGACATGAATAGCACGTCAACATGAATTGATATCAATGTCTCATAATTGGTATATACCAACAGAATCCAGCAGGGAATGCCTTCATGCTTTGAAGCTTTTGCCTTCTTCTTGGCACATATTCAACAAAGAAGTAACCCATACATAGAAGCCATAGGTAGTAAACTGGTAGTAAGGACCCCTGAAAAGTTATTTATTTTTTGATAGATAATTTATTGCTTACTAATATTCATATATTCACTCACACATATTTATATTTTTACTATATTGGGATAAATATATCCTCCACATATTTGATTTGAATGTAGCTTTCAAAAAGTTTGTATTTATTTGTCCATTCATTCTGAATAAAGCTTTGTACAAGCACAAAATTACATTTGTAGTTTTTTTTTGTGCTGGAAAAATACGATGGCCTCCATTATCACTTTTATTTTGAACTAACCTCCTTACAAGCAACTAATGAAAATCTGTAAAAATTTGAGGGCTATTAATTATACAGGGTGTCTCTTTACAATTTCATTTTCGTTATGAAATCAGTTCTCAATATATCTTAACCAGGTTTTTTGCTGTTTTAATCAGTTATTGTTTAAGTATTTTCACTTCATTTAATACATCTGTGAAGGCCAAAACTATATATGGTATCGATGAATTCTTTTATATATGCTTTGCTCTAAACCAGTGGTTCTCAAATGATGAGGTGCATCCCACAATTATCACAAACAATTTTTGAGGAGGTGTGAAGCTAATCAAAATTTAAAATATTTGTTAGATTTGATATTGCCCGCCTTATTTTGGATATTCACATTTCTTTATTTTAGATGTTTATGTTCATTTTCAACGTGTTTTTTGAATAAAACATACTTCCACTTTACTATCTGTTATCTGTAGCTTATTGTTAGCTAGTTATTTATGAAGTGGGGCACAATCCTTGGCAAATTCTAAAAGGGGGTGCGGCTTAAAACGTTTTAGAACCACTGCTTTAAACTATGCTCTAATTATGCAATATTCAAATATATATATTATTCACCTCCAATTTCACTTTATTAGTAAGTACTAGTTACTGATTCAGAGTGAAGGTGGAGATGTCAACTCTTACCTATATTAGATATCATAAACAGGTGATAACAGGATAGGACTGTTAATTTTGAGCTATGTGATAATGGGCACTCAAAGGTGTGTTTAGCCATGATTGTAAAATGAGAGTCCTGATGAAAGGAAGAATAAAATATACTCTGATAAAATTGGTAATCATCAAATAAGTATACGTTAAAATATTTAACAACATTACAAGATGTGGGCTTGTGTTCAAATATGTGCAACAAGTCTTTGTTATACTTTCTTCAACGGTTATAATTACCGCTATTACTTGTAATTGGTCTGATCTTCTTCCATCTCATATGCTAACATATTTGATTTGGCATACTTTGCTGCTCAGTTTTATAGAAACACTTAGCTGTGTTTTTTTCCCTCCCCTAAAAATCAACTAATGTAGATAGATTTTGGACTGCGGTTAAGGGCAATTCATATACTAATTTTCAACAATCTTGTTGTCATGACAACTTCGAAATTTCTTGATTTTCGATTGATAATTTGGAATTATGCATTTATTTCCATAGTGACGTCGTAGATAGGAGAAGAATCTGACCTCATTGTTACTTGCGAGGTTGGTGGAAACCACTAGAGGACACAGATTACACTGTGTAACACAATTTTTGTTCTTGGCTTTTAACTGGTCAGACCCAAAAACTAAAGAAAAATGACATAATTTTTTTTTTGCAAATTTTGAATTTGTAATAATGAATGAGGAGGGGGTGGGGGTTTCTCCACATTTTTTTTTGTGTGTAGAAATGGACAATATAAAAAAATAAAACTTCCTTTCAACATAGTCGAGTGCTAATTTTCTAGTGTTTATAATATTACTGGTATGTGTTCCTTGTATTCATTGTAATAAATCTTGAAACAAATCAGTACAAACGCATGTTAAACAAATATTTTTCAACCAAAAAAATTAATCAATAAATAAGATTTTTACTTTAATTGTCAACTTCAGTCCACGCCAATTCCTTAGTCACCATTCACTCATTGGTTTTGGATCTTCACAATCCAATTATGCCCCGTTAGTGAGTGAAAGGGGCAATGTCCAAATATGCATATTAAGATCACTCACACTAATCAAGCAATATAAAATCTGTGTACCTGTTAAGAGTAGGTAAATGAGACATAGGTTTCAGTGCCTTTACACAACTTGATGTGAAGTAGGCGAACAAAATTAGTTACCTTCATCTTGGTACACATACTTCTGGAGTGCCGAATCATGTAGTACAGCAAATAACTTTTTTGTTTTTTGAGGGAACAAAATCCAAAGGTTTTTAAGAACGCATTTCTTTATAATATCTAGAAAATAGGGAAGCAGGAGTCTGACTGTCAAAAGGTGCTGAAACTTTGAGGTTAGAGGTCACCACTAAAGGGAACACAAGAATAGATAAGGTATACCAACCTTTGAACAAAAACATTTCATCATAATATCTGAAAAGTCAAGAGACAACAGAGACTAATCATTATATATCAGGTTCTTGTTCACCAGTCTATAAGTCATATTGAACCACTGCACGGCCATGAGGTACTGAAACTGTGAGGTTAGAGGTTACCACTCAAGGCCGCACGAGAATAGATAGTGTGTGACGAACTTTATTACAAGTAAGAGATAATTTTGAAAGGTTGTTGTCCAATTTTGATTTGAGTCCTAACTTTATCATTATTATTTCGTCAAGACTTCTTTGCTAGTTTGACTAATGTACATCTATACTTATAATGTGTTAGCTATGGATGGGTAATTCAAACTTTAATATTCTGCTTATTTTTAATATCTTTTTTATCAACTATTGACCTCAGTAATAAATCTTTTCTAGTCAGCAAGATGTACCAGTCGGTATGAGAACCTCAAGTGCTTAGCAAACAGACTTTATGTTTTATCATAAATTGGGTAATAATAAAGGTTGGGTGTGCTGGACAGATATAATCTTCTTTGGCCAAGCATGAACAACACATCAACATGATTTGATATCAATGTCCCATACTTGGCATGTGCCAACTACTGTATTCATTAGGAAATTGCAATATGCTTTAATAAAGGTTCAGAGGTTTTGCCTTTTTCTCTTTGTGCTTATTCAGCAAATCAACAAATGCTTTCACATATAGTGGTATCCACCTCTCTCTCAGAAGGAAATAATTTTTTGAGGGGTAATTTATTATTTACTAATATTCATATACTTACTTGGCCTGTGCTGCCATGGTTGATCTTTATACTAAAATATAGCTATATAGATGATTCTTAAAAAATAGCATTATGCTTGTGAATTTTTACCATTGACAAAATTTGAATTCACATAGTGTGTATTATAAATATTATAACGCCATAGTTTGTCTGATCTCTAGTTCCATCTATGTTTATAACTCTTTGTGCATCAGCAACTCTTCTATTTGAACTTTTTCACTTTGTATATCAAGGTCATATGCTCTCACTCACAAGTAAAATAGTTTCATTCCATCTTACAGACGATCATTGAAGTTCCAAGAGATACTGAAACTATATAGACTTTTGGTGATGCATTAATTTATGCGCTCACTCAGTAATAGAAAACTCATCTCGGGGGAATTTATGGTCAACCACTGAAATGAGGGTGACAACTAAAACTATATATGATTATGGTAGTGCAATATGTGCACTCACTCAAATGTAAAGAAGACTCATCCTTTAAAGTTAAAGGGCAACCACCACGTGCCAAGAGCTACTGAAACTATACAGACCAGGGTCGTCCAACCCGTGGCCCGCGGTCCACATGTGGCCCGTCAAAGATTTTCGAGTGGCCCGCGCGGTATTATTATTATCCCAATCTTTTTACAAATCTGAGCCATTGTTGAAACCTCTAATGAAAAAAGTGTCGTCCAAACACGCGAGAAGCACCACCAAGCTATCGAACGCTTCTTTCATGTCCATTTTTGGTCGTTATTGCTAGTGAGACATGCTTGAATTTATTTTTATCGCCTGCCATGTATTTCATGTTAATTAAATGTGGTAAATTGCTGGTATTTTATATTTAGTTATATTTATAAAAAACTAGGGTCAATGAAGTCAGCAATCCTTTTTTTCAATATGGGTTTTTATTGAAATGTATTGTTTTTAATGCTCTCGTTGAACTTTATGATTAAGAGGACAGTGACTTTGACTCTTTCCACTTCGGATATTTAGAACAACTCCTACATCTGGATCATGAATGAGTAGGTTTCTTTACTTTTTAATTATGTATGACCAAGTGTGATAAACGTATGTCTTCACTTGGCTATATCTATGTCCCCCCCCCTCACCCTCTTAAAACTTAAACTTTGCAAATAATTTAGTTAGGAGGTATAAATATAATCATTTTAAAAATCATGTTGTCATGACAACTTTGAAATTTCTTGATTTCTGATTGGTCATTTGAACTTATGCATTTCATTTCATAGTAACGTCATAGATAAAAAAAATAATCTGACCTCATCGTGAGGTTAGTAGAAACCACTAGAGGGTGCTTGAGAGCAAGTGGAACACAGATTACATTGTGTAACCCAATTTTTGCTCTTGGCTTCTAATTATAATTTTCTAATAGATCAGACATCAAAACTAAAGTATAAAAACATAATTTTTTTTCAAATGTAGTATCAGGGGAAGGGAGTGAGGGAATATCTGAAAAAAAAAAGCAAAAAAAAAAAAATTTTATTCGTATAAATTGTAAAACAAAGGAGGATGTCCCCAGAATGTATTTTTTGTGGAAAATTTTAATTTAGAACATCATAAAACTTTCTTTATGACTTAGTCTGTTACATTTTTTTTTAATTTTTGATATTCCTGGTATGTGTTCCTTGTTTTATTTGTAATAATTCTTGAAAAAAATTGTAGAAACACACGCTAAAATACTATTTTCCTACTTAAAAGACTTGAAATTAATGAAAATTTTTTTTTTTTTCACATTTTTTAACTTCAGTTCATGCCGATTTCTTGAATAGGTTCCCATATGTGGTCACCCATCGTTAACTCATTATACTGTCATTGGCTACGACGTTAAAAATCTCATTTTGCCTTGTTAGTGAGTAAAAAGGGCAAGCTTTAAATGCAACATATACATCAATGTTTGGCTGGGTCAGGGTATACGGCCCAATTTGATATCGCCTATATATTTTAGTTATTTGAGCCTATTGTAGTCTGAAATTTAATTGGAAATCTAGATGAAATTTTGTTTTTGTTTTTGCTTATTTTCAAGTTTTTTTGGTTGGCAAAAACTTATTGAATATGTGTTTTTGTAAATTTTTTCTATATTTCTTACATAGAATACAAGAAATACATCTCCTGAACACTAAAATATAGCACCAGATTATAAAAGTTTTAGGCTGTTTCATATTACATTTTCTTACAAAAGCCTGATTTCGGGAAAATTGATATTGATTCAAACTCTAGAAGGATATGAATTATGAGCTGATCATGATTGAAATACTTGGAAAATTATTCAGATTCACTAGCTTTGTGTAGCAGTATGTAGAAATGGGGTAGTAGATATAAATCGCAATTGATTTTTAAGATAGCGTTAGTTCATCACAATTAGTGAAATATCAAGTATTTGTTATTTTGTTTTGTATTTATGTACTTCACTGTTGCTTCAAATCTAGTATAACTCTGACTTTAATTGTGACTTTAGAGAGAAGTAACTTTATTTAATTTTGTACTTGAGTTTTAAAAAATTGATGTAACTCAGACTTGACCAAACCCCTAGCATTTTATATTCAGCTACATTTAAATAGAAAACCAGGGATAATTAAGCCAGCAAGACTTTATTTTAGGAAGTCTTGCTTTGAAATGTATCATTTTTAATGTTTTTGCTGAACTTCTATAAATAAGATGACAGTGTTATTGACTCTTCCCACTGTACCTATTTAGATCAACTCCTGCATATTGACTGTGAGTAAGTAGATTTCAGACTTTTCAAAATCCATGTTGTTATCACAATTTTCAATTGCTTGATTTCAATTGGTCAGTTTGAATTACGTTATATGTATGATTAAGTGTTATGAATGTATGTCTTCAATTGGCTGTGTCTGTATTTCCTAAAAATCAACTTACCGTAAGTAAATAGATGGACTTTGGTTAGGAGGAATAAATATACTAAATTTAAACGAACATGTTGTCATGACAACTTTGGAATTTCTTGATTTTTGATTGGTCATCTCAAATAAAGCTTCCCCTAAAAATCAACTCATGCAAATAGATGAACGGTGGTTAAATCAAATGGATATAATACCCCTATTATCATGACAATTGTAAAATTTCTTGATTTTTGATTTATCATTTCAAATTATGCATTCTATTTCATAGTAACGTCATAGATAGGAGAGTAATCTGACTTTATTGCAACGTTAATTAGTATAAACCACTAGAGGGTACATGAGAGCAAGCAGAACACAGATTACACTGTGCAACACAATTTTCGTTCGTGGCTTCTAATGGGTAAGACCCCCAAACGGAAGAAAAATGACATAAACATCACTATTCCACAAATTGTTTCTTTGTTAACTCATTCACCTGAAAGTCGAAGAAACTGAAATATAATTTTTGTATGTTTATAATTTTGTATATGGTACTTCGGTAAAAATAGTTGCTCAGCCCTGGCCTTGGTTATAGAGAATTTTCAAATAAATGCCTCCATGTTCTTGATTAATTACTTCCTTTGCTTGTACAGATCCTAGTTTAGGGTGTATGTCCAAGTTCAAACTAGATATTAGTGGTGGGCAATGAGATGATAAGACCACTAATTATAAGTTGAGTGATAATGGATATTCAAAGATTTTTACCATGTATTGATGATATATCAGAGCCTGTGCTGCCATGTTTGATGTTTATCCTAAAGTATAGTTATATAGGTGATTTGTTTTAAAATAGCATTATGATTGTGAATCTTTTTCATTGACAAAATTTGAATCCACATAGTGTGTATTATAAATATTAGAACGTCATAGTTTTACTGATCTCTAGTTCCATCTATGTTTATAACTCTTTGTGCATCAGTATAAAACTAATTATGGTGGTGCGTAATGTGCGCTCAATTAGACGAAAAGTAGGCTCATCTCTGAGCAAAGTTAATGGTGACCCATGAAGTGCCAAAATATACTTAAACTATATAAACTTGTCATATATAATGCTTGCTTATTCCGAAGTAATTGAGCATTATCTTTGATCCAAGTCAAGTGCCAATTACTAGTATTATAATATACTATAGCATTGCATATTGGTAATTTCAGACCGACCCAAGGCTTGAAATAGTTCTAGTTGAAATGACCAAGAAAAATTTATGCGGTAGTGAATTCCACCTGAAGTTCTTGGTAAAAATTGACTGCGCGTAAATGGATGTTAACTAATGGTGATTCATAGTATATGTAGGCCCTATCCAGATTGTGTTTAGGCCATAATTTTATTCCAATTTTTCCTAATTATTTCTATACAAATTCGGACACTGTCTGCCTTAGCCAAGCGAATATATACCGTGCCCATAGGCTTCAGTCCTTTTACACAACTTGATGTAAAGTTGGCAAACAAAATCAGTTACCTTCATCTTGTTACACATACTCCTGGAACGCCATATCATGTAGTGCAGCTAATAAGTTTTTTGTTTTTCTGGAAGAACAAGATCCGAAGGTTAATAAGAACACATTTCATTATAATATCTGGAAAAGCAAGAGCGGAGACATAACATTATTAATAGGTTCTTGTATATCAGTCTGTAAGTTATATGCAAAACTGTCAGAAGATGCTTAAACTGTGAGGTTAAAGGTAACCACTAAAGGGCGCACGAGAATAGATAGTGTGTAACGAACTTCATTACAAGCAAGGAATAATTCTGATGGGTTGTTGTCCAATTTTGATTTGAGTCCTAACTTTATCTTTATTATTTCATCAAGGTTTCTTTGCTAGTTTAAATAATGTACATGTATACTTATAATGTGTTAGCCATTGATGGGTAATTCAAACTTTAATAATCTGCTTATTTTTAATATCTTTATCAACTATTGACTTCAGCAATAAATTTTTCCTAGTCAGCAAGATGTACCAGTGGTATGAGAACCTCAAGTGCTTAGCAAACAGCCGTTTATGTTTTATCATAAATTGCATAATAATAAAAGTTGGATGTGATGGACAGATAAAATCTTCCTTGGGAAGCACATCAACATGGATTGATATCAAAGTCCCATACTTGGTATGTGCCCACTACTGTATCCATTGGGAAATGTCATCATTCTTTAATAAAGGTTCAAAGGTTTTGCTTTTCTCTTTGTGAATATTCTGCAAAACAACAACCTCCTACATATAGGCCAGGGTGGTCCAAGATTGGCAGCTCCTCGGGCCACAAAATTACTTTTGCATTGTTCGCGGGCCACAATAGTGCCAAGAACTTTGCTTGTTTTAACTTCGCTAGTTGCCTCAGCAAGCCATAACACTAATCAATTTAGTGACATTAGTGATGCAACAATATGTCAAAAGATTTTTTTGTGAAATTTAAGACGAAACAACACAAAATGCGATTTTTGATTCCTCTCCGAATGTGACACAGGCCACAGATAATGGAGTGGCGATGTGGCCCTCGGGCCTGGGTTTGGACCGCCCTGATATAGGCCTTCTGTAATTTGACAAAGCCTTTACTTTCTGTAATAAGCATGTCTCGCAAAAATTTTATTGAATTTATTGATCAATCAAAAGTTAGCATATTCTCAATAATAACATCTTAAACAAGAGAAATAACTAGTTTGGAAATCTTCAAGTTTACAAATTCTAATGCATAATGTATTTCATGGTAAATTTTTCTGGCCTGTTTTAGGGGGCCATCTTATTGAACGGCTATGCTAATTTTATTTTTCTGAAGTGGAGTAATTTTTCCAAGTCTTTTCAGGCATGATTTGTGTTAACTTCATATATGGGTGGATATGCCAGTCACAGTGTCCACTGTTATTCAATTGACTTTGTACTGCCAGATGTTATTTGTATTATTCATTTTGAAAAATTTTGTGGTAATGATGGCTCACGAGATGAAGCACTGACCATTTATGAAGAACTCTTTTTCTATGCCCGATATTGGTACTTAAAAAACAAAACAGGCTAGGTTGGTTTTGTCGATTCAGAGAAAAACGCCCCCATCCTTGAGAACACACCTGTTAACTAACGCATGGACATACAGTGCAGTTCATATCAAACCCTCTTTTTGAAGCTAAAAATAGACATCGTCTTTTTTGCCAGGTAGACTCATTATCTGGGAAATATGGTTTTTAAGGTAGCTGATTGCTCAATTGTTTTCCTGGAAGTTTTTATTTGAATTATTCGAATTCTCCTGTTACCCACAATCTAATAGCACTTCTGTCACTGAGATGAGCATATTTATAACTCTTTGTGCATCGTTGTTCTTGTAACTGTTCTATCTGTACTTTTTCCACTTTTTGCATTATCAAGGTCATGTGCACTCGAGGATAAGATTTACATATTTATTTCTTTATTTTTCTCACTTACTCATAAGTAAAGAAGACACATCTCCTTCAAGAGAAGTTGGAAATCGTTAGAGTGCCATGAATCATAGTGATGTTTACTCTCCAACAGTAATTGAAACCCATCTCGGAAAAACCACTGAAGTGCAAAGAGCTATGAATTCCATCTAACTGACGTTTTTGTTAAAACTTTTGTCATCAATTTTTTTGTCTGGCTTGTACACCGACGATAAAAGGATTATAGCTCACAACCAACAGAATTTAACAAATAAAAGTTTTTTGCAAAGACAAGATAGTAAAAACCATATTATATATTTGGCCCCACACGAGCATCATATTAGCATGGTAGTATGGTCACATGTAAAAATTTAATGAGCGTAATGTATTTCTATATTTGATTTTTTTCATTTTATCAATGGTTTTATGGCTTACTGAATACTCGGTATTACATATGTGATTCAACTATTTATTTATCAATTTACCTGAAAATATGACTGACCTGGTTTAAAAGCGATGAATGTGCTATAGAATTTACATTTCGTAGTTACAATATTTGCGGGGTATAATGTAGAAAACTGAAACAAGGTTTCAATTGCTATGCAAACAGGCGTTGTCTGTATGTAAGCATGAATTATGACAGCATAAAATTCCAAGTTGTCTGCACTAGTTATATGACGTGAAAGATAGATATTCTGTATTCTAGTATTCTTTGCCACACAAAGACAATGCAAAGAGTTCTATTGCGTTACTTGTCATAAAAGTGATAAATTATAGAATTTTTATATTAAACACAATATTTATATTACAGGCCATTGCATTCATGAATTCAATAATTTTTTGTTATGTGCAATAGTTGTAAAGGACAAATTTATGGCTGATAAATCATTCCTGAGTCTTAAAAATATTCCTTGCGGACATCGACTATGCCAAGACAGTATTGTAATATCAGCAGATTACATGTGGCTTGACTGACATGTCATAAAATTGATATATTGTAGAATTTACATCACTGTATCGACAGGTTAGATTTTTGACAGACATATAGTTCCTGAGTTTTTGATCATTTTTCTCAATATTTTATCCTACATCAAGAATGCAATTATAGGGATTTTTGTTTAAATGATTTTCCATTAATCATTTTTGTCTTCATCAGCCTTGGTTGCTCCTTAAAACAGCAAGAAAAGTTGTCCTGAAAGGCTGAAAATTTTCACAGATATTTTATGAATATTTGTATAGTTCACATTTTTGTATTTATACAGACTCAGTCAAGATATCTTAAGGATTCATATTCAGCATAGAAAAATATGCCAAACATATCTTAAACTTTATAGCTATTCTTTTACCTCCCCATATTTCATTCATATCAATGTTACTTTGCCCATCACATTGCTTACATGCCCATAATACTCACCCTTGATCGTACCATCTGTATTTTATCCTTCATTCAAAGAGCTTGAGGAGAAGTAAATCTCTTACGAAAAAGAAATAAGGTTATAATTTCTGACCATCATTCACATATAGACCTGGACGGGTCAGCTTTTTAGGTGAAAATATTCAAAAATTTCCTCTCAAGAATATATTCTGTTCTAGGGCAGCTAGGTTCTCTCAAGTTTGAAAATAGCCTTGATAAACCTATGTTATTTGTTTCGCAAATATATTAATGCAATAAATCAATGCGAAACTATAGGAAACAATTAGGGAGAAGGGGATTCTATTTGAACTTGACCTCAATGACTGTATGGTCGCTGCCTGAAGACCTCTTGAGGTCCCTCGCGACTCCTGTCACACAATTTAAGTTAGTTTCCACTTGTATTTGTAATTATTTTTTTATATATCATACCATGTTTAAATTATGTTGACGAATAAATGATGATTGATTGATTGATCGTATCGCTCCATCCTGTCCACATCAAAACAATTTCATTGCTTTTGATTCTTATTGTATTATTGACTATATTTTTTGGTCTCTCTCTCTTTCTCCAATTGTTTGAATTTTCTTCTATCTACGGTAGATGTTTGCTACACAGTCTCATGTCACACGCTGAAAACTCTGTGGAAAGAATTAGACCTATGTATAGCTTTTAGCGTTTCAGTAGCTCTAGCATTCCTTTTCTACCTTTAGTTGAGAAATTGGGATGTTGCTTTGTGCAAACTTGTATGAAAATATAATCAAAGGTCACTTGAAACTTCTTTATCAGTTCTATTTCCACTCATAGTCAAAGCTTGAGGCCTTGTTTTGAGTAACTTTTCAAAAGCTTGTTTGTGAGCCATTGTGGCTACAAATCATTATCGTGCAGAATATTGCTTCGGTCTCATGTTTAGATATATAGTCTGTATTTCCAAGTTGCAGAATAATGTTTAGTGATTTATAACCAAAACATATATTAATTGTATATGTAACGTTTGAATAAAACGATGATTATGCGTACATAATAAATGCCATTTAGAGAAGAAAGTCTCTAGCTCAAAAAATTTGTCCTATTGATTGGACCTGGAATTGGCAAACCACCAAATGCATTTGATTTGAGACTCAAATATGATTTTGTGTCATGCAGGGATTATTATATGCAAGAGGATTGCTGGCCTTCTGTCTGCCGTAGGGGAGTTCACGTAACTGCTGATCGGTTATGGCTTCCTCTACCAACTGACTAACTAATCCCATATCCGACAATTACTGGTAACTGAACAAGAGGCCGAGGTTTGCCATATGAATAAGTCGTATTATCGACTTTTCCTCTCCTCAGGATAACTATGTAAATCTCAACTTATCCTGTAGGATTTATGAATGTGGTTTGTGCAAGGAGTCTGAACTGTCAACACCTTGTGATGGTATGGTAATATCAAATCTTCTTAAGGATATGGCAGTAAAGGCAAGAAATGTTGTCAGTCTTTAAAGTAACCGAATCTAGAGTGAACTCGTCAGCTTTGAACTGTTATATAGCTTTGTACTGTTGTTCATTTATTAGCATGTGAGTGTAATGCATGCTATGGTTGAATTGAATATATATTTTTAATTTATACGTAAACCGTTTTGTTTTTGTGAATTTAATTTACTCAGATTTTTCAAAATTTGTGTTTCTATGTTTAACAGATATTATAACATTAAAATATTTTGAATAGTTATTTGTAGCATATCCTCCGAGTTATGACCACATTTGGACTGCTTGTCTTGAAAAATGGCAGATCAAGGTCAACCACAAGAGGGAGCTAATGTAGTGAACTTTATAGGTGAGGCTCAGTTGAATTTTATTTAGGAACTTGTGTTAATTAAGAAAAGAAAAGAAATCTGTCATTGAGAACATGAAGTGATTTACAATTCATATCAAATCGGGCGTTCAATAAATTCCTAGTCGACTAGTATCAGTATTTCATAATAACTTTGTTCATTACGATGACTCAATCTCTTTTGAACCTTTTCAAATATTACAATGCAAATGACATTCTGCTTCATTGAAAATGTATTATTTGCAAACTTTATTTTGAATTATAAATTCCATATTTCCATTTCTAAAATAAATCGAAAACTCTTGTTCCATTGAAAGCAACTTATGATATGTTATTCATTCATGAACGATGTTGAACCTTTTTCAGACGCACAGATCAATGAATTACATGCAGAAAATGTGAATCAGCTTCATGCTCAGGCAGACGTAATTCAAGCAGGATGTGCTGGTCAGATTCACGCTGAAAATATTGAGCACCTCCACATACACTTTGACAATAATGGTATGTTTTTTCTTTTTCAATCTGTAAACTACTGTTGGTATATAGATGAAAAATATTCACCCTACAAGCAATTTTGGAGTCTGATAAAGATAATAGGCCTTTTCAGACTCCACAGCCTTGGTCCTGGGAACACGGGAGGTTTGCACATACTAACCAAACAAAACTACCTTAGTTTGGCTTCGAATAAATAACATGATTATGCGACAAAAATAGGGTCTAGTGTAGTTTCGTACTAGTGGGCATAGCAAAACATTTTTTTTTACATGTTATTCCAAACCCCCACCTGACTGGGTCATCCAAAAATTACGTCACCATGGCGTCATAGTAACATAATAAGGCTTTTCAAACTATTCGATCTGCCATCCAAGACGCGTAGACGTTCACCCGAAATCAAGCAAGCTATTTCTCTCGTTTGCTTGTTGCAACGATCACGAGAGAGATTGCTGCCGCTAGTGATCTCTTTGTCCTCGGCGCAGATGCCATTTCGGGCGATTGTAGGTATACTTTGGCAAGCCAGATTGTGACGTCGTAGTGACATAATTTTTGGATGGCATAGTCAAGTGGGGGTTAGGATTGACAGGGACGAAACTACAAAAGACCCTAAAAGGCTATATTTTGTTGCATTATACAGATCAGAGTTTCCCAAACTAACCAGTAACATTCAAAATATATTCTGTCGTAACAGCAAAAAAATATTGAACTGAATGAAACATATAACAATCAATATGATAATGTTGTCAATTAGTATTAGAGGAATTCCCAACAATATTCCTTTTGTTAAGTTTTATGGCAGATAACTGTCAGACTGCAAACGAAAGTATAATATTCATCCGTTCATTAAATTCAGATTTTATTGAAGAATACGGAGCGACTCTCTAATTCTTTTTTTATGTTTTGTTGAAGCTTTCGACGATTTTTTTAAATATTAGGTTTTTGGTAATTTGAATTGTCATTTTTAAAATAATACTCTCTCTTATGCAGCATAGAAGAGTCCCAGTAATTTGACACCAAGTGGTTACTTTACACATTGACAAATAGTTGGACAAATTTGAATATACTGTCGTACTGTGAGGGTTTGTTTGTTCATAATTTATATCGACTACCTCATCTTTACCTGTGTGTTGATAATTAATGTCTGTAGTATTCTTAGATTGGATAAGGTATTTGAACTACAAAATCAAAATTGTGTGCATATACTTAGCATCCCCCAAATTTCACAAATTTCTAACAATTGATAAAAAAACACATTTATTTTTTGTTTAAACTGTTGAGATGAAAACCATGGCCATGAAAACTGATCTACTATTTAAGTTTAGCATGCAACTTTGACTCTAGACCAAAAACACAATATTTTCAACTTTAGTTTCATCATAAACTCACAAAACCTGTAACCAAAAATTGCTGTTGGCTATCTTCTTCGTTAGTTGATGTTTACTAGTTAACTACTTTGATATATATATTGTGCTCCTACTATCTAGACTCCGATATAAAACAATTATGTTAATCAGAAGTTATACGTGCTCAATTGGGAGCTCCTGTTAATTTTATATAACAGATCAACTCAATATCCATCCTTTAGTATAATTTTATTGCTCCGGTTAAACAATTACGATCGTCAATAACAAGAAATTATAAAACACGACTTAAATCATAAAATATAAATTGTACCTTAAATAGCATTGTTCATAAGATAACAGCAGAATCAACTAGAACAATTTACCTTTCTCCCAACACTCCATTCTCTTTGACCCGATCAGTCTATTTAAATGGAATTGGGGGTTTCTCAATTTAGTGGATAATTTGTCTATCTTTATTTATTACTTTTTCGGGAAGAAGGTTTTTCCTCGACCAATCAAATTCTAGTTTGTCTCGTTTTTGATAGGAGGAATTTTGGATGAGCAGGATAATTTCTTATTCCATGGGCACTATTATTTAGGTCGAATATCTTGTAAAGTTTATGAAATGACCTAGTTTAAGTTTAAAAATAGCGATGATTTCATTGTCCCGTGAGTATGAATCATGTGGAAAATTACGGGTGCTAAGTCGAAAGTCAAGTTTTTAAGATTAATTGGGGTAATATTTGATGATTTAAAATGACAAATTGCAAATTTGTTACAAACCTAATTATTTTTTAGCTCTGCACCCTCCAGCTGCACCACAACCTCAAGTACAAGCTGATGAAGCGTCTCTCAGGACTATGCAAGAGGAAATGCCCTCCACTTCAGGTATGAATAAAGAATTTTTAAATGCAATATATCTAAAGCAAAGTTACAAGCATTCATTCAGAAGTTTATTAACGATGAAAGCTTTGTTGAACTTTGATTTGTTAAATTGTTCAAATAATTAAATTCTTGCAGAGTAGGAGACAGCTTTTGAAACTCAGTTTAATCAGTCATGCTTGTTCAAATGAGCTTAGTGAAAAGACTAGTATTTCTTTATCTTTATTCTGTATACGCTAACTATGATTATTATGTAAATGACAGAATAGAATTTATTTAAATTCATCCTGGGGGAGAGGTAAATTGATAAAACGACTTCGTTGTATGGCAAATCATGGTCTCTCGTCCAGTTACCAGTCCATTTCGGGTATGGGATAAGTTAGGCAGTTATTTGTTTCTGATACTTGGACGTGATAGTGGAGGAAGTCTTAACCGACCACCGGTTACATGAACCACCCTACGCCGGCGAGGAGTCCAGCAATACTCTTGCACATAATTGTCCCCCACTGAATTCGAACCCACACATGGTAATCAGAGTTAGGCTGATTTTAAACAGACTATGCCCTTTGAGTAAAGTTATTTCATTTTTCAACAAGCCATTCTGAACACTCTATGTCTTAACGCTACCTTAGAAATGTTTTGTTCAAATTTGCCTTCATTTGCGACATCCTACTAAAATATGATTCGAATGAGTTTAGAAAATTTTCAGTGATTCAGAAAAATATTTCAGTTTATATTTATAATTTACCTCAGGTGAAACTACAAGAGCTCAAAGGATGAAGGGATCCACTGATGCCAAACTTGCCTCAGATAATTTTCCTTGTCCGGTCTATGAAGTGGCACCTACACCATCAGGTAATTGTATAATGATATCTATTAGTTATCAGACACAGGGTGCTTTGCATACTTCGTTTATGCAGATTGATACACTTGTAATGATTGGATCTAGGCGACCCGATTCCCAATCGTACTGTCTGTTTGTCTAGCTGTAGCGTCTCCTGGGGCGGGGCCGACCTGGATAGAATTTCTCACATTGGGTCATTTGTCCTCCCAATGTGCGTTTTACCAAAAGTTCGGATTGGATGTTTCGTTTCCATGGCAGCAGCAAAAAACACGCCGATCGTTGGGAAATTTCAAATTTTCTCACATTTTTCTACCGTTTTCTGGTTAACTATTTCAAAAATTTTTATTTTGAGAATGTTACCCTCCGCGGAGGGAAATACTTTTCCGAACAAGCCATTTTTCATCTCAATAAACCAAAAACTGGAGAAGTCTTAGTAATTTTAGTAAATATGTTTTATTTGTTAGTCCCAGTATACCACACCACGTATGCAAGAATGTGGACTAGACGAACAGCGCTTAAAATGAATAGTATTGGGGACGTGGTCACTGTAGTACGGTTTTGTAATAGGTGCAATTTTGAATGGATGGTAAGGGATTGCTGGAGTAAGAGACGCCTCGAGTATCAGCGAAAAAATATTCAAATTCATGACCGATAACAGCATTTAAAATGACTCATTGTATTAATTTAATTGTGTTTAACGTAACTCATAGATTTGCCGACTCACGAATAAATTAATGCATTACTACTCTAAGATACGGCGACAATCTGGACATAAAATGTGTGTTAACTGCCTGATTATAATTACGAAAAACAAAAGCATTAAACTTTAAAATAACGCGGTAATCTGTGGAAATATATAGTGTGTGGTAAAATGCTGGATTATAATTAATTTTTGATTCATATTTTCGAACTCACAAAAAAATATTTTATACTTTTACCCACTTTCGGCAAATAGTTTTGCTAATGATTGTTAAAAGTATGGACTTATCTGTTGTGCAAAATATTTACCGTAAATCCATGACCGATAACAGCATTTAAAATGCCTTCCGTATTAATTTACAAACAGCATTTAAAATGCCTTCAGTATTGATTTACTTTTGTTCAATGTAGCCTAACTCATGGTTGCGTCGTCTTTTATTGGAGTAACGTTAAAATACCACGGCAATCTGTAGACATAAAACTAATGGTAAACTGCCCTATTATAATTAACTTTGATTCGCGCTCTCATACTTAAACTAGTACTTAAAATACCTTGGCATATATATTGATAACAAATTGAAATGGGATACACAAATTTCAAACCTGGCCGTTAAATTATCCAAGTCGGTTGGGATATTATATAAACCTAAAAGATTTACATCGCTACCTACATTACGCATGGTTTACTACTCCCTATTCCAGTCCCATATTCAATATGGCGTAGTTGCATGGGGCTCTGCTGATAAATCTTTATATCTCATCCATTTAATCTTTATACTTGTAGATATACATAGAATTGAAGTGTTGAAGTTAATGCATCAACACCATAACAATAAACTCCCTGCAGCATTCACTAACTACTTTTCAAAGCAGAGCAGTATTTACTCCTATGGGACGCGGTCATCTGCTAAAGGCTCTTACTTTGTGGATCGCTTTTCCACCAAGCTTACTCAAAACTCCATCAAATTCGTTGGTGTCAAGTTATGGAACACGCTCACTGACAGTATTCGATCAATGAACTACATCTCCTTCAAACATGCATTGAAAAATCATTACCTTGATGTTTATATTTGCCAGTAGTCTGAAAACATTGCCTTTTCATGTGTCTGATCTTCTTCTAGTCGTATATTCCCTGAACCGTTACCGGTACCATACCGGGATCCAATCGTTTTCTTCCACTGTATTCTAAATTCGCATCGTCATTTACTCTGTATGTGCCAAGTTCTGTTTTTCACTTTCGCCAACTTTTTATCATATAACCTAAATATGAAAGAAATGCATGCTTCAGCATGCATCAGTTCATTAACCCAGTAAAGTTCTGTCAAATTGAAATTAACGTTGCTGGGCACGCCGATCCAGCTTTCAAAGTGCCTAGTCATGTTAATAAGCGTTATTCTCGTTTAATTGTGTACATTGAAGTACATCGCATTCGCTTGATGGCGCCCTTGCGCTCGTCAAGCGGTACCGGTTTCCTTAATTAAAGTCCTCATGGCTCTTCATATTTCCGTATTTTATTTTATCATCCGTTGTTGTTGTTTCTATGCTTTTTAGTACCGTATTGTACGTGATAAACCCAAGTCTTTTGCTATATCTGTTGCTGTAATCCAGCATATAGGTGTCGCTGACACGATGACTTAATAGTCTTTCGCGACTCCTCGTCAATTGCGAAACATTGTGTGTTTTTTGATTTATTTCAATTTATTATTATTTGTTGACAATGTTTCATGCACGACGAAATAAAATATCTGAATCTGAATCACGGCAATCGGCGGATATAAATTTTCTTGTAGCCAGCTTGTAGGTAACGGTTATTGCATTATTCATTGTATGCTAATTCCGCCATACAATACGATACGCTTGAATTTATTTTCAAAGTATTCGAAATTTCATATTCGTAAATAATAATTTTGAATGTATTCGAAATAGTGAATTATTTTGTATTGGCCATCCCTGCCTACCGGCTTGTTGTTAATAATTGGCACTTAGATTTGAAAGATGTGCCAGAGTGATATTGCTTTAGTTTACTTCGCTCAAATATTCAAGAGCTATCTTAATTATGTGACAATGAAGAGCGATCAACGCGATACTGCTCTAGCTCAGTGGTTCCCGTCTGCTGTTTTTTTTGCGGTCCATGAGAAATTTGCTTTCTTGCCAACGCATCCGCTTAAATTACTATCAGAAATGGACTTATCATCAAGTACATATTGAGGATGTTTTTTATTCACAAAGAAAATATTCAGTCGCACATTTTCACATGTCTGCTTCAAACTGTGTTTACAATTTGCCCTTCTATTGTCCTATTTTATAATTTAGAAATGTTTCGCACAGTCAAAAACACAAGCACAATAGACTTTTAGTCAAATAAGACCTCGTTCATATTCATTCCCATTCGAATTACCAAAGTACAAATTCAAAACATTTACAAAATACCTGATTTAATTGACTTTCTTAAGTCACATATTTGTATAGACCTGTATATAATGTCAATATCAATAACAACATTATTTAACTTGAATATTATATGCATTCATATCTTATTCAGGAATCCGTACAAAAAAAGGAAATGGTAAAAAGGCAAAAAGGGAAAGAAGAAAGCATGCAAAAAAATTTATCAATTATTTCAACAAGAGAACCCTGGAGCAAACAAAAGTGAAAATCGCAGAAGATTACAAACAGCTAAACTTAAACGAACCAGACTTTGAGGTAAATCCCCAACTTAGAGAAGTGCCACGTTTCTACAGAGGAGAAATGGCCCCCAAGAATAGGCAATACAATATCGAGACTGGATTCACTGTTAAAGCAAATGAAGAAAAATTTGGAAAACCTATTTCTCAGAATGAACTCATAGAACAATTAGGCAACAAAAAATACAGGTATATTGCCATATTGGGACAGGCAGGTGGCGGGAAAACGACAAGTATGAAACGCCTTGCTCGAACACTTCATATCACAAACAAATTAGGAGAAGAAGCCCAAGCTGCTGAAGCATTGCAGCTGGAACATCGCTTTGAATTTATTCATCACTTGAACATCAAAGATATCCCGGTTTTAGAAGGAACTACACGAGATGAAGCCATCAGTCCATGTGAACTTCTTTTTGGGAAAGAAGCTTCAGGACTCTCACCACAAGAATTGAAAGACGGCTATGAACGGCTGCAACAAAATCAATCAAAGTCAATTCTTTTCCTTGACGGACTTGATCAAGCAACTTGGAGTCTTTTGGGAAAACACAACAAGATGAAATATACTGATAAATCTAGCACAGCAACTGTCATGTACAATATCATAACAGGCAATCTCTTTCCTGACATGACGATCGTGATTTCTTCGCGCGAGTTCAGAGTGGCATCACTCCCATCAGAATTGAGGCCGCAATTCATAACTGCCCTTGCTGGTCTGGCTCAAAATGATATCAAGCGTTTGTTCATTGCAATTATAGGAGACAGTGGTGAAAAAGCTTGGGAGAAATTAACAATGCAGTCGCCCGCACTTATCCCGTTATCATCTGTTCCTCTATTTCTAATATTCAATGCAATCGTTTGCAAGGACAGCCCAGATAATCCACCAGATACTATGACTGAGGTAATGCTACAAATCCTCCACATCTTCATACGATCCGCTCATGCCCGTAAAAAGGAAAAAATTGAAGAAACACTCCAGAAACTAATGCAAATGTCATTTGAAGGCACAAAAGAAAATCGAGTCATTTTCACAATCAAGGATCTCGAAAAAGTAAAGCTTAGTCCTCTTGAGGTTCAGGACTTTGTCATCAAGGTACCTGGGAAAAATATGTTCAACCAGCATCTCATGGAAGGAGACCATCTAATGTTCTTCAGCCATCAAATCTTTCAAGAAGTTTTATCCGCTCTCTATATTTCAAGCATGGATTCTACTACGTTTCGCACCTTTATCGAAACTGAGATTCGAGACGATCATTGGGCAGTTGTTCGTCGTTTTCTAAGTGGAATCATTCTGAATCCTGATATTGAAAGCAGTCTCATAACAAATCTTTCTTCTGGTAATATTTCTTCTAAGTAATATTTTATGTGATCATGTCTTTTACACCAATTTTGAATTAGTTTGACAACTAGGATTTAACTACTTGGAAGGAAAAGTCAACAAGGAGGATTTATCATGTACTGAATTGTGGCCTTCTAGTCTAGTGAATGACCAAACCATGACTAATCAGCAGATACTTTTTATTTCACTCTATAACTCTGCGAAGTCCAATTGTGCCTTATGTCCATAATTATCCCCACACAATCCAAACCTGCGTCTACCATATATGGTAATCATAATACTTTTATAATTACCAGGTGCCAGACAAGATGATAAAAGAGAGGTTCTAAGAAAATTTCTCGCATTTCAATCCAGTCAAAAAATGAAATGGTATGAAACGTTGGAGCTGTTTGGGACATTATACGAAGCTAATGACACCGACCTTATTCGTTCCTGCATCAAGGACATCAATTTTTCACACGAATCCTTCACTACAGTCGGAATGCATGCCATGTCATCGGTCATGCGACGTTGCAGCCAACTAGAATCTGTTCGTCTTCAAAACTGTAATCTCAATGCCGAGTTGGTTCATATCCTGAAGTCAAATCTAAAGGGTTCTTCTTTAAAGGTAAACATATAGTTCTAAACTTAGTGGATTGTGATTGGAATATTTTATCATAATTTCAAGCATTGGTTGTGATGTGCATGATTTTCAAAATAAATTTTTTTAATGAAAAAATCAATTCTTATTTTGTACTTATCCCCATAACAATAAAAATAATTTTTTATAAATTATTACTCTACGCAAAGATGAAAGCTCTGATTTAAAATCAAAGTTTACTGGCTCAGACTAACTTTCCCTTCGCTATAGTATCAGGGAAATCACTTTGGTTGCAATATGCGATGAGTCCAAGGACGAGCTCGCCCATAATTTTGGAATGGTTAATTTTTTTTCACACTCACTGACTCACTCGTGCTTTTCACTCCAAACAAGACCAGGTACAAGCTGCCACTGATAATTTAAAGAAGGTCTCCACAAACTTACTTCGCTGTCGAAGTTATCCAATCTATCTTGATTGGTTCGTTTGAAGCAGAGAGGGCAAAATTGCCCTCATAAGGGCGGTTGTTGTTTGCGACAACTGGGGGGTCTGACTGCAAATTAGCCAATTGGAGACCCCTGATTGTGTATCTGGGCGATTGGGAGCACTGATATCAAATTGGTACCATCTCCACGTTGCGACAAAATTGGCTCATTTTCTTACTTGGGTCATTGAATAACTAGTTTACATATCTGATACCTAAATTCTCGAATTGCTAAAATCTAGCCTGATGCGATGTCATGAAGTGTCTGACATTGTGTTGTGTAAGTTGATAATATTGAAGACAGTGATCTATGCAGCTTATTTAATGGATTTAGATTAAAACAGTATAATAGCCTTAGTTTCAAAATGAGTTTGCAAAGCGAAAATGTAGGCAATGTAGTAAGCTTTACCTCCAATATGGCTTATTCTGGTTTGCAACGATGCGTTTGTTGTATAATAAAACTTTATGTAGCAATAAAACCGTCCAGACTTTCTCAGCATATAACAAAAATTAATTTGGGAAAGCAGGAGAAATTTTTTTGTGTTTCAGACACTTTGGGGAAATTGAAAAAAGCAAAAAACCATTGGACTGAGTCATGGGTGGCCGACATGTTTTAAGTAGTCAATCGCGTCTGATGTTGAATGAATTTATTATCATATCCCCCAAAATTGCCTTGTACCAGTTTCATGCAGAATTAAAATTTTATTGTCTTATTCATTGGCCTACATGCGTGAGGCGGTATTTTCCGCTCTATGTGATAGAGCACCAATATGATGACAAAATACAAGATGAGATTTTCCGTAGAGTCGGAATAGTGTTGGAAAAACTCGCGAGTTTGTGTTTCACTGCAAATGCCGCAAAATCTTCTTGAGAAAGTTTGGAAGGGGAAGTGATGGAGGGACTTGCTATGCCATGGGGGTCCAAACCACGGCCTGCAGCATGATTATCATGCCTGCAGCATTGGCTGGAATGTAATTAAAAATCATTTGATGTTTTTTAGTCAAAAACAATAACCAGAATAATCGTTGAACATATTGTCACATCACTAATGTCATTAAATTGACTGGTACAATAGCCAGCAAAGTTGAATAATGTGGTCAGCTAGTCTAAATTGTTGTATAGCTTTATATCTTTTCAAACGGGAATGTATGCTAACAATATAGGCAGCATAGAAGACTAGAAATCGAATGGCGAATCTGTTAGGCTAGGTTGGGTATTCTTACTGAAAGCTTAATATTATTGTTATGGCCGAACCTAACAACATAGTCCAGCCTAAATAGTGTTACAAAAACTGCCACCTCTGTATTGAAAAATTTAGTAATTACCCTCCTGTACCCTCACATTTGGCAAATGTTGGTAATCAATCAAACTGTAGTTATTTGTAAGTTATTTTATAATTGTGAGTTTGAAAAGAAAGTTTAGACAGATTTTCAACTGTATATGAGAAGAAAAATACCACAATGCTTGATATGTCCGCCAGTTGTGCCAAAAAATACAATCTAAAATTTACAATCTATTTCGGAATCTTGCGAGCAATGAGCATTTTTCGACGGGATTTTGTCTTGGGAATCTTATCAATGTTACATTAGCAAAAGCACTTTTATTATTAAAGAACCTGGAATCTTATACTAAATGTTGATTTAGGAAGTGTTTTGCATGTTTAATGAAGTTTTATGGTGATTTTCCCATGTTTTAGCTTGATAAATCACAAATAATGGTCAATGTGTTTACGCGATAAAAGTATTTGTTTTATATTGCACTGCTTACCGTACTCATTCTTGTGGCCTGTGAACAATGCAAAAATAATTTTTTGGTATCCGAAGCTGACAACCTGGGACCACCATGGGCTATGCCTAAGAATTGAGCATACTTAAGTGATAAAAGTGAGTCTCAAAGATAAGTCATAGGCATAGGAGCAGTTACAGGGGTTCGAAAGTCCTTGAACCATTCGTATGTCATGGAGTCTTTCCATTACTTGTACAAATTATTATAGTTCACTCAGGTATTAAAATTCCAAGTTAAGCTATGTGTAGTAACTATGTATAGTCAATGATGGTTATACCTTACCGTATTTATTCGCAAATACGCCGACTTTAAAACTCAAAAAAAAAGTTGCCCAACTAAGGGACCGTCTTATGCGCGCATAACTCAGATAGCACCAAAAAATAGGCTCCTTCGCGCATCGAGACTTTGATCACGCAACGAAATGATATAATGCTGACTTGCCGGTAATTGCAACAGCTACAGACCATGTTTAATTCTCACGATAAAGAACGTGCACGCACACACCACACACACGATCGCTTGTCTAGGTGTGATTGTCCGATCATAAACGTGACCGCTTGTATTTGATTAAATTTAATTGCATTTTTTGCATAAGAGCAACGGCATTGATCTACCAACCGTCTCGTGGTCAAAACGTTATCATTTGTGCACAAGTAAGAATCAGATAGAAGTTTCAGGTAGAATAATACTCACAGCATTAATTCTTAACAATAAAACTGTAATTTCAATCATTTTGAACAACCATTTACTCTAACTGAAAGGTTGAAATAACATTTGAATATGATGTGATAAATACTGTGCTGTACGTCCATGGGTTAGGCAACAGCTGTGTTTTCCGTTTTTTCCTGAATCAGCAAAACGGAAGGGTCATAAATCAATCACTTTATTTCGTGGTAGCCGTTTTCTTTCTGAAGTGCCGTTATCGGGCAGGGAGTGCTTCATTGCACCCGCCACGTTTTTGTTTTTAGGATTAAGACAAATAACAGCTGTTATACAAAGTCAATTAAATAATCGGCAGACACTTTGGCATACATTATAAAATATATCAGCCCATATTACACAAATCATGTTTGAGAAGACTTGCGAAAAATAACCAAATTTATGGCCGTGTCCGCTGAGGATATCTCGACTACCTTAATATAAAATAATGATTGTAAAATATTTTCAATCAAAAATGTCCTCATGTTATATGTTTGGTACTTCAAGTCGACGCTGATTTAATTCCTTTCATGTTGGCAGTAATTTAGTTGTGCCGCAAAGTGCTGTCTTCCATTACGATAAAACAGAAAATATAATAATCAAAAATTGTTTTAATCAAAATGTGGACAGCGGCGCTAGAATGTGTGTGCCATATACAAGAAAGTAGCGAATCCGATATTTGAATATGAAATTTGAATTGAACATCATTGACTGTAATAGATGCGTGCGCCGTGTTACGATTTGTGGAAACGGCGTATATGCGAATTTTTATAAATTCACTATTTCGAAGCTGTTATTAGGGAGTCGGCTTATCCGCGTGATAGGCGTATAGTCGAGAAAATACGGTATATCCCATTTATTAGAAAACTTAATGTTTACCTAAAAGTATTGCTTGCTTTGCATTGTATGTACTGCTGTGTGATAGCGTTCAAGGTGCTTTCCGCTTGTGAAAATATCTTATGTTGTTGTGACAAACCTCAAAACTTTAAGCTGTATATTTGTGCCAATGTTAATATTCATACTCTATCCATCATAATCTAATCCTTATTTTCTATAACTAACGAATGGCGAACCCAGAGAGTTGCTGGTTGACACCATTTTAATATTGCATGTCGTTATATATAACCATAAAAACAAAACCTAGCTCAACACTATTGCCACAAGTTCAAACTCTGTCAATTGAAGACTGTTAGATTTTCTATAAACTTGCACAAAATCAGATTCTCCTTTATGATGTTATGAATAGGATTTTGGTTTAAAATGTTGGGGTTCAACAAAAGCTCCCCAGAACAATGTAGGAGTTTAGTTTAGTATGTCCCAATGATATGTCATACCAAAGCCTCTTGCTAGATTACCACTCAATGTTGGGTATGAGATTAGTTAGCCAGTTATTTATATCCAGATGCATGGACTTGATGGTGGAGGAAGCCGTAACCAACCAGCGGTTACCTCAGCCACCCCTACGGTGTTGAGGAGTCCAGCAATCCAATAGCACTTAATTATCTCCACAGAAATCGAACCTGTGAACACACGCAGAGTAATCTGAGGTGCGATGGCAAGTGCATTTCTGATGCTTAGCTCGATGCACCACCCGCCATACCATAAAATAATTTAATATAAAATTATTGCTAATATTTATTGGATAATATCATATTCAACGAGTATTGGTCCGTGAATCTGAATAAAAATCATAAGTCCAATGCTTTAAAAATAGGGACAGAATGGTCTAATGACTACACCAAATTTTAATTTATTATTGAGATACTGAATTTTCAACAATAATTTCTTAACATTGGTTAATCAGCAAGCTTTTGACAGGGATGTGTGACAAATAATATTTTTGAGACTCAAGACACATTTTTCCCCATGCAGGTTGGCGAAAAATACTTTCGTTTCCAGCTAGATTTATCTAGATTCCCTATTAGCTTTTAACATGCACGTTGAAACAAATCATATTTTTTCTTGAAATTTTGCCCCTTTTTTGGGCATTGCAACATGGTACAACATAAAACTTTCATTTGAGCACAATCTGGCGCTATCTTATAGTGCTTGTGCTATTACAGAGATGTTTTCCTTGTATTCTATATAAAGAGTGTTTACAATCAAATGTTGAATAATTTTTGGAAATTTTTCCTTTTTGTTGTTTTGGTGCTCTCATAGTATTCGTAACAGGGCATTATTCCTTAGGATACTTTACCTTTCTTAGTTCCCACATTGGTACGAATACTTCCGGAGTGCTATTTTTCCAGTTTCAATTTTTGAATAAATAGTTGAAGCTGTTGTCTGCTATAAGGCTTCTACTTACCGGCACAATTTTTTCAAGAATTATAATTTTTTCCTGTGTAGAATATTTCACCCAAAACTTTTTCCCAATTCATTGGTAACAATTCCAAATCAGCTTCGAATCATACGAGGGAGGATTGCAGAACTGTTTGAAACTTTTTTTGTGTGTAAAGAGAGTCATAGAGATTCCAATTGCTACATTTCCTCCAATTTATTGCTAATTGGTCATTTTTACAGAGATGAGCAAGTCGGTCAATAAATGGGGAAACATTCATTATATAAGAAATACTGTATTTCACGGCTTATAAGTCTACCCAGCAAATAAGACAATGTCTATTTTTAGCACTCAAAAGAGGGTTTTTCCATATAGCCCTCCAAAAGACGAGCAAAAATTTTTTTCCCCTGTTGGTCAGTTTTATAGGGTTAGAACCAGTTATGTTTTTCGATACAATCATATTCACAGGATTAACTATTCTAAACAATATCGCGTTATTATCTGGGTAAAAAGATAGTACCAATCATTTTGAACAACCTATTAACTGGAACAATGAAATAACATTTGAATGTTATGAAGCCTGAACAGTGTGAAAAGTACTACACTGCTCATCCAAGGGTTGGTTACAGGTGTGTTTCCAGTCTGGTGTCGTTATTTTGTTCCCCGAATTGGCAAAACCGTAGGGTCATAAAGATAGCCATTCTCTTTTTTTTGACTTACTGATAACGTGTGTAAATAGAGAGTACATCATCCCACGAGCCATGTTATCATTACAAGGTAGTTTTCAAAAAGGTTAGGACAAATATTAGGTGGCAGTATAAAGTAAATTAATTATATTATTAATTAATACTATAAATGACATTACATTATATAATATAGCAACCCAAATATAAGTTAACATGTTCAAGAAGATGCCTGCGAAATATATATGCTGACGGCAGTAAAAACACTGTTTCCGAACGCCCAGCCCTGGTGAGGAAATGAGTATTTCTTTATTCATGCTTGATAGGAGAATGAATTTGTATATGTTGTTGTGTTCAGAAAGATATATATCTGCATACTCTGGTAGAAAATGGAGGTCGGGAAAGCCACATGCAAAAATTGTCAGAATTTGGTCAAATAGTGTAGGAGCCATTGTTTTTTTTTTGTAAAGCGATATTAGATTCCACTTTAGTTTAGGCCTAAACCATATTTGTTAAAATAAAATTCTGTCTTAGTTTTAATTTTCCTTCTTATATAATTTCATTATTAGATGAGGCAATCCTATATTTGGCTTTAGTACAGAATAACTTAAGAAAACAACACTAGCAATGAGATTTTTGATTTTTTTTAAATACAACTCATTATTGAATTTATTTGAGTTATTCGTAGGGATGGCCAAAACCGAATATTGGACTACTCTGAATACATTTTAAAAAATATTTTCGAATCTGGAATTTTGAATACATACTAAAATCCCACAAAGCATAAAAGGTATTACCTCCTTTAAAATCAAGGCAATTAGGTAAGCTTCAATAATATTATCTTAATAAAGCAATTTGTTTAGTTGAAATGCACGTATATGTAAGGTATGTATAATCGTTTGATATATTAACAAAAATCATTTGGCAAAATAATTATAGGTAATGTCGGATTAAAAGAACTCTTTTGTGTATCACTGTCATAATTGAGATTTATTGAAGGCCCACTATTGGCTCGGCAGTGTGGCACATCCTGATAAGTGTTAGGTATCCGCCTGCATCTCTGATTATCCTGTGTTGGTTCGCATGCTTGAATCCCATGCGAGGTTGATTATATGCGAGAAGATTGCCACTGGTCGGTTACGGGTTCCTACATCGCCAAATCTATGCATCTGAAAACTGGCTAACTAATTAATACCCATACTTGATATGGAATGGTAATCGGGCGAGAGGCCTTGGTTCGCCATATGATTAGGCCATTTTATCAGCTTTCGTCTCCCCCGGGATTATTATGTAAAACCTATGCTATCCACTAGAAAATGCCCAGCAGCCCACGATTGAACCGCGTCCCACAGTTTACCGAGCACAGGCTTAGAAAGCAAAATCTGTACAGAAATTAGAATGTATGGCGGAAAGGGTCCTAAGGCCATCAGCTCAAATGTAGTATCATTGCAGTGCAATCGACCCAATCCCTCTCAATGGTTGGATATTAGTGCATTTTCATTTGAAATCTATAGAAAATGTTTGGATACCACTACCTTTGAAGTTGGAAATTGAAATCCATCGTATTTGCTTCAATTTCAGTGACATATACTCTAGCAACACACAGTCACAAGTTTATTGATTGCCCTCACTAAAAATTGATTGTGCTTGCAACATGTTGATTTAGAACAAGGGTGGTGAACCGCCACTGACTTGTGGGTCACAAAGTATATCTTATGCTTTATGAGTAGGCTTACCATACTAGTTCAGTGAGAGAGAGTGACTTACTATATTGTTATGTCATATCTGTTTCATGTGTAATATGTTAATTTAGCATCTAACATTAGCTGCAATGCCATTAAATTATTCAAATGCCAAAAAAATTTATGTTTTCCAATAGGTATAAAGGTTCGCCATCCTTGATTTAGAACTTTCAATTGTATAGTGAATATTAACTTTTTATCCATAAATAATTAGCTACTTTTAATGACAGGTCTTTGATAATCTGAAGCAAAACTTAATATTGGAAGTTGACATAATCTATTTCCCTTTCAATGGATTACTAATGGCGCCCACTAGCGGCAGAAATACATTCTACAGCAGGGATGTGCAACAGGCAACCCGCGGGCAACAATCCAACCCTCCAAGACATTTAGTGTGGTCCTAGTCAACACTCAGATTTTCCCCATCAAGCATAAAATTCTAGTCCGACAGTTTATATTTAAAAAGGCTCTCACATCAGTAAAAATACATAATGCTTTTTGACCTTGGTTCTGCATTGAATCTTTCTTAAAATCTTGCTCTTTCTTTTTAGTAAATCTTTTGCCCCGTGCATTCATTACTGTGAGGCTAAGGCTAAGCGATAGCTTCATTCTCTTATATTGCCCTCCACATGGCGCTCTGGTAGTCGCTAATATATTTTGGTTGCTGCAGGCTTATTAATAACATATTGTGATGTAATAATTTCTCATCTCAAGCTGGCCCAGTTAGATGTCTGAAGTTATATGGCTCTTTGTCAGAAAATGTTGCACACCCTTGTTCTACAGCAACCTAGATTAGGTGGTTCCATAGCCTGCTATATAACAACTTTAATTCATTTCATTCTGTTGCAATGTGAACCATCAGTGCAGTGAATTCTATAGTTTTGTTTGTATTTTCATCATGTTAAATAATTTCACAATTCTTATTTATTTCAGCTGAATCAACTAAATGTCAGTTCTAGCAGCAACCTTGGAACCGATGGTTTTGGTGAACTTGGATTAGTTGTTTCACAATGTCATGTGGAGACATTCAATGCTTTCAATTGCAATCTAACAGCGGAAGGAATGAAAGCATTTAAAGAAAACACTCGCAATGCAAAGGTAAGAGAAAACTTCATGTGATGAGCATGAATGACTAAACTACATAAATTTGAACTGATAATTAGTTTATTGGAGAATTGGTGTTTGATGCATGTTTAAAGGGAATATGAAACAATATATCAATATCAATCCCTATCTCTAACTCAAGCGCCTTATAGGGGGAAAATCATTTAATTTTGGCTTAGAATAAGGCTCTACAGGGCGTCTCAAATATAACTTTTTCATTTTAATTTGCTTTTCAGGTACTCACTCATAGAGCGTTCATTTCTTCAGCAAACATAATATGGATAAGTAGTAAAATTCAGGTATTGTTTGCATTTTTCATCAACCCACAGAATGACACGGAGATTAACCCAAGAAATGAGGTGCAAAATTGCTGTTTGGCAAGAAGCAATAAAACAGTAAGACAAACTCAGGGTCTCGTTTACAGAGTATTTGGAATTAATTTGGCTCTGAATGATTTCCTCTGAGTGCCCGCTCAGCTGTTTTCCTGATCTTTGTGTTTTAACTACAGATTCAGTTTTCATAAATTTACGATGAATTGCATAAATTGTTCGTCTGGTGTAGGAGCCAAATTAATTCTAAATTCTTTGTCAAAGAGGCGCTGAGTTTGCTCTACTGGTTTATATGCTTCTTGCCAAACCGCAATTTTGCACCTCATTTCTAAGGTTAATCTCCTTTTCATTCTGTGGGTTGTCTAAAAATGCGAACAATACCTAAATTTTACTACTTATCCATCCTATATTTGCTAAGGATATGAACGCTCTATGGGTGAGTACCTGAAAAGCAAATCAAACTTAGAAGTGTATACTTACTTTTGTAACACCCTGTATTATTTAGGAGTCAAGAAAATCATTCGAAAGAATTTAGTCATTTATTTACTCGAGTCATCTTTTAAAAAACTCAAAGGAATTCGACTTGCACAAACAAGATATCTAACAAGATAGATGTTGTTATACACCTGTTAAGTAAAAAGGTTCCCCCATCCCTGATTTAGAACCTTCTATTGTATGGTGAAAATTAACTTTTTACTATAAATAATAGCTACCACTAATGACAGGTCTTTGATAATCTGAGGAAAAAGTTTGTATTAAAATTTATAGAATGTATTTCCTTTTCAATGAATTACTAGTGATGCCAACTAGTGGCAGAAAATACATTCTTTAGCGGGGGGATGGAACAGGCAACCCCCAGGCCACAATCCAACCCACCAAGCCATTTAGTCAACACTCAGATTTCCCCCATCAAGCATAAAATTTTAACTCGACAGTTTGTATTGAAAAAGACGCTCACATGGATAAAATACAAAATGCTTTTGGTCTTGTCGCTGTCGCTGAAATGGTGGAGGAAGCCGTAACCATCCGGTGGTTACCTCAACCACCCCTACATTGTTGAGGAGTCCAGCAATCCTTTAGCACTAAATTATCTTCACAGAAATTGAACCTGTGAACACATGCAGAGTAATCAGAGGTGCGGTGCAAGTGTATTTCTGATGCTTAGCTCGATGCACCACCCGCCATACCATAAAAAAAAAAATAATATAAAATTATTACTAATATTTATTGGATAATATTATATTCAATGAGTATTGATCAGTGAATCTGAATAAAAATCATAAATCCAATGCTTTAAAAATAGGGACAGAATGGTCTAATGACTACACCGAATTGTAATTTATTGTGGAGATACTGAATTTTCAGGGACAGGGATGTGTGACAATTAAAATTTTAGAGAGTCAAGACACATTTTCCCCATGCAGGTTGGCAAAAAATATTTTCGTTAGCCAGCTAGATTTACCTGGATTAGCTTCTAACATTTACGTTGAAAAAAATCACATTTCTCTTGAAATTTTGTGAAAATGATAGTGGTGTTTTTTCCAAAATAAGACCTGGCCTGAAAATAATACCTAATTTGAATTTTGAAAATGATTTTAATTAAACCCTACCCGTAAAATAAATTTAAAATGTGTGGGAGAGGAAAGGTTCAATGACGTGATGGTAAGGTGAAGATTACACCACTATTCAAGATTGTGTGATGTCAGCATGTCACAATCACAATTATGATATTTGTCACTTGATTTTTGTATAGGAAATACAAATAAAAACAATGAATGTCAGTTTTTATATAAAGTTTATTAAAAAATCTCGTGATTTCCTACAATGTAATTTTATTTTTGATAAATGAACACAAAAGACCTCTTCCAAAAAAAACCATAGTGTTATTTTTCAAAAGAAAATAAGTCTGAAAGTTGTCTAAATTTCGGGTAAACACGGTAAGAAGTGCTGTACAGTGTACAAAACTGCTATGCGTAAAAAGCCACGTAGTCATTCTTTGTGTAGCAATTTTTTGTTCCTTTCAGAAGATCGTAAAAAGGAAATTTTCACAGATTCAATTTAAATTTTTTTTTTTTTTGAAGATTTACGTATTCGGGTCGCCACCGATCCTAATACCCAGTTAAATTAATCAAAGTTTCTTACATCTTTTCACGACCCACTAAGATTCCTTTTGCGACCCATAGTCGCACCCATAGTTTGGGAACCGCTGTACATAGAGGTTCCAATTGCTACATTACCTTCAATTTATTGCTAATTGGTCATTTTTACAGAGATGAGCAAGTCAATCAATGAATGGGGAAACATTCATTATATAAGAAATACCGTATTTAAATTCTACACAGCAAATAAGACAATGTCTATTCTTAGCACTCAAAAAGTGGGTTGGTGGAAAAAAATTTTTCTCTGTTGGTCAGTTTTATAGGGTTAGAACCAGTTATGTTTTTTCGATACAATCATATTCACTGAATTACCTATTCTAAACAATATCACGTTATTATCTGGTTAAAAAGATAGTACCAATCATTTTGAACAACCTATTAACTGGAACGATGAAATAACATTTGAATGTTATGAAGCTTGAACAGTGTGATAAGTACTACAATGCTCATCCACGGGTTGGTTAACAGGTGTGCTTCCAGTCTGGTGTCGTTTTTTTTTTGTTTCCCGAATTGGCAAAACCGAAGGGTCATAAATAACTAAATAGCCATTCTCTTTTTTTTTGACGTACCAATAACGTGTGTAAATAGAGAGTACTTCATCCCACGAGCCACGTTATTATTACAAAGTAGTCTTTAAAAAGGTTAGGACAAATAATAGGTGGCAGTATAAAGTCAATTAATAATATTATTAATTAATACTAATATCGACATTACATTATATAATATAATTCAACCCGAATATAAAGTTGACATGTTTGAGAAGATGCCTGCGAAAAATATGCTGACGGCAGTAAAAACACTGTTTCGAAACGCCCAGCCCTGGTGAGGAAATTAGTATTTCTGGATTCATGCTTGAAAGCAGAAGGAGAATGAATTTGTATATGTTGTTGTCTTCAGAAAGATATATATCTGTATACTCTGGTAGAAAATGGAGGTCGGGGAAGAAACATGCAAAAATTGTCAGAATTTGGTCAAATAGTGTATGAGCCTTTTTTTTTTGTAAAGTGATATTAGATTCCACTTTAGTTTATGCCCAAACCATATTTGTTAAAATAAAATTCTTGTGTTAGTTTTAATTTTCTTTTTATATAATTTTATTATTAGATAAGGCAAACCTATATTTGGCTTTAGTACAGAATAACTTAAAAAACAACACTAGCGATGAGATTTTTGAATTTTTTTAAATACAACTCATTATTGATTGTATTTGAGTTATTAGTAGGGATGGCCATAACTGAATACTGGACTACTCTGAATACATTCTAAAAAATATTTTCGAATCTGGAATTTCGAATACATTCTAAAATCCCACAAAGCATAAAAGTTATTAACTTCTTTAAAATTCAAGGACATAGCAATTAGTTAAGCTTCAATAATATTATCATAATAAAGCAATTTGTTTTGTTGAAATGAACGTATATGTAAGGTACCATATATGCTCGTTTTATCGCCCAATCTTGATTAAGGGCCCGTTTGAATAGCCGCCCGTGTGAACAGAACATAAAAATAAATAAGGCCCGATGCTTATATACCGGCCCAATGTAAAAGCTGATTTTTCAGTGGTAGAGAACAATAGGAAATAAGAAGCGGTTTGTCACAACGCTGTTGAATTTTAAGCGCTGGTAGATAACAACACTCACGCCTTAGGCATCCAATTACATAACAGATAGCATTGATTGCGTAACTCCGTGGTTTTCAAACTGGGCGTCGCGACGCCCATGTGCGACGTTTCAATATTGATAGGGTGTCCCAAAACTTTTCATCTCTTGCAGATTTGTACCTGCGGTGCGTAGAAAAAGTTAAAATTTTCGTTATTCTCGTTCAAATCCTACTTGAGAACTGGAAATGACAATATATTATTTATTGTAACGATCGATCTTATCTATATATATATATTTTTTTTATATATTTTTTGTATAAGTTTACTTTGAAAATAACAAGCTCCGTGCTTGAATAAGGGCCGGTTTGAATCAGGGCCTGGTTTTAGTGAGTTTGGTTAAAAAAAATATGGGCCCGAGCTACAAAACAAGCAAATACGGTATTCATAACCATTTGATATATGAACAAAAATCATTTGGCAAAATATTTATAGGTAATGTCGGTTTAAAAGGACTTTTTTGTGTATCACTGTCATAATTGAGATTTATTGGAGGCCCACTATTGGCTCGGCAGTGTGGCACATCTTGATAACTGTTAGGAATACGCCTGCATCTCGGATTATCCTGTGTGGGTTCGCATGCTTGAATCCCATGCGAGGTTGATTATATGCGAGAAGATTGCCACTGGTCAGTTACAGGTTCCTACACCGCCAAGTCTATGCATCTGATAACTGGCTAACTAGTTAATCCCATACCCGACATGGAATTGTTAATCGGGCGAGCGGGCCTTGGTTCGCCATATGATTAGGCCATTTTATCAGCTTTCGTCTCCCCCGGGATTAATACGTAAAACCTATCCTATCCACTAGAAAATGCCCAGCAGCCCACGATTGGAGCGCGGCCCACAGTTTGCCGAGCACAGGCTTAGAAAGCAGAATCTGTACAGAAATTAGAATGCATGGCGGAAAGGGCCCTAAGGCCATCAGCTCAAATGTAGTAATATGGCAGTGCAATGGACCAAATAACTTTCAAAGGTTGGCAAATAAGTGCGTTTTTGTTTTAAATCTATAAGAAATATTTGGATACCACTACCTTTGAAGTTGGAAACTGAAATCCATCGTATTTGCTTCAATTTCAATGACATATACTCTAGCAACACACAGTCACAAATTTATTGATTGCCCTTACTAAAAATTGATTGTGCTTGCAACATGTTGATTTAGAACAAGGGTGGTGAACCGCCACTGACTTGTGGGTCACAAAGTGTATATTATGCTTTATGATTAGGCTTACCATACTAGTTCAGTGAGAGAGAGTGACTCCCTATATTGTTATGTCATATCTGTTTCATGTGTAATATGTCAATTTAGCATCTAACATTAGCTGCAATGCCATTAAATTATTCAAATGCCAAAAAAATGTATGTTCTCCAATGGGTATAACGGTTCGCCATCCTTGATTTAGAACTTTCGATTGTATAGTGAATATTAACTTTTTATCTATAAGTAATTAGCTACTTTTAATGACAGGTCTTTGATAATCTGAAGCAAAACTTAATATTGAAAGTTGACATAATCTATTTCCCTTTTAATGGATTACTAATTGCGCCCACTAGCGGCAGAAATACATTCTACAGCAGGGATGTGCAACAGGCAACCCGCGGGCAACAATCCAACCCTCCAAGAAATTTAGTGTGGTCTTAGTCAACACTCAGATTTTCCCCATCAAGCATAAAATTCCGATCCGACAGTTTATATTTAAAAAGGCTCTCACATCAGTAAAAATACATAATGCTTTTTGGCCTTATCTCTGCATTAAACCTTTCTTAAAATCTTGCTCTTTCTTTAGTAAATCTTTTGCCCCGTGCATTCATTACTGTACGAGTAAGGCTAAGCGATAGCTTCATTCTCTTCTATTGCCTTCCGCATGGCCCTCTGGTAGTCACTAATGTATTTTGTTGCTGCAGGCTTGTTAACAACATATTGTGATGTAATAATCCTCCAAGTTGGCCCAGCTAGATGTCTGAGGTTTGTTATATGGCCCACCGACAAAAAATGTTGAACACCCTTGCTTTACAGCAACCTTGATTAGGTGGTTCAATGGCCTACCACAGGGTGGTCAAAGGTTGTCGGCCTCGCGGGCCACATTATCATTTTTGTATCGTTTGCGGGCCACAAAGGTGCCAAGAATAGGTAATTAGCGCAATACAAAACAAACACTTTATTGTCCAAACACATTTATCATTATTTGTCATTTATCAAGCTAACATATGCTAAAACCACCAAATAAAGCCAAACTACCAAATAAAGTATAACGTGCAAAAATCTTACTGGAAATATATTTAGTGTAAGATTTCAAACTCCTCATCTCGGAAAAAGTGATATAGGGAAAAACTACCGTTTTAGATTGTCACCGACACAACTTGCAGACATATTAAGCAATTATTGTGATATTTTTCCCTCCCATATTCAGTTAAAAATCTGTTATTCAACTTTCTTTCTAAACTCATGTTTAAAAATTAACTTATAAATGACTGAGATTAATTAATTACCGAATTTCACCAAATTTGAGATACAGAAGGATAATTACTAAATTTTCTGACATATTGGCAGCATTTTTTTGTAACACTGTTTAAGCTGGTTGCAAAAAGAAACACCCGACGTGAATTACATTGTTCGGCCATTATATTAATATTTAGGGACCTCCTGAAGTATGCAAGATGGCGCACAACCTGAAGTCAGGTAGTGTACCAGGTTAGGGTTCAGGTTATGCGACATCTTAGTGCGCATACTTCAGGAGTACCATATTTAGTTATCAGGCATACCCATCCTATAGGCTAACAGATTACTATTAGATTTTTAGTTTACTATGAAGAATATTCTGTTAGCATATATTCCCGACCAGAAAGATAGAAAGCCAGTTAACAATTTAGACTAGCAAAGCACATTATTTTTTCGCTAGTTGCCTCAGCTAACCATGACACTAGTCAATTCATTGACATTAGTGATGAAACAATATGTCAAAAAAAATTTTCTAGTCATTCTTATGAAAAAACAGCGCCAAATGGGATTTTTGTTCACTCTCGCGCAAATGCGACGCGGGCCACAGATAATGAAGCGGTGGGCCAGGGTTTGGACCACCCTGGCCTACCATATCACAACTTTAATTTATTTCATGTTGTTGCAATGCGAACCCTCAGTGTAGTGGATTCTATAGTTTCATTTGTATTTTGATCATGTTAAATAATTTCACAGTTCTTATTTATTTCAGCTGAATAAACTAGAAGTCAGTTATAACGAGAACTTGGAACGGATGGTTTTGGTGAACTTGGATTAGTTGTTACACAATGCCAGGTAAAGACATTTGATGCTGGGAATTGCAATCTGACAGCAGAAGAAATAAAAGCTTTTAAAGAAAACACTGGCAATGCAAAGGTAAGAGGAGACTTCATGTGATGAGCATGAATGACTAAACAGCATGAATTTGAACTGATAATTAGTTTATTAGAAGGATTGGTGGTTGGTGCATGTATTAAAGGGAATATGCAACAAAATATCAATCCCCATCTCTAACGCATGCCACTTATAATTAAAAAAAATCATCTAATTTTTGCTCAGAACAAGGCTCTACACAGTCGGTGACTATATACAGAGTGTCTCACTGGCTTGTCTTACTGATTATATATGCTTATTGCCCAACAGCAATTTGCACCTCTTTTCTTGGGTTAATCACCTTGTCATTCTGTGGGTTGATGAAAAATGCAAACAATAACTAAATTTTACTACTTATCCATATTTTGTTTTCTGAAGATATTAACGCTCTATGATAACTACCCGAAAAGCAAATTAAAATTAAAAGTGTATAACGGTACTTACTTTTGGGACATCCTGTATATTGTAGGAGTCAAAGTAAGCATTTGAGAGAATTTAGGTAATCATTTATATACTCAAATCCCCTTTAAAAGACTCGAAGGAACTCGACTCGCACAATCAAAATATCTTGACTCAAGTTACCACTAGAGAGATTTGACTTGAGATTTTTGAGCTAGTCTTTAAGATATAAAAGAATTGATCAAATGTTATTATCCCTGTTGATTGACGTTGTATTGAAAATGGTAAATTTATTTATTTGCTTGTTGCATCAATAACTCGAGAATAGGGTGTGTCAAACTGCTGCCCAGGGTGAGTTTCTGATAATGATGCCCCTTATACCTATTCTTTAAAATAATTTTGGGAATTGACAAAATATATTTGTTGTTATACACATGAATAAATATTTTAAAGTTGAAGTAGGAGTGAAATGTTTGTATTGATATTATTCAAATTATCATACTAAGCAACAAACTCACTTCGAGACGGTTGCAACATTTTTTATCAGCGGGCCATACAACCAACTTCAGACATCTAGCCAGGCCATACAAAAAATTTAGCTGGAAAGCCAACAGAAAAGAATGCGGCTATCGCTTACCCTTACAGAAATAAATGCACTTGATAAAACGACAAAAGGTTTAACACAGTGACAACAGCAAAAAACATTGTGTATTTTTATCCATATGATAGCCTTTCTAAACATTAACTGTCGGATTAAGATTTTGGGCTTGATGTGGAAAAATCTGAGTGTTGATTAGGTCCACACAAAATTGCTTGGCGGGCCGGGTTGTTGCACACCCCTGCTCTAGAGTCTAGACCAGTGCTCTTCAACCTTTTTGTTATTGTGGAACCCCTGAGATTAAAAATCTTTAAATCTATAGGAAATATTTGAATACCACTATCTTTGAAGTTGGAAATTGAAATCCATCGTATTTGCTTCAATTTTTAGTGACATATACTTTTAGCAACACACAGTCACAAGTTTATTGATTGCCCTTACTAAAAATTGATTGTGCTTGCAACATGTTGATATAAACCAAGGGTGGTGACCCGCCACTGACTTGTGGGTCACAAAGTGTATATTATGCTTTATGAGTAGGCTTACCATACTAGTCAGTGAGAGAGAGTGACTTCCTATATTGTTATGTCATATCTGTTTCATGTGTAATATGTCAATTTAGCATCTAACATTAGCTGCAATGCCATTAAATTATTCAAATGCCAAAAAATGTATGTTCTCCGATAGGTATGAAGGTTCGCCATCCTTGATTTAGAACTTTTGATTGTATAGTGAATATTAACTTTTTATCTATAAGTAATTAGCTACTTTTAATGACAGGTCTTTTATAATCTGAAGCAAAACTTAATATTGAAAGATGACATAATCTAATTCCCTTTCAATAGATTACTAATGGCGCCCACTAGCGGCAGAAATACATTCTACAGCAGGGATATGCAACAGGCAACCCACGGGCAACAATCCAACCCTCCAAGACATTTAGTGTGGTCCTAGTCAACACTCAGATTTTCCCCATCAAGCATAAAATTCTAATCCCACAGTTTATATTTAAAAGGGCTCTCACATCAGTAAAAATACATAGGTAATGCATTTTGGCCTTGTCTCTGCATTAAATCTTGCTCTTTCTTTTTAGTAAATCCTTTGCCCCGTGCATTCATTACTGTAAGGCTAAGCGGTAGCTTCATTCTCTTCTATTGCCCTCCGCATGGCCCTCTGGTAGTCACTAATGTATTTTGTTGCTGCAGGCTTGTTAACAACATATTGGGATGTAATAATCCTTCAAGGTGGCCCAGCTAGATGTCTGAAGTTTGTTATATGGCCCACCGACAAAAAATGTTGCACACCCTTGCTTTACAGCAACCTTGATTAGGTGGTTCAATGGCCTACCACAGGGTGGTCCAAGGTTGTCAACCTCGCGGGCCACATTATCATTTTCGTATCGTTCGCGGGCCACAATAGTGCCAAGAATAGGTAATTAGTGCAATACAAAACAAACACTTTATTGTCCAAACACCAAATAAAGCCAAACCACCAAATAAAGTATAACGTGCAAAAATCTTACTGTATATACATTTAGTGTAAGATTTCAAACTCCTCATCTCGGAAAACTATATAGGGAAAAAATACCGTTTTAGATTGTCACCGACACAACTTGCAGACATATTAAGCATGTATTGTGATATTTTTCCCTCACATATTCAGTTTAAAAAATCTGTTATTCAACTTCCTTTTCATACTCATGTTTTAAAAATTAACCTATAAATGACTGAGATTAATTAATTACAAATTTCACCAAATTTGAGATACAGAAGGATAATTACTACCTAATTTTCTAACATATGGCAGCATTTTTTTGTAACACTGTTTAAGCTGGTTGCAAAAAGAAACACCCGGCGTGAATTACATTGTTCGGCCATTACATCAATATTTAGAGTAGGCTTGCACGTAATTGACAAAAATCAATTCCGTAATTACGGCCAAATCGATTACGTAATGACCCCGTAATTGCGATATTTTTCCACACATTTGAACCTATCATAAAAACCTATTGAATCCACTTCTTTTCTGAATGCGACATCGAAGTTTGGTTTTCATAATCCTGGCAGTATTACACGCCGGCGACAGATGTTAAAGACAACTATCAGGGAGTGAATTAAATTAATTTCATTCTGATTTTTATCTTTAGTGTTAGCTTTGATTTTCCTTTGTCACCTTCGCAAATTAACCGTCCCATTTTTATGCGATCAATTTTATCATTACCGACACTGGTATACGGATCTTTATGAAACGATAGTTGACTTTTTTTAAATGGACTTTTGTATTAAATAAAAGTTTCGGGATTCTAATTTATTAATCAACGACGAGCGTATTCTCGCTTTTAATTATACTTGCGCTTGCCTCGCGACGAAGACTTGTTATTGCACCGTTTTTTACATAATTCGACTTTACTACCTAGTTAGCATTTTATAATAATTATTGATGTCGACTTATTGACGATATTCCGATCACCATCCTTCATTTGACATTAAATGATTTCGCGGCCTAAATGTTATACCATTATTTGCGCATAATTTAAATGCCGTACTTATATGACATTCCTTCTCCGAAAATACAAAGTTATATCGCAAAACAATGCATTTTGTGACATTTAGTTTGCACTCACAAAAAAATAAACCTATTTTTTTAACTAAATTCGACGATCCTATCGGCCAAGATTCACACAAGTTTGGTCGAGTGCCTGTGGTATTCGAGTCGACGATAAAATCAAAAAATGGTTGCCGCGTTTGGTAAAGACAGTTGGCCGAAATCATATTTGGCCAAAATTGTGCGAGGCATTGTGAAAAACATATTGAGCAAGGCCAGGTCCGGACATATAACGATATAACCAGTGTAAAAGTAAGATTTCGTAATAGAAAATGGATCACGCACAGAATAAACACACTGGCTCATACTTGATTATATTGATAGTAGTTAAATTGAGAATATTGGGGGAATTTCCACTATTGAAATACGTGTAACTATAAAAATAGAATAGGATTCTAGATTCGATTTATTAAGTATTCTAGAACGGTGGTTCCCAACCGCCGGTCCGCGGGATTTTTACCGGTCCGCGGGAAATCTCGTCGTTTTGTTGTTTCTCTGCCGTCTCAATCGCTTTACCGATGCCGAAAAGACGAAGTTGCATTGGTTCATTACGCAATTTCTTTTCCTTCGTCATATTGCTGTTTGATAAGCGCGACATTAATTATCACGGCGTCGTATTGGCAAGAGAGAGAAAAACATTTTCATTTTTTACAATCAATGGAATTGACTGCTTTGAAAACAGCTCGTTTCATCACGAAAGCGCTCGACCAATAATTATGACTTTACGTAAATCGTAACTTCCCTTCCGTAACTCAAAATAATTACGTAATTCCGTGAATCCGTAAATTACGTACAAGCCTAATTTAGAGACCTCCTAAAGTATGCGCACCAAGATGGCGCACAACCTGAACCCAGGTAGTGTACCAGATTAGGGTTCAGGTTATGCGACATCTTGGTGCGCATACTTCAGGAGTACCATATGTAGTTATCAGGAACTTTTACTATTTTGGCTCTGACCAAAGCATCATATAAATAGATACTGCAGTATTATTTTATTTTAGACAGTCTTTACATGTGAGATATTACACCACAGCGATCGCTCTATTTAAATTAAAAATACAATACTTAGAGTCTTGTTCAGAGCAAAAATATAAAGACTATATAATTAAGAGAGTAAGAGAATGTGGGTGGCTATTAGTGTATGTAGTAAATTTGATTTTAAATGCTGTAACTACTATGATAACAAATGAAAAATTTCACAGTTCCCATGAAATACAAGTTCAGGCTCGATTTCACTCCAGCTAAGGCTTGGTGAGGAAATTAGTATTTCTTGATGCATGCTTAAAAGGAGAGGGAGAATGAATTTGTATATGTCATTGTGTTCGGATAGATATATATGTGTAAACACTGTTAGAAACATGTGGGTCAGGAATGCCATCCCTGATTTGGTCAGAATTTGGCCAAATAGTGCAGGAGTCATTTTTTTTTTTTTGGGAAGCGGTATCAGATTCTACTAGAATTTATGCCCAAACCATAATTTTTAGAGGAATGCTTATGTCATAGTTTTAATTTTCTTTTATATTATTTTATTATTAGATGAGGCATTTCCGTTGACCCTAGTAAGAATAATTTTATATCACAAAGCGGTTTCTTTTTGTAAGTTTCCACTTTCAGATTTCAAACAATATATTTGTTTATTGCTGACATAAAATATGTGTAGTGTATTTGAGTACTAATGTTGTAGTTTTCATTTTTATTCTCCCAAGTCCTAAGAGCTTCACTATGAATGAGGTAAGCAATCTTGACACACAAAGTACAATTTTGGTTTGTTGAGGTGTCACACACACTTTGGTGTGCAAAGGTTATTCAACTTGACTTTGTTCGATCAACTGTGTTCGGCAATGCAATGCTGTGACATATTAGGTTTCTTGGAGATGAATTCTTAGTTCGGGAATAGGGTACCTTTAATGACAGGTCTTTGATAATCTGAAGCAAAACTTAATATTAAAAGTTGACATAATCTATTTCCCTTTCAATGGATTACTATTGGCGCCCACTAGCGGCAGAAATACATTCTACAGCAGGGATGTGCAACAGGCAACCCGCGGGCAGCAATCCAACCCTCCAAGACATTTAGTGTGGTCCTAGTCAACACTCAGATTTTCCCCATCAAGCATAAAATTCTAATTTGACAGTTTATATTTAAAAGGGCTCTCACATCAGTAAAAATACATAATGCTTTTTGGCCTTGTCTCTGCATTAAATCTTTCTTTAAATCTTGCTCTTTATTTTTGGTAAATCTTTTGCCCCGTGCATTCATTACTGTAAGGCTAAGCGATAGCTTCATTCTCTTCTATTGCCCTCCACATGGCCCTCTGGTAGTCACTAATGTATTTTGTTGCTGCAGGCTTGTTAACGACATATTGTGATGTAATAATCCTTCAAGGTGGCCCAGCTAGATGTCTGAAGTTTGTTATATGGCCCACTGACAAAAAATGTTGCACACCCATGCTTTACAGCAACCTAGATTAGGTGGTTCAATGGCCTACCACAGGGTGGTCCAAGGTTGTCGGCCTCGTGGGCCACATTATCATTTTTGTATTGTTCGCGGGCCACAATAGTGCCAAGAATAGGTAATTAGTGCAATACAAAACAAACAATTTATTGTTCAAACACCAAATAAAGCCAAACCACCAAATAAAGTATAACATTGAAAAATCTTACTGTATATACATTTAGTGTAAGATTTCAAACTCCTCATCTCGGAAAAAATGATATAGGGAAAAAATACCGTTTTAGATTGTCACCGACACAACTTGCAGACATATTAAGAAATTATTGTGATATTTTCCCTCCCATATTCAGTTAAAAATCTGTTATTCAACTTTCTTTTCATACTCATGTTTAAAAATTAACTTATAAATGACTGAGATTAATTAATTACCGAATTTCACCAAATTTGAGATACAGAAGGATAATTACTAAATTTTCTGACATATATGCAGCATTTTTTGTAACACTGTTTAAGCTGGTTGCAAAAAGAAACACCCGGCGTAAATTACATTGTTCGGCCATTACATTAATATTTAGGGACCTCCTAAAGTATGCGCACCAAGATGGCGCACAACCTGAACTCAGGTAGTGTACCAGATTAGGGTTCAGGTTATGGTGCGCATACTTCAGGAGTACCATATTTAATTATCAGGCACTTTTACTATTTTGGCTCTGACCAAAGCATCATATAAATAGATACTACAGTATTATTTTATTTTAGACAGTCTTTACATGTAAGATATTACACCACAGCTATCGCTCTATTTAAATTAAAAATACAGTACCTAGAGTCTTGTTCAGAGCAAAAATATAAAGACTTCATAATAAAGAGAGTAAGAGAATGTGGGTGGCCATTAGTGTATGTAGTAAACTTGATTTTAAATGCTGTTACTTCTATGATAACAAATGAAAAATTTCACAGTTCCCATAAAATACAAGTTTAGGCTTGATTTCACTCCAGCTAAGGCTTGGTGAAGAAATTAGTATTTCTAGATTCATGCTAAAAGGGAGAGGGAGAATGAATTTGTATATGTCGTTGTGTTCGGATAGATATATATGTGCATACACTGGTAGAATCATGTAGGTCAGGGATGCCATCTATGAATTTGGTCAGAATTTGGCCAAATAGTGCAGGACCCATTGTTTTTTTTTGTGAAGCGATATCAGATTCCACTTGAATTTATACCCAAACCATAATTTTTAGAGGAATGCTCATATCATAGTTGTAATTTTCTTCAATATTATTTTATTATTAGATGAGGCATTTCCGTTGACCCTAGTAAGAATAATTTTTTCTTTTTGTAAGTTTTCACTTTCAGATTTCAAACAATATATTTGTTTATTGCTGACATAAAATATGTTTAGTGTATTTGAGTACTAATGTTGTAGTTTTCATTTTATTCTCCCAAGTCCTAACAGCTTTATCATGAATGAGGTAAGCAATCTTGACACACAAAGTACAATTTTGGTTTGTTGAGGTGTCACACACACTTTGGTGTGCAAAGGTTTTTCAACTTGGCTTTGTTCGGTCAACTGTGTCCGGCAATGCAATGCTGTGACATATTAAGTTTTTTGGAGATGAATTCTTATTCGAGAATATTGAGACACTAGTCTACCAAGGGAGAGGGAGGAGGCATTGGTCCATTTTCATGACTAGGAAAGAGTACTATGATGTTGGATCTTGTCATGCTGTAGTGTTTTATTACAGCCTCAAGATTTTTTGAATAATTTTCGAATACAACTCATTATTGAATTTATTTGGGTTATAAGTAGGGATGGCCATAACCGAATACTGCACTACTCTGAATACATTCTAAAACATATTTTCGAATCTGGAATTTCGAATACATTCTAAAATCTCACAAAGCATAAAAGTTATTAATAACTTCTTTAAAATTGAAGGACATAGCAATTTGGTAAGCTTCAATATTATTATCATAATAAAGCAATTTGTTTAGTTGAAAAGCACGTATATGTAAGGTACCGTATATGCTCCTTTTATCGCCCGATCTTGATTAAGGGCCCGTTTGAATAGCCGCCCGTGTGAACAGAACATAAAAATAAATAAGGCCCGATGCTTATATACCGGCCCAATGTAAAAGCTGATTTTTCATCACGCCTTAGGCATCCAATTACATAACAGATAGCATTGATTAGGTAACACCGTGGTTTTCAAACTGGGCGTCGCGACGCCCAAGTGCGTCGTTTCAATATTGATAGGGCTTCCCAAAACTTTTCATCCCTTGCAGATTTGTACCTGCGGTGCGTAGAAAAAGTCAAAATTTTCGTTATTCTCGTTTAAATCCTACTTGAGAACTGGAAATGACAATATATTATTTATTGTAACGATCGATCTTATCTATATATATATGTTTTTTTATATATTTTTATGTATAATTTTAGTTTAAAAATAACTAGCGCCCGTGCTTGAATAAGGGCCGGTTTGAATCAGGGCCCGGTTAGTGAGTTTGGTTAAAAAAATATGAGCCCGGGCTACAAAACAAGCAAATACGGTATTCATAATCGTTTGATATATGAACAAAAATCATTTGGCAAAATATTTATAGGTAATGTCGGATTAAAAGGACTTTTTTGTGTATCACTGTCATAATTTAGATTTATTGGAGGCCCACTATTGACCCGGCAGTGTGGCTCATCCTGATAACTGTTAGGAATACGCCTGCATCTCTGATTATCCTGTGTGGGTTCGCATGCTCGAATCCCATGCAAGGTTGATTATATGTTAGAAGATTGCCACTGGTCGGTTACGGGTTCCTACACCGCCAAGTCTATGCATCTGAAAACTGGCTAATTAGTTAATCCCATACTCGACATGGAATGGTAATCGGGCGAGAGGCCTTAGTTCGCCATATGATTAGGCCATTTTATCAGTTTCGTCTCCCCCGGGATTAATATGTAAAACCTATCCTATCCACTAGAAAATGCCCAGCAGCCCACGATTGGACCGCGGCCCACAGTTTGAACGAGCACAGGCTTAGAAAGCAAAATCTGTACAGAAATTAGAATGCATGGCGTAAAGGGCCCTAAGGCCATCAGCCCAAATGTAGTATTATGGCAGTGCAATGGACCCAATAACTTTCAAAGATTGGCATATTAGTGCATTTTTATTTTAAATCTATAGGAAATATTTGGATACCACTACCTTTGACGTTGGAAATTGAAATCCATCGTATTTGCTTCAATTTCAATGACATATAATCTGGCAACACACAGTCACAAGTTTATTGATTGCCCTTACTAAAGATTGATTGTGCTTGGAACATGTTGATTTAGAACAAGGGTGGTGAACCGGCACTCACAAAGTGTATATTATGCTATATGATTAGGCTTACCATACTAGTTCAGTGAGAGAGAGTGACTCCCTATATTGTTATGTCATATCTGTTTTATGTGTAATATGTCAATTTAGCATCTAACATTAGCTGCAATGCCATTAAATTATTCAAATGCCAAAAAAATGTATGTTCTCCAATAGGTATAAAGGTTCGCCATCCTTGATTTAGAACTTTCGATTGTATAGTGAAAATTAACTTTTTATCTATAAGTAAGTAGCTACCTTTAATGACAGGTCTTTGATATTCTGAAGCAAAACTTATCATTGAAAGTTGACATAATCTATTTCCCTTTCAATGGATTACTAATGGCGTCCACTAGCGGCAGAATACATTCTTCTACAGCAGGGATGTGCAACAGGCAACCCGCGGGCAACAATCCAACTCTCCAAGACATTTAGTGTGGTCCTAGTCAACACTCAGATTTTCCCCATCAAGCATGAAAATTCTAATCCGACAGTTTATATTTAAAAGGGCTCTCACATCAGTAAAAATACATAATGCTTTTTGGCCTCGTCTCTGCATTAAATCTTTCTTAAAATCTTGCTCTTTCTTTTTAGTAAATCTTTTGCCCCGTGCATTCATTACTGTAAGGCTAAGCGATAGCTTCATTCTCTTCTATTGCCCTCCGCATAGTCACTAATGTATTTTGTTGCTGCAGGCTTGTTAACAACATATTGTGATGTAATAATCCTTCAAGGTGGCCCAGCTAGATGTCTGAAGTTTGTTATATGGCCCACCGACAAAAAATGTTTCACACCCTTGCTTTACAGCAACCTTGATTAGGTGGTTCAATGGCCTACCACAGGGTGGTCCAAGGTTGTCAGCCTCGCAGGCCACATTATCATTTTTGTATTGTTCGTGGGCCACAATAGTGCCAAGAATAGGTAATTAGTGCAATACAAAACAAACACTTTATTGTCCAAACGCATTGATCATTATTTGTCATTTATCAAGCTAACATATGCGAAAACCACCAAATAAAGCCAAACTACCAAATAAAGTATAACGTGCAAAAATCTTACTGGAAATATATTTAGTGTAAGATTTCAAACTCCTCATCTCGGAAAAAGTGATATAGGGAAAAACTACCGTTTTAGATTGTCACCGACACAACTTGCAGACATATTAAGCAATTATTGTGATATTTTCCCTCCCATATTCAGTTAAAAATCTGTTATTCAACTTTCTTTTCAAACTCATGTTTAAAAATTAACTTATAAATGACTGAGATTAATTGATTACCGATTTTCACCAAATTTGTGATACAGAAGGATAATTACTAAATTTTCTGACATATTGGCAGCATTTGTTTGTAACACTGTTTAAGCTGGTTGCAAAAAGAAACACCCGACGTGAATTACATTGTTCGGCCATTACATTAATATTTAGGGACCTCCTAAAGTATGCGCACCAAGATGGCGCACAACCTGAACTCAGGTAGTGTACCAGGTTAGGGTTCAGGTTATGCGACATCTTGGTGCGCATACTTCAGGAGTACCATATTTAGTTATCAGGCATACCCCAACCTATAGGCTAACAGATTCCCGTTAGATTTTTAGTTTACTATGAAGAATATTCTGTTAGCATATATTCCCGAACAGAAAGATAGAAAGCCAGTTAACAATTTAGACTAGCAAAGCACATTATTCTTTTGCTAGTTGCCTCAGCTAACCATGATACTAGTCAATTTATTGACATTAGTGATGAAACAATATGTCAAAAGATTTTTTCTAGTCATTTTCATGAAAAAACAACGTCAAATGGGATTTTTGTTCACCCTCGGGCAAATGCGACGCGGGCCACAGATAATAAAGCGTCGGGCCACATGTGGCCCGCGGGCCAGGGTTTGGACCACCCAGGCCTACCATATCACAATGTTAATTTATTTCATGCAGTTGCAATGCGAACCCTCAGTGCAGTGGATTCTATAGTTCGTTTGTATTTCCATCATGTTCAATAATAATTCTCCTCTCTTGCCCTCCGCATGGCCCTCTGGTAGTCACTAATGTATTTTGTTGCTGCAGGCTTGTTAATTTTTGTGATAACCATTGTGATGTAATAATCCCACAAGGTGGATGGCTGGATGTCTGAAGTTTGTTATATGGTCCATCGTCAAAAAAAGTTGGACAACCTTGTTCTACAGCAACCTAGATTAGGTGGTTCAATACCCCGCCATATCACAGAATCAATTTATTTTATGGGTTGCAATGATAAGACTCAGTGCAGTGAATTCTATAGTTACGTTTGTATTTCCACCATGTTTCACAGTTCCTATTTATTTCAGCTGAATGGACTAAATGTCAGTTATAACGAGAACCTTGGAACCGATGGTTTTGGTGAACTCGGATTAGTTGTGACACAATGTCAGGTAAACGCATTCAAGGCTGGTAATTGCAATCTGACAGCAGAAGGAATGAAAGCATTTAAAGAAAACACTCGCAATGCAAAGGTAAGAGAAGATTTCATGTGATAAGCATAAATGACTAAACTGCATAAATTTGAACTGAAAATTAGTTTTTTAGATTTGGTGGTTTAGGCATTATTAAAGAGATAAATCAAACCAAATATCATCCCTATCTCCAACTTATACTTTTTTATCGTTCAATTTTTGCTCAGAACAAGGCACTACTCTACACAGTCGGTGAATGTATATATATCGTAAGAGTCAAAATAAATATTTGTGATAATATATGATTTACCAGAGTTATTGAAGGACTTGTGACTCGACTCGCAGAAACAAAATATCTTGACTCAAGTTACCACCAGAGAGATTTTTTAGTCAGTCTTATATTATATATAAAAATATGTTAATTGACGTTGTATTGAAAAATGTAAATTTAGTTGATTGCTGCAGCAATTACTCGAGAATAGGGGCGTGTCAAAACTTTTCTGCTGGTGGCAGCGAGTTTTTGATAACGATGTCCCTTATACCTATTCTTAAAAATAATTTGGGGAGAAAACAAATTATAGATGTTGTTATACACAAGAATAAATAAATTTGAAGGTCAGGAAAGAGTGAAATTCTGTGTTTTTATCATTCAAATCATCAAACTAAGCAACAAACTGACCCTCATAACATACTGCCCAGAGCGGTTGCCCCTATGGCCCTTCCTTTAGACATGCCATTGCTCGAGATAGACTGTATTGATGCCAAGGCAATGTTGTTGATAAATGACTAAGTTCTATTTTGATTTTCATAAGCTGTTCGTTTAGCTCAATGGACGAATATATGACTGTTTCGTTGTTGTTTATGAAAGCTAGGATAGGCTGTAAGCTCTGGTTGTGTGAACATTTAATTATATTCATTTTATTAAGCTTAAGCTTGTATGTTGTGGGAATTATAAAGTGCATTAGTTATCATAATGATAACAATGTTCAAAAATACATTTTCTATACTAGTAGCCAAATTTTCAAACTTTTTTGATAAAGTCTTTACTATTTTGGCTCTCATCAAGGCTCCAGATAAGGAAATACTGTTTTTTTTTAATATAGCAGTGAGTGATAGCAGTCTTTACAGTGTAGTACTATACTAAACCCAACACTGCATTAAAATTAAAAATCGGGTATCCGCTAATCTGGAGTCTTGTTCAGAGCAAAAATATAAAGACTATATATATATATAAAAGAGTAAGAGAATGTGGGTGGCCATTAGTTTAGTAAATTGTCTTTTAAATGCTGTTACTACTATGATAACAAATGAATTTCACAGTTCCCATAAAATACAAGTTTAGGCCTGATTTCACTCCAGCTGAGGCTTGGTGAGGAAATTAGTATTTCTTGATTCATGCTCAAAAGAAGAGAGAGAATGAATTTGTATATGTCGTTGTGTTCGGATAGATTTATATGTGCATACTATGGTAGAAAGCTGGAGGTCAGAGATGCCATATGCAAAAATTGTCAGAATTTGGTCGAATAGTGTGGGAGCCATTGTTTTAGCGATATTAGATTCCACTTTAATTCATGCCCAAACCACAATTGTCAAAGGAATGATTAGGTCATAGTTTCAATTTTCTTTGATATTGTTTTATTATTAAATAAGGCATTTCCTTATTTGACCCTAGTAAGAATGACTTTATAACACAAAGCGGTTTCTTTTTGTTAGTTTTCACTTTCAGATTTCAAAAAATGATTTTGAATGTTTTTCAACAAAACTAAGGGTAAAAACTGACATTGCCAAACGCCAAACTTGACATTGGCTTTGTCTCTTAATTCTGAAGTCCATAACTACATAACAATAGCTTCATATTTTCACAATGTTAGTTCATTCAATTTGAAAATACTTCTCTTTCCAATTACATTGAAACGCCTGACGCAGGCTTTTGTGTGTGCTTGACATTTTGTTTTGACAAACTAACAGATTAATATTTTGTTCGAAAATGCTTAAACTGCACAGTGCACGAATATTTTGCAAGTGATTGCTGGAGACATTGAATTCAGTGTACTGAAATGCAGGCTAAACATTGTGAGAAAAATACTATGGCATCATACTCTAATTGCACAGTTCAATGTTTCTATAATTTTAAAATGACCATAAAAAATAGTTGAAGTTTGTGCTGTTCTCAGACATTCAGTTTATCTAAAAGTCCTTCAACCCAAGTAACACAACATCTCTGCATACAATACATAAGGTACAACTGACAAAGGATACCATTTCATTTAACGTTTTCAATGAGTTGAATATTATTAGGAGTCGGAACAAAGTAAGGCTTGCCCAAACCGTACTGTCCCGGTGGTTTGTTTTATATATTTAGTAAGCCTATTGATGGGTAATCTGCCTAGTGACAAAATGTTGCCAAAAAATCTAACAGTGAAGTTAGAAAAATCATCTCAGTCTTAACACGAATGCTGCATGTGAAAATCCCAAAACTACACAATACTAACCCAGAGTACAGAAATTGACTGGAAAAGTGCAATGGAGAGATTATGCTCCTTTTATTGTGATAAAAATATAATGTATAACCTGTTAAGTAAAAAGGTTCCCCATCCCTGATTTAGAACCTTCTAAATTTAACTTTTTATCTATAAGTAACTAGCTACCACTAATGACAGATCTTTGATAATCGGAGGCAAAATTTAATGTAAAAAATTTATAAAATATATTTCCCTTTCATTGAATTACTAATGCTGCCAACTAGTGACAGAAAATACATTTTACAGCAGGGGTGTGCAACAGTCAACCCACGGGCCACAATCCAACCCACCAAGCCATTTAGTGTGGTCCTAGTCAACACTCAAATTTCCCCATCAAGCATAAAATTCTTATCCGACAGTAAAAGACGCTCACATGGTAAAAATATGTAAAGCTTTTGGTCTAGACACTGTTTTGTCGTTTGTCCAGTGCATTCATTACTGCAAGGCTAAGCGATAGCTTCACTCTCTTCTATTGCCCTCCTCACATCGCTTTGATAGTCGCTAATGTATTTCGTTGCTGCAGGCTTTCATAACGCATGCTAACAATATATTGAGGCATAATAATCCATCAAGGGGGCCCTTCTAAGTACATGAAGTTTGTTATATGGCCCATCGACATGAAAAGTTGCACACGCTTGTTCTACAGCAGGCCTGCACAACTCAAATTACCACGAGGACCGCAAGCATAAATCTGAAAGCCTGGGGGGCCGCAAACTTTGCCGCATACATATTTCACAAGATGAACTACAAGCGCTTGCATAACAATGCCAGCTTTGATTGTTAGAGATTTTTGTGCAAGTCTTTGAAATATAAAAAATTAATTCAATCTGATTTACCATGTTGATTGGTGTTGTATTGAAAAATCGTAAATTCACTTGCTTGCTGCAGCAACATGGGAAAGTTATCAATAGACATCTAAATTTTAATTTGATTTTCGAAAACCGTTGGTTAAACTCAATTTTACCAATATTAGTCTATTTCCTTGTTGTTTATAAAATCTACTATGACTCGTAGGACTTGTGACTCAAAACGTCAGTGACTCAACTCAACTTGATTGTGTCAAGACTCAAGACTAGACTTGACCCGCTCCAGACTTAGGAACTTACTTTACAAAACTGGAACTTTACTGAGTATATTGCATTTAAGACTTGAATCCAGATTTGTGACTTGTGTGACACACTATGTGGGCACTTCATCAAAAACTATATATATGCTTAGTCTGATAATGAAAAAAAAAAATAATATATTCAGCATTACCAGGTCTCACATCAATGCTCGTCTCTCTCAAGATTTAAGACTTGGTTCCAACAATGTCCCATGTCCATAAGTATTGGTGGTCAGTGAATGAAAAATTTAAAAATCTACTTCGACTGATAACACTGTGCAACAAATATTTTGTTTTTGTTTACAGCATATTATCTGGATTATCTGTTAGCCTTTGATAGGTTCTTTGATAAAATCATGTAATTCCTTTTTAAATTTTGGTTTTATGAAAATGGGGTGATTTCACAAAAATCGGTCTTGATTTCTCAGGAAATCAAAATTATTTGATCTCAACTCTTCAAAATATTGAGCTTCAGGTAAAGATTGGTGACTTGGATTTAAAACTTTCCTTTAGTTCTATGTGCATAAATATAGGGCGGTAGAAATTAAAAATAAATTGAACCTGGATTAGTATTGATAATGATATTTCTTGTCGATTAGCATTTGGACAGATTGCTACTGGTACAAATACTCAGTAATCAAAAAATTTTGTATCATTGAGGAAAATTTTATCAACTTTGCGGTGTTCTTAATAATTTAAAAATTTTAAATTTAATATTTTCAGATAAGGTACCTGTATCTGAGTGGGAACAAAGTCAGCAGACTCGGAGATGAAGGATTATCTACAATCAGTGATATTGTTCATCAATGCCAGGTTGAAGGATTGTCGATGCGGGATTGCTACTTCAACCCTTATCAGTTGGAGAGATTCAAAGCATCGATCGCTGATACCAGAGTCATGTTCAGTGACAGATAGAATCCACAAACAATGTATCGAATAAATTTTAATGCTGGGTCATTCAAGCTTGGATCTCATTCTGCTTTTACTGGTTTTTGTTTGATCTCATCATATTCTTTGCCAACAGATTAACATCAGAAGAAATCTTTATTTCCACTCCGAACAAGGCTCGAGCAAGTATGTACATTCTGTTCAGGTTTTCAGGTTTGGCACCATACTTTAATTTTAATGTATTTGGAAAATCAGAAAGTGGGTCATTTGCTGGTGAAAACGATCAGTTAAATGCATAACACATTTTTATAAATTACAAATAGTTTTAGCACTAATACCAAAATATCTACAACCCTCTAAATTTTGAAACACCCCCTCCTCCCCCTAAAATGAGAAAGCTGGAGAACATACTGATTTTTAGTAATTAACATTTGTACACATTAGAAGAAAAATATTTTCACTCTTTGTTTCCACTCCAAGCAATTAGCCAATTATAGATACGAATTGCAATATTATATCCATCATATTACCTGTTCTAATCAGACCTCAAATGTGTGATCAATTCATACAAAGTACCCAAGTAAATGTTTTAACCTCTTGTCGACTCTGAACAGAGCATGAGCAAAGTGTGATCCCGACATATTTATCAACTGCAATGCCATATATCAGTGGACCCCAACTCTTTTTTTTCAAGTAACCCAAATTTTTTGAAAAATAAATTTTGTAGAATCGGGGCACCCAAGGATGCGCTCATACTGGGCAGTATGTAATGATTATGCTCTATATAGTCTTATATGAAACAACCATTTTTACTTTAAATTTATTTTCTCAAAAATGAACTCAAAGTGAGACGGCTGCGCTTATTTGCCATAATCGAGATTTTAAATTCATGACGCAGCTTTACCAAAGCAAAACAGCAGATTCTAAGTTTAAAAAGCTGTCATTCTTCACAGGTATACAAATACTTTGAGCAACACTTCAATATGAATATCAATTAACTAAAAAATTAAAATGAATCTTCCTGTTTTATGTTGAATAAGTGAACCAAGAAAATTTCCAAGCGAACCAATTTTGGGTCGCGACCTATAGGTTGGGAAACACTTCTTTAGATCATATGACCCTGATTGCCCAGGACTTACCGTAAATGCGTTATCCATTTGTACAGTGTATCTGAGTAAAATTTACCCCCAACAGATTTAGTTCAGATTGTCGACTTTGGGGTTGGAAAGAGAACAAGAGCGCAAAAGTAATTTGACTATAAAAGTTTTCTATTTCTATTTGTTTATTTAGTGGAAAAATTTGACTCCTATGTCAATATTTCGCAACCTTCAAATTGCACTCCTAAATTTTAGCGGAAAATCTTGATGAGGGAGAATAAGTAAACTGAACTCAACTCCACAGCCTGAATAATAAAATGAACTTTATTCAATTTCATTATTATCAAATATGTCACATTTTGCAATTCAATCAAACTAATCTCAATTGAAAAGATTGTCATTCAACCCCTTCCCCGATATAACTGCTGTGCGGTGTTCCCTTTTATTTTTTGCTGGAATAATGTGAATATCATGTGAAAATATTTCCTTTCGTAATTTTCATGGAATAATCATAATGAAAAATAATTGACCAGTAATAAGTTTGTTTCTGTTAAATTAAAATATTGCTTTATTAGTAGAGCTTTCTCTGACTATTTCTAACCCGTGTTGATGGGTCAGGTCATCAAATTCGAGCCAATCACTGAGTTAAGACATGTTGCTGGCTAGTTGAGTCCGATTCGTATCAGGGTTTCCCAAACTGGGGTCCGCTGACCCACGAGGGTCCATGATGGGTGCACAGGGGGCCAGCAGAAATACAAAATGAGCCTGATCGATCTTCAATGATTGATTTCAATCAAAAAGCCATTGCATCTTTTTTGGTTAAGCGCTGCGAACGAATATCAATTGATATAAGAAAAGTCAATTAACATTTTATTGTCTTTTGTAACAACCTACAAATGGGAGGCAGCATTTTCTGCCCTTGGTATTTGTGCAGTGAAATGCAACCTCATCCATCACAATAATGTCTTTTGTGTTGTAAATGAAAAATATACGTCTGGTTGGTTAGGCTTTTAAATTGATATGTCATAGGATGGGGGTCCATCAAAAGTAAGATCCACAAATAGGGGTCCGTGGCCCGAAAAGTTTTGGAAACCCTGATTTAGATGACTCTCGTCATTGTGAGTCTTCGATGTAAAGTGACCTGAGTCGACCTATGTGGCAATTTATATAGTTTGGGTACTCCAGAAGTATGTGAACCAAGATGGCAGACACCGGAACGGAGTATGTGTACCAGGTTAGGATTAGGCCATAATTAGAGGTACAAATACTATTAGAGTCATTTGGCCATACCCAGAACTCGCAATAGAACTAAAATTAGGGAAAAATGGCATGAAGCTATGGCTTAACCCTAACCTAGTACACATACTACAATCCGGTGTCCGCCATCTTGGTGCACATACTACAGGAGCATCAAAATTTGTATTTCATCTGCTGTGTCATGCTTTTATCTGAGTCATGTTTTGTTGGTGCTTTATCATCATTGTGTACTGCTTTAAGGTGAATTAAGTAACATTGCACTTTCCTAACATTGTCAGAAATTGTCATTAAATTTCATTCAAATATGTTCTATCCCATGTTTTTTTCTACTTTTGTGTATTTTCGATATTTAGTAACCCCTTATGAACCACTATAATTCCTAATGCTTTCACAATTTGTTAGACAAATCGGTACTCCTGTAGTATGTGAACCAAAATGGCAGACACCGGAACGTAGTATGTGTACCAGGTTAGGGTTAGGCCATAATTTCAGGTACAAATCATACGGGAGTCACTTGGCTAGTCCCCGACTTAGAATAAGAAAAAATTGGAATAAAATTATGTCCCAACCTAACCTGTTACACATACTAGATTTCGGTGTCCGCCATCTTGGCTCACACATCGACAAATCGATGCCATATTTCCTCTTGTGATTGTCAATTCCTCATGTGTTTTATTTTAGTGTGATTAATTTTTTTGATATTCTTGTATATGCTGTGAAGAATATTTAAATTTTACATTATGTGTGATTTCATGATTATTCTCATACATTTATACATTTTTTTAAATCTTTTCGTGCATCGATTCTCACATTATGGAAATATCTGAATCTAAACGGATAATAACGAGTTCACATATTTTACTAAAGTCATCAATGAATTACCATTTATCTGATTTTGAATTTTTTTCGCTTTTCACGATTTTATATTTTTTCAATATTATGGCATGGAAAGTAATAAACTCTGCAACCTATAAGTCTTAAATTTGCTCAATCACTTGAAATAATTGGTATGCTATTAGACAGTGCAGAGGTGGTAGTGGTACCCTTACCCTTGAAGAATTTTTGAAAAGTCCAATTCGTCTAATGAAGTTTTCTATGTAAAAGGGTCGGAACCCCGATTTGAAATGTATGCAACATACGTCTATTAGACCCTTGGAACTCCTGAACACCCACAAGTCTAACTTGAAAACAAGTAATTTTAAAACCCCCCTCCTTTGAGAATTTTAAAACCCCCTTCCTTTATCCAGACTTGAGTGAGGTCAATTATTGAACTGGGTGACACCGATGGTTTCTTGAGTGCAAGTTCGACTCATTTAATTTTGAATGGATCAAGTCACTCACATAAGAGTTCTGGTCAAGGCAATGACTCTAATCTTCTGAACACTGGATAAACAATAACGGCATCAATAAATTTTGACAATGATAACAAGAATTCAAATATAACATCATTTATAAGTGCCAATAGATAATGCAATGTTTTAATTACTGTCTTGTTTCCACATTTTGACTTTATTAATATGTTTGTCAAGTGTCAAATTTGGGGGCACTGTAAATTGCAGTCAACCTCTTCACGGGCTTCATAACACCAAAAGAACCACTGTTATATAGAATGAGGACCATAAGTTTTATTTCAGCAAAAAAATTGATACTACTTGAGGTCAGCTACCTCACATTATTCAATGGGTTTTTCCTCGTCGCCAGTGGTTTGAGGGTCGTAACCCCCTCTTTTAAATTGTAAAAAAAGAGCATTTTTAGTAGCTTAAAACAATTTTTAGACCCCCAAAATGAGTTTACCCTCGTCGCCAGGGGTTTGAGGGTCGTAACCCCTCTTTTAAATTGTAAAAAAAGAGCATTTTTAGTAGCTTAAAACAATTTTTAGACCCCCAAAATGAGTTTTACTCTTGTCGCCAAGGGTTTTGAGGGACGGAATCCCGTCCTTTTAAAATGTAAAAAAAGCATCTTTCTGTATCATACATAACAATTTTTAGTAGCCTGAAACGATTTTTAGACTATCTTAATGAGTTCCCCCTCATTACCAGGAGCGTAGCCATGGGTTTTGAGGGCCGTGGGATGTAAAAAAGCATCCTACTTTCTGTATCATACATAACAATTTTTAGTAGCCTGAAACGATTTTTAGACTATCTTAATGAGTTCCCCCTCATTACCAAGAGCGTAGCCATGGGTTTTGAGGGCCGTGGAATGTAAAAAAGCATTTTCCTACTTTCTGTATCATACATAACAATTTGTAGCATCTTGAAACGGTTTTTGGAACCTCTCAATGCAATGAGTTTACCCCCGTAACTAGGGTTTCAAGGGTCAGAACCCCCTTATTTAAAATGTGAAAAAAAAGCATTTTTCTGTTTTCTGTATACAAAACAATTCCTAGTAACTTGAAACAGGTTTTTAGACTTTCAAGACTCTTGAAAACTATGAATATGATATTATATCACTACTCGTCTCCAAAAATGAATTGAAAACATTTCTCCCGAATCATAAGAATATATTTATTGTTAACAATCAAAAATAGAAACCAAGGCGAGTCCTCACTACTACATCACTTAAAAGGGTTGGTTTGAAGACCAAAATTTCTTATCAGCACAGGACAATTGTAATATGCAGTTTTACTCGTTTATCTCCCAAAATGATGTTTCCATTTGAACAAAAATTAAACAGATATATAGAATCAGTAATATCATAATACCCTTGTGCTACTAAATAGAATTATTATAAAATTTTATTTCTGATATATATAGGGTGTCCATGAAGCCTAAAATTTTTAAAATTGCAAAGGGAATTTATCGATATCACGTTTTTTCCTCTAAATTAAATGAAGTAAAAATACCTAAACAATTACTGATTAAAAAACAACCAACTTGTATATATTGAGAACTGACTTCATAACAAAATTGAAATTGTGGAGGAATTTATGGACACCCTGTATATCATATTAATTTTGAATGAATCGAGTCACTCAAGTAAGAGTTCGGGTCACAGAAAACAAACTGTTGTTGTTCAAGGAGGAAATATATTTCCATACTATTTGCTCTAAAGATTAATTGACAACACTTTCTTCAAATAATAAGATTATATTATTCGTAAACAATTAAAAATAAAAACCGAGGCGAGTCTTCACTACAACATCACTTGATAAGTTTGTTTGAAAAGATCAAAATTTCTTCTCAGCACAGGACAAGTATTATATGCAGTTTTACTTGTTTATCTCTCAAAATTGATGTCAAAAAATGATAAGAGAGATATTCGAAATTAGTAATATTATATTACTCTTAATCCTCACTACTGCGTTACTTAATAGGTTTGTTTGAGGGGACCATAAATTTCTTCTCAGCCTGGCATAATATTCTGAAGTGGACAGTATTTATATGCTTTTTTCTATTCATTCGTTTATCTCACGAAAATGACGTTTCAATTCGAACAATAATTGAACAGATATTTGAAATCACTAATATTATCGTAATACTCTTATGCTACTAAATAGAATTATTATTCGAGAAATATATAGGGTGTCCATAAAGTCTTGAAATTATTTAAATTGCCAAGGAAATTTATCGATACGATATATTCGTAAAAATACTTAAACAATTACTGATTAAAAAACAACAAACCTTGTCAAGTAAGATATATTGAGAACTGACTTCATAACAAAATTGAAATTGTGAAGGAACTTTATGGACACCCTGTATATCATTCATTATGTGATGCAAGCAAAGGGGGGAACTTCTGAATTTTCAACACATGTCTGCAGTGAGCTTGTTTATCTTTTTCAACACTATTTTGTTCCGTTCGTGACTATCGTGAGGGAATTCACCAATAACTTCTTTCCTTACTATCAATTCTTCCTCCAAAGAACCAACTGATATAGATGAAATTGCGAGGTTTAATAGATTGGATAACTTTGACAGCGAAGTTAGTCTGTGGAGAGATATTGTTAGATATCAGTAACTGTTAGATATCAGTTATTGTTAGATATCAGATATTGTTAGATATCAGTTATTGTTAGATATCAGTTATTGTTAGATATCAGTTATTGTTAGATATCAGTAACTGGCCTTGTTCGAAGCAAAAGACATAAGTACGAGGTGCGGCTAAAATGAAACGGGACTGACGTCACAGATTGCGCAACACGATTAACCATCGGTAATCAACACTTTTGCAGTGTAGCAGCTGTTTTGACACAATATCGCAATTATTTTTCCTCTCGGGATCCATAAGCGAATGTGATAAATTTCTTGTTGAAAAAAAATGCTGTGCAAGGTCTGATTGAGTTTTTTGGCGATAGGGGGTTCAATTGCAGAATGACGATTGAGCAAAGAAGCGTAAGCGTTATATTGAAAAAAAAATGTCCTTCCCCCTTCCCACAAAAAAAGATTTGGAGGGCTAGCAAGATATATTTAAAATCATCAAATTAAACACTAGTTTACAGCTTTTAGACTAAAAGTCCATCAAGACCAATTCCTTTGGAAAACAAAAAAATATTTCATACAAATTCCTTAGTACAAGTTATACAAATAATTGAAAGTGAAAAGTGCAATAAATAAATAATCAATTATACTAAATGAAGTAAAATATAAAAAGTAGCAACTGAAAAGTTAGTTCAAAATAGTTATTGATATGCAAGGCATATTTTCTCAATTGCTTCAAACGAATCCTCAGAGCTGGAATAGAAACCTAGAGGTTCTACAAGCTATCCTTTTACTTGTTGAAATATTGAATATTTTTAAATACAAAATTTTAATCTACTCCGGGACATTGATTAATATAGGTAACAATGTGTCATCGTGGAACTCCGTAAATAATATTCAACTACTTCACAGGCTCCATAATATCAAAAGTTTGAGAACCAATTTGAACGAGGTGGTGGGCGTCAGATTCAACCTGTGTTACTAACATTTGAATTAAGATGATTGATTGACATGTTGACAACGAATCAGGTGCGATTGAAAGGGCGGGGTTTTTGGCTTTCCATAAGTGTGTGTACCAATATGGAGCTAATTTTTTTCCTATTCTACATGAAGTTGTGTAAAGAGACGGAAGCCCATGGGCAGGGGGTATATTCACTTGGCTAACGCAGACAGTCCCCGAACTCGTAATAGAACTAAAATAAAGGAAATCGGAATGAAATTATGGCCTAACATTATCTGTTACACATACTACGAGAGTACCAGGTTCTCTACTCGGTGGGCATAGCTTGTATAGACGAATAGGCATCGTTCGTTTCAGTTTGATCGGCAGTTCCAGTAATTGAGTCTGTTTGTTGGTTAGAAAGAGCGGAATCTAGCTTGTGAATATTTTGCATTTGATCACTTTTTGCTCCATTCAGCTGACTTATTAAGTTTAAAAATGTAGGGGGTAACGTACTATTTTGTTGAATCGTTGACTCTGTTACGTAGTTTGGCAAATTCAAATTTTGCTGACTCATACTTGGATAATTTTGCTGACTCATGTAATTGTTTTCATGTGTCATGTTCGCAATTTGCTGACTCATATTTTGAAGCAGCATGTTTTGCGAATTCACAGAATCTGGCAACCCTGGTACAGTTTGATGACTCATCATTCCATACGAATTGAATTGATGTGTCGTGTTTGAATCTGCTAAGGAGGAAATCTCAATTGCAGAGTTTTGCTGTGTGACTGTTGGAAAACTAGAATTAGAATCTGTATCCATAGCAACACTCTCATGGTTCATTGCACCCATGTTGCTGCCATCTTGTGGAGGAATTGAAATACCTTGCTGACCATTCATAGAATTTTCAGAGTTTAGTAAGTTGGATAATGACGAATTGACCACAGAATTCTGCTGACTCGGAAAAGTATTTTGCTGCATCATATTTAAATTTCGCTGACTCATGGCTGCATTTAGCTGATTCGCTCCTGGAACAAGCTGATTCATCATTAAATTTTGCTGAGTAAGGATAGATGAGATTAGCGGATTCTGATTGGACGCTTGTTGGTCTATAGACGACTGTCGACTAATAGTTGAATAATTTTGCGGATTCATCATTGAATTCTTCTGAGTCATGTCTAAATTTTGCAGATTCGTTAGTGAATTTTGCGGAGTCAGTTGAAGATTTTGTCCGATTGAAGAATTTTGTTGCATCTGTGTTAAATTTGGTAAAATTTGCGGAGTCATATTCTGCGGGTTTCTCAAAGATGCCGAGTCATCTGATTGTCCAGCAATCATGCTCAGTAAGTTACTTGGTTGCGGAAACGACTGGTAATTTCCTATTTGAGGATACGGCGGTCTGATTGGTTGTTGAGGCAAATAGGGATATCTGATTGGTTGATTTGCTCTTTAGATGTTATCACCTGAATAGAAAACAAAATTGAAATTTTGGAAAACAAAAAGCAGCAACTGGTATCTAGCAATATGTAAGAAGCTAATATTATATGGAAGGAACAGATATCTTTTCGTCGGGATTTTTATGTGAACACACATGTCACATAAACAAATAGCAACAACTTATGTGCACTTTGTGTGTGATCTCATAAACTTATCATTTATTATGTGAACACGCCTGTCACATAAACAAATAGCAACAACTTATGTGCACTTTGTATTTGATCTCATAAATTTATTTATCAAGAACGCATTGTATGTGAACACACATATCACATAAACAAATAGCACATAGAAATATAATATTTTCAGCTAATGCGAACAACTTATGTGCACTTTGTGTGTGATCTCATAAACTTAGCATTTATTATGTAAACACGCCTGTCACATAAACAAATTGCACACAGAAAAACCCATGAAACTTTTAGCTAACGTAAACAACTCACGTGCCAGTTGTGTGTGATCTCATGAACCTATTATTATGAGCACATTTTATGTGAACACACGTCAAACAAACACATCACATGAAGAAAGTATCAGTGATAACCCTAGCTACTGTGAACTACTTGTGTGAACACATATCACATCATTTTACCTGTCCTCCAGGTGTTCTCACAAGGGAGGGGGATTTCCCTTCATCAACTTTATGAGATTTAAGCGCAAATATCCTTCCCCTAGTTGTCCCAATATAGAACGAATCGCCAGCTGCAACAAGGGGTTTTGTGCTTGGACCTGCAGCCGATTGAGGTAGAGGAATATCTGAAATAAACAAAGAGAGTAATGATCAAACTGTATTTATACAGTGATACTCGATGGCCGAAATTACACCAATATTGTTGTGCACGAATTTATTCGAGGATCAAAACTTCTTTTGCCATAAGAAAATGGCAATTATTGCATGAACCACCCTGAGGCAGCAAGGAGTTCAGGGATCTTCTTGCACATAACTATCTCCCCAGCATTCGACACTGCGAACTCACGTATGGGGTAATCAGAGGAGCAGTGACCAAGCATATTCTCAACACTTAGCATGGTACAACACACAGTCGAATAATTAGTCATATAATCAGCTCTTGTTTCCACATGGAAAAAGGCGCTCCCGAAGAATGTGTACCAAGATGTCGCACAACCTGAACCCTAACCTGGTACACATACTATGTTCAGGTTGTGCGCCATCTTGATACACATACTCCTGTAGCGACAAAAAAATATGTAAAAATTTTATGCTAGATACCTGTTGTAGCGATAGTTTTTCGCACATTGATTCCTGCTCTTTGTAGATGAGCAATGATTTGAGAATCTGTAGGGGCCTGCAATAGAAGAAATCATGAAGAAATTATTGTGAAAAACTAGGACTCATACTAGTACCCTAGTCACAGGGCTGTGGACTCTTGAAAAATCAACAATTGCCGGAATACTGTGGTATAAAAGTCTTCTTTGACAGACTGTTAGAAATGCTTAGAAGACTTTTCGTATTTAAATACCAACTTCTTTTATAATCATTGAACGCCTGAACGCTTAATAAATGGTTAACATAGTTACTAAAAAATTCATTCCGCAAGGACACCATTCAAAATTGGCACTTCTCTGCAAGCCGCACAATTTTTCATTGTGGGCCGCATTTGACACGCAGGCCGCACACCCCTCGGTTTAAAGTAACTTACCGCTGAACCGCCAACTCTCATTGGATATGGCGTCGACTGAATTGGACGGACATTTGCAACAGGTCTGCCACTAGCTGGTGTTGTAGAGCTGCGAATGAAAAATAAAGTGGAATAAACGGAAATTACATGGAATGTAGCTTAGTGTTAGCTAGTTATTTTGAGGTGGGCACTAGACTTCACAAATTCTAAAAAGGAGACATGGATTAAAAAGGTTGAGGACTACTGCTTGTAGACACTGTATGTACATACATCGCACATTAAACCATTGATTCCTAAAGTGGGGTCCGCGGACGCTTAGGGGAAGTAAAACATGATTTACACAAAAAATTCCTCAGATGCTTGTTTTCTGGTGCGAGAGTTGTAATGTCCCAAACAGAACCGCAAATATATGAACAGGTGGAAGCTATTGCATCCATCACATTAAACTCATGCAATAAATCAATGCTCGATATAACATGTTCCTAATCTGAATTTTTAGTTAACCAGGAGTCCTCAAAAAAATTGCAGGGGGACGGACCGTTATGCAAAATTTTTCAAAAAGTTTGAGAACCACTGCTTCAAATTTTTGGTTCCAATATTACTAACATTTCATCTGTATTTCGTAGTTTTGAAAAAGATAATATGAGTCGCCGTCAAATTTGTAATTGATCCATGATTTACGTAATCTCTCACAGCAGCAATCACTCACCTCTGGGCAAAAATACTTTTTGATCCGACTTTAGTTTTCCGAGGATATCCAGCAGCTGCGTAGAAACTGACGTAGGAAGGCGGACTGTAGTTGGTTGATGAGGCAGCTTTTTTTTCTTGCTCATAACTAGAATATAGTACAGTGGATAATTATCGGGGTTTTTTAAACTGGGGGCTAGACCCCCGTAGAGAGGCATGGAAGATTTTTTAGGTGTTTAAATCATAAAGTGGCATCCACAAAAACTACAAGCACTTGGGTAAATCTTTGCATTTATTTCTGTGTTTTGACTTTTTTTTATTCGAATGTGGCACAGAAATAAAAAGATGGAAATGTGTTACTCGTTTTTTTTTTTCATTGCAATCATTTAAACCAGGGGTGTGCAACAGACGGCGCGCAGGCCACAATCCGGCCCGCCAAGACATTTAGTGCGGCCCTTGTTAATACTCAGATCCTACCTATCAAGCATAAATCCCAATCCGACAGTTTTTTTTTTAAAGTCGCTCAGATCCTACCTATCAAGCATAAATCCCAATCCTACAGTTTTTTTTAAAAGTCGCTAACATGAGTGAAAATTCGAAAATTTTTTTACTATTGTCACTGCGTCAAATCTTTCGTCGTTTTGCCAGTTGTTTGCTGGGTTTATTACTGCAAAGCTAAGCAATAACTGCATTCTCTTTCGTGCCTTTTCCCCATTAAAAAACTGAATGTCTGAACACATCCTGATTTTAACCTACCCTTTCTGAGCAGCTCTTTTCTCTGCTTTGGTCAGCCTGGAACCTTTGCAGTCCATGAGAAGGGATTCATGGTGAAACGGCTTCTTTGTGAAACATTGACCATATTTCTGTAAGAAAATATGGCAAGTTGTAAAACGAGATAGCGACCGCCGACTTATCGATCTTCCAAAATAAAAATAAAAAGTAATTAATTAATAACTCGCTAATTATTTGACATAATTCATCCAAAATCAATTGGCTACTGGTCCGAGATATGATGAACGCAAATGTAAAATTTCGAGAAGATTCAACCTCGCTTTTCGTGAGATATCGCGTAAGATACGAAAGTGTCTAACAGACAGACAAATACCGATCAAGATTGATGAGTAATAATCTTAGATGACAGTATAATTGACTCAGGATAGGATATGGTGTACCACGGCGACCCAGTTTTAGACCAGTTTCAGATTTAGACCAGAGGTTCTCAAACCTTTAGTGTTGTGGAGCCTGTGGAGAGGGTGACTAGTATTTATGGAGCCACACAATAAATCCATGAACCATCAAATGGTTCTAGTTGTTCTAGTACCCATTATTCGAGTCCGACCTCGTTCACAAGGCCATTGTGAGTATGTTACGTCTCTTACTAAAAATTATATCGTTTGGGACACCATCTTAAAACGAATATGATGAAAGGTCTACAACAGTGGTTCCCAAACTTTTTCAAAAAAATTCCATGACACACTCCTTGCAAATTTTTTTAATGTGTCGCGGACCCTGTGCACTAAAATAACTGAATAAAACATTAAAAGAGCACGACAACGAAAAATAAATAAATGTGCGTGAGGTATAGTGAAAAAATAAAGCACAACCGGTGTATAGCAAACTGATTTATTTGCCGACGTTTTGAATTTCTGTTTGGAAAAACTTCAGCAGGGCACACTACTGTAAATATGTAGCGTAGAAAAAGAAAAAAGATGAATATCAATTTTTTTTTATCATTTTTCTTTTTCTACTTTACATATTTACGGTAGTGTGCTATAATGCCCTGATGAAGTTTTTCTGAATAGAAATACGAAACGTCGGCCTTTTGGGGTGAGGTTTTAGGTTTAGTTGGATATAATTTTATATGATAGACTAAAATCTGGTACATGACTTTGTGAATTAATACCGGTAATACTGATTACTGAATAGCGCCATAAAATCATGTCAAGAGACGCCGCGGTTAGTTCGTGTCAGGAGCTGCCATGAAGTGGTAAGAGCTCTTTCTGTGATATCAGAGGCCCCTAATTTTGTGACGTCACAATTGGGCAAGCGTGATCGAAACAAAGTGAAGAATCAGTGTTCCCAGCGGTGATTGTGAATAACAAAAGGCGATAAAAATGTGTATTTGCAAATTTGAGCAGTTAATTTTGCATTACCAAAGAAAGTATTAGCCATATAAGAGATTTCTTTCGCGGACCCTTCGAAAGTGCTTCACGGTCCCTAAATGTCCGCGGACCCTAGTCTAGGAATCACTGGTCTATAACAACATGTGGTAAATATGGAGTCCCAATTCCAAGAGTAATAAACTTAATTTCTGTCGACACCTACCGGCCATTATGCTGCTGGGCTAGAGGTAATTCCAGGAATTCCAGCTCGGCCTGACCATGGCCCGTGGGTAGCAAACCTGACCCAAGCCCGACTAATTAACTGGATTTGCAGCCCGAGCCCGATTTCATATTTTATTTAGGAGTTCTTTGAATTGTCATTGCAAGAGTTTAGTACAGTATGTGTGGTGTTGATGAGGCAACTTCTGTTTTTTTTTTGCAGACCACGATCTCTCAGGGCAAAAACATGGCCGAAACGCCTTATTGAAAAAAAAATTCAGCAATAGAGAAGCCCGACACGACCAGAACGCAATGATTGACATTTTAGATCATAGGCTTACGCTTTGGTGGATTCCAGGGAAATCGTTCTGATCCAAAATAAAAAATAAACATATTCACTTTGCAAACACTCACTACCGCCATATCACTACATTCTTTCTCACCTTCAAACAGATCAATAAACAGCCGATCCTCGTTATTGTAGACAAGTCGTTTCGTGATGTCCTGTCGTTCGAGACTCTGAATTGGATTCAATTCGTCGACAATGCGATCTGGAATTAGAATGATGTTATGTTTTTCAAATTTGTTGCATGGGGTATACCTGACGTCAAATCCGACCTGTTGGGTAATTCAATCTGGCCCGCCTGATGCTGCCACAACCAAACTAAAACCAAATTTTGATGTTTTAGCTAAAAATAGCTCAAGGAATTTGTTAGGATTTCGATTGAATTTAGATTTGGCACGAGGCTTATTGTTTTTCACTTTTGCTTTTGTGAAAAAGTAAATATTATTCATAAAATGTAACTTTTAAGTCACACTTACATGGCCCGGCAGTCTAGGTGGGCCAAATTTTTGGCCCCTGGTGCAAAAACCTAGCCCACCTTTGGTCTCGATCAGTGGTGTGCAACCTTTAATACAGGAAGGCCAGATACAAATAACTTGGTGAAACTGCGGGCCACACCTTTGTATTTAAAGTTGCAGTATAAGGGGCGTCATCATCAAAGACTCGCCCAGAGCAACAGAAAAATTTGACACGCTCCTAACTACGGGGGATTGGAAAATATAATTGCAGCCCCAGTTTCAAGAGAAAAATGCAAAACTCTATAGCATTGGTTCTTAAACTCTTTGAGCCGTTTTTATGTGAAAGACTGCTCTACAGCCTGTACTGCTTAATGACCGCATACCACTTTACGGTTTTTCACTATGGCCGCGTACCACCGACAAAGCCACTTTTGTGGTGTGAGCAAAAAGACACAAGTATTCCACAATATGTAGTAAATATGGAGTCTCACTTCAAATGGTAATGAACTAAACTTCCGTGAAACCCACAGGGCATTATGCCACTGGGCTAGAGGTAAGCCCAGATATTCCAGCTCAGCCTGACCCAGCCCGAAGCAAACCTGAAATTTCATATTTTAGTAAGTTCTTTGAATTGTGGTTGCAAGAGTTTAGTACAGTATGTATGGTATTATTTTTTTCAGACCACAGTCAGAATAACCAATCCAGAATTTAGATTTGGCACGAGGCTTATTGTTTTCACTTTTGCTTTTGTAAAAAAGTGAATATTATTTATAAAATGTAACTTTTAAGTCACACTTACATGGCCCGGCAGTCTAGGTGGGCCAAATTTTTAGCCCCTGGTCCAAAAACCTAGCCCACCTCTGGTCTAGATCAGAGGTGTGCAACCTTTAATACAGGAAGGCCAGATACAAATAATTGGGCGAAACCGCGGGCCACACCTTTGTATTTAAAGTTGCAGTATAAGGGACGTCATCATCAAAGACTCGCCCAGAGCAACAGAAAAATTTGACACGCTCCTAACTACGGGGGATTGGAAAATATAATTGCAGCCCCAGTTTCAAGAGAAAAATGCAAAACTCTATAGCATTGGTTCTTAAACTCTTTGAGCCGTTTTTATGTGAAAGACTGCTCTACAGCCTGTACTGCTTAATGACCGCATACCACTTTACGGTTTTTCACTATGGCCGCGTACCACCGACAAAGCCACTTTTGTGGTGTGAGCAAAAAGACACAAGTATTCCACAATATGTAGTAAATATGGAGTCTCACTTCAAATGGTAATGAACTAAACTTCCGTGAAACCCACAGGGCATTATGCCACTGGGCTAGAGGTAAGCCCAGATATTCCAGCTCAGCCTGACCCAGCCCGAAGCAAACCTGAAATTTCATATTTTAGTAAGTTCTTTGAATTGTGGTTGCAAGAGTTTAGTACAGTATGTATGGTATTATTTTTTTCAGACCACAGTCTCTCGTGGCCAAAACATGGCCGAAACGGCTCATTTAAAAAAAAAAGTCAGCAATAGAGAAGCCCGACCTGAACGTAATGATTAACATTTCAGGCCGAGTTTCAGGTCGGGTCGAGATCGGGGTTCAGATCTTAGCTCTACGCTGGGCTGGATTCCAGGGATATCAATCTGATCCAAAATAAACAAAAAAAATTTTCAATTGTGATTTTCAATCTTGTTGTATCAGTGCCCGACAAACTTTATCTGTTGGAGTGGAACCATAGCCATGAAATTTGTTTGTACAAAAGTTGGGACGAATTTTACCTGTCCAAAGCCTCCACAAAACTCGTGCATAATAATTGTATAAATTATAATAATGGTTAAATCCCATAACAAATACATGTTAGAATTAGATAACCGCATAATGGATAGAAAGGGTACACATGTAAAGGCTGATATTCTGACTACGACAGGGGTGTGTCTGAAAGGCAGCCGTCTTGGACTTGGTGACAGAGGAAGTCGTAACCAAGGGTCTTCCAACTCGTGGTCCGGAGAGTCCAATTGAACTGCGCAACATTTTTCGAAATTGAATAAACTAAACTTAACCTGATGTCTCCCACAAATTTGAACCACAATTGACACCTCCCATAAAAATTATTATTAAAAAAAAATATTTCTCGTCGTCCAAACATACGAGAGACACGACTAAATCAAATCGCTTTTTAATTTACTTCGGCTCTAGAGAGCGCTGATATTTCCAAATTTAATTCATTATGATTATTATCTTTCGTATAGGCTTCCATCATCCTTATCGCCACCGTAAAATAAAAAGTGTACAATATCTTTGCTACTGGATCCGGTAGATGTTGTTTTTCTGTTTGTATTTTGCTATCGTGTGTATGTTATTTGTAAACTTAAATTGAAGTAAAATAGAACTTCTAAAATTTAGTCACTGTGTAAAAATGTGTGCATATTGTTTTCAGATATTCGCAATAGCGTTGTGCAATCCAAGCATTTGATTCAGCGACGCGCAAGTTCTAATGTAAACCAGACCTGATATATATATATTTATGTTTGCGGCCCGCAATGAGTTTCCACATGTGAAAGTGGCCTGGCGCCAAAAAGGTTAGACATGCCTGTGACGTAACCGGATACTCGCGCACATTTTTATCCAACCTTTAACAAACTCCAAAAAAAAAATTTACCGTTAAAATTTATAGCGAATCTCGGACGTTACATTTATAATTACGATGAATGAGTGGATGGATGCCCTTTTTTCAGTAAATGGCTTCCTGATCTGACCGCCGCCAGATGCGAACGTGGTACCAGTATTAGGTGATGGAATACTGGACTAAGAGATGCTTTTTTGGACTAAAACTCGGAAACCGGACAAAAATATTTCTTCCAGTTAATCTGATTTCATAACAGTACCAATAATCGGATGGAGCCAAAAAAATTTGTTGCAGTTAGAACGTTAGGTGAACCATTGATCTACCTTAACGAACTGGAAATGTTGGGGTTCTCAAGCGAAATACGAACAAATGGGCAGAACAATGAACAATTCTGTGCCAGTAGTAAACCAGTACATAGTTTTATTTATTGCAAAAATTGCCCTCGATATATCTGAAATCTATGGAAACTTCGATTGTTGGTTTTTATGTGCAACAATCGGACTGCTTTCTAGATTTGTTATCTGTATGTATGCGTGTTCTCGAGTTTGTTTATTTTGTGTTTACTTTGCATTCCCTTCAATTAATAAATCACAAGTAATTATTGCCCAAATGCGTTTATTTGTCTGAATCGCGTTTGTGTCCGACACATTATCAACAATATTGTCATTATTTTGAACTAGTGACTCACTTCTCTGCCTTTTACCGCTGCTCATTGAGTCTTTTTATTTTTGATAAATATATTATTTGTGTTAATTTTGGTAAACGAGTACGTGTATTGGGCGTTATGAACTTTATTCATAAGTTTTGCTCGTTTTCCGAGCATTTCTGTTATGTTTTGTGCGTTTTATCCAGTTTTGTGGTTTCGAAATGTCGAAATAAATTGTATTGAATCGCAAAGGTAGCAATCACTTGGGACGTAAGCAGCTATGTTCCCATCGCAACGCGTATTTGTTATCGTCCGCAAGAGGGAGTTAGAGACTCAATAAATTTCAAAAATAACACATTTCAGCATCGGGTATTAGTTACTTTTGACTAGACAAGAAATCAGTCGTTAACGATTTTGCGTATCGTAATAATAACAGGCATTAGTCAGTAGGAAATGGTCTCCCCCGCAATGAAATTCAGCCGGTTCATATAAGAACATAGATTTAGATGTCCAATAGCTATGTATGACTAGAGAGAGAGAGCTATAGATCGCATTATTTTCAGTAGGATTTGAGTCCGTCGGTTGCATGTTTTGCTGTTTTTCACTTACCCGTATTTATATTTTGTGATGTTAATTTGCTTTTGTTGACTTTCAATTTCTTTTTTTTGGTCACTATCTAGCGCAGTCGTTAGAAATTGCTGATTTAACATTTGGACGGTTATCGTTATGTATTGTCAATTTTTCTTCGTAGATACTTGGGCAAATTCATATATTTATTTTTGTCATGCAAAACTAATATACGATATGAAATAAATACAAGGCATTTAACAAATTACTAAAACGAATATCGGCTTGTTGCAGTTGAGAAAGGTCACGTAAGAGTCATCCAGTCAACATTGTACCTGAATAGTTATATAGATAATGTATTAGAGACGACTATTTAGTAACCGTTTTTTTCCTGTTTTATAATATCGTTGATTTGAAAAATGTACTTTTGTTCTTTAAATTATTCTAGGTCGCTTTATTTTGGAAACAATGTAATACACTTTTGTGTCCTTGGTTATAAGGTAACTCTCAATTCAAATAATATTTATTTTTATATTTATATCTCCGAATTGATATTCGTGTTCATATATTTACAGGAGTTTATATATGTATTCAGTTTATCAATTTTTTTTGTATGAATCTGTAGGTCTATATATGGGTACTTATAATAAATCGGCACATGGTATATAAGATCTATGTTAATACTCGTAATATTACCGTACCTTTACCGGTCTCTCCACTAAATCGGAAAATTACGAAGCATGTTATGTAACGCTTGTCTGTAACGCGAAATTCGACACGCGTTAATTGTCTGCTGAGTTGTTTGTGGTCTATCAGGAGAGATAATACAAATGTTTTATTGAAGGTGACATAATTATTATTGAATTAATTGTGAATTCTCATGCTCATGCCTTATTTAAGAGACCTTTGCTCTCCATCGAGCGTCACTCATCGCACGGGTCGGAATGTTTGACAGGATTCTGTTTTTATCTATGAACAGATGTGGATAATTTTGTGGCCTGGTTTTCGCCTTATAGTAGTTCAATCCAGTATTCGACCTATATTACACTGGATAAAGAATGATGATCTAGTGTCCGTATTGCTCTAAATTGCTTGTGAATAAATTTAACGACAAAATAAACTACTTAACAACCCATGGCGAGATGCGAACGCGAACATGTGTGGCAAACTGCTAGCAGATGATAACTTTGAACTTTTGTGACTTCGTGAAAATATATATTTTTTAAAATTCAAAGATCAATGAAAATATATCAATGAATACGATTTATAGTAGTAAAACAGAATATTGGCAGAGCATGCTTTGTAATGTTTTGCTTATATTACCTCGTAATCGGGAATTAAGTCATATGCGGAACTGGATTATTTTTGACTCTACAATAGTTATGAGAGTGCAATTCAATGTGCAATTCATCTTCAATGCGTACTGTACTTGATAGCCAGTAACGGAGTGTAATGTGTGTCATAGCTACGCAAATTTTCACGTTTCTTGCGTTTTAAAGTGTTTTAAATAGCGTTTAGATAAATATCTTTATTATTGGAAGACTCAAAAACAATAACAAATTATTGTTATATTACTTTTTTATATCATTGTGTATGTTTCAATTTTTAAACCAATACCGCGCGAATTTCGGGCGCCGTTTAGAATACTCATATATGTTTCAACTGAAAGATATTTTAAAACCTCCACAATAGCTGTACCAAAGTATCTTCCAGCCAAACAAGATCGACTGAATGGGTTGGCCTTGATATAAAATTAAACGGGAATGTGGTACTGGTAACCTAAGAGTGGTTTTTCGACTTATCTGCTGAATAAATAGACGTTTTAAAGTATCATTGTACATTTACTGCTTATTTATCTTTCGATTATGGTAGTTTGGCAGTGATTAAATGTTCTCGAATGAAGATTTTATTAATTAGTGAGTTAGAGCAAAGAACAAATGCTTTCGTCGAAACCAGTTTCCGTCCGAAAAATATTTGCCTACTGCCAATAAATTTACTCAGCTATGTCTACACACCAGGGGTATGCAACTTTTTGTCGCTCGCGGGCCAATTTTAAGGGTTGCAAGTCATTAGCGGGGCGCACATATTTTTAGAAAATTGAAAACCTTTCTGCGTTTTGTTGCCATTTGTCTAATTATATTTAAATTATAGGCTCGATAAACTAGTAATGGTGACTTAAATCCTTGTTAGGTTATAATACAATTTAGTCTACTTGTGTCTCACAATAGATTTTGTTACGTAAAGAATATAATCGTCAAAACACCTGTTTTGTTGCTATAATTCATTGAAACGTCGCTGGCCGGATTTTATTACTCCACGTGCCGTAGGTTGCCGACCCCTGCTGTACACTGTGGAATATAATTAGCTATGCTACTTACCGTGCCGTACCGTACTTACCGTGCCGTACCGTACTTACCGTATTCATGTCGCAATGATACAGATACGGTAGAAACTGACAAGCAATGATATCATTATTTTGATCATGAATGATTAATGATAATAAGTCTCAAAAATAAATTTCAAAAATAACACGTTTAAGCATCGGGTATTAGTTACTTTTGACTAGACAAGAAATCAGTCGTTAACGATGTTGCGTATCGTAATAATAACAGGCATTAGTCAGTAGGAAATGGTCTCCCCCGCAATGAAGTTCAGCCGGTTCATATAAGAACATAGATTTAGATGTCCAATAGCTATGTATGACTAGAGAGAGAGAGCTGTAGATCGCATTATTTTCAGTAGGATTTGAGTCCGTCGGTTGCATGTTTTGCTGTTTTTCACTTACCCGTATTTATATTTTGTGATGTTAGTTTGCTTTTGTTGACTTTCAATTTCTTTTTTTTTGGTCACTATCTAGCGCAGTCGTTAGAAATTGCTGATTTAACATTTGGACGGTTATCGTTATGTATTGTCAATTTTTCTTCGTAGATACTTGGGCAAATTCATATATTTATTTTTGTCATGCAAAACTAATATACGATATGAAATAAATAAAAGGCATTTAACAAATTACTAAAACGAATATCGGCTTGTTGCAGTTGAGAAAGGTCACGTAAGAGTGAGTCATCCAGTCAACATTGTACCTGAATAGTTATATAGATAATGTATTAGAGACGACTATTTAGTAACCGTTTTTTTCCTGTTTTATAATATCGTTGATTTGAAAAATGTACTTTTGTTCTTTAAATTATTCTAGGTCGCTTTATTTTGGAAACAATGTAATACACTTTTGTGTCCTTGGTTATAAGGTAACTCTCAATTCAAAAGATATTTATTTTTATATTTATATCTCCGAATTGATATTCGTGTTCATATATTTACAAGAGTTTATATATGTATTCAGTTTATCAAATTTTTGTGTATAAATCTGTAGGTCTATATATGAGTACTTATAATAAATCGGCACATGGTATATAAGATCTATGTTAGTACTCGTAATATTACTGTACCTTCACTAAACCGGAAAATTACGAAGCATGTTATGTAACGCTTGTCTGTAACGCGAAATTCGACACGCGTTAATTGTCTTCTTGTTGTTTGTGGTCTATCAGGAGAGATAATACAAATGTTTTATTGAAGGTGACATAATTAATATTGAAATATTTGTGAATTCTCATGCTCGTGCCTTATTTAAGAGACCTTTGCTCTCCATCGAGCGTCACTCATCGCACGGGTCGGGATGTTTGACAGGATTCTATTTTTATCTATGAACAGATGTAGATAATTTTGTGGCCTGGTTTTCGCCTTATAGTAGTTCAATCCAGTATTCGACCTATATTACACTGGATAAAGAATGATGATCTAGTGTCCGTATTGCTCTAAATTGCTTGTGAATAAATTTAACGACAAAATAAACTACTTAACAACCCATGGCGAGATGCGAACGCGAACATGTGTGGCAAACTGCTAGCAGATGATAACTTTGAACTTTTGTGACTTCGTGAAAATATATATTTATATAAATATTGGCAGAGCATGCTTTGTAATGTTTTGCTTATATTACCTCGTAATCGGGTATTAAGTCATATGCGGAACTGGATTATTTTTGACTCTACAATAGTTATGAGAGTGCAATTCAATGTGCAATTCATCTTCAATGCGTACTGTACTTGATAGCCAGTAACGGAGTGTAATGTGTGTCATAGCTACGCAAATTTTCACGTTTCTTGCGTTTTAAAGTGTTTTAAATAGCGTTTAGATAAATATCTTTATTATTGGAAGACTCAAAAACAATAACAAATTATTGTTATATTACTTTTTTATATCATTGTGTATGTTTCAATTTTTAAACCAATACCGCGCGAATTTCGGGCGCCGTTTAGAATACTCATATATGTTTCAACTGAAAGATATTTTAAAACCTCCACAATAGCTGTACCAAAGTATCTTCCAGCCAAACAAGATCGACTGAATGGGTTGGCCTTGATATAAAATTAAACGGGAATGTGGTACTGGTAACCTAAGAGTGGTTTTTCGACTTATCTGCTGAATAAATAGACGTTTTAAAGTATCATTGTACATTTACTGCTTATTTATCTTTCGATTATGGTAGTTTGGCAGTGATTAAATGTTCTCGAATGAAGATTTTATTAATTAGTGAGTTAGAGCAAAGAACAAATGCTTTCGTCGAAACCAGTTTCCGTCCGAAAAATATTTGCCTACTGCCAATAAATTTACTCAGCTATGTCTACACACCAGGGGTATGCAACTTTTTGTCGCTCGCGGGCCAATTTTAAGGGTTGCAAGTCATTAGCGGGGCGCACATATTTTTAGAAAATTGAAAACCTTTCTGCGTTTTGTTGCCATTTGTCTAATTATATTTAAATTATAGGCTCGATAAACTAGTAATGGTGACTTAAATCCTTGTTAGGTTATAATACAATTTAGTCTACTTGTGTCTCACAATAGATTTTGTTACGTAAAGAATATAATCGTCAAAACACCTGTTTTGTTGCTATAATTCATTGAAACGTCGCTGGCCGGATTTTATTACTCCACGTGCCGTAGGTTGCCGACCCCTGCTGTACACTGTGGAATATAATTAGCTATGCTACTTACCGTGCCGTACCGTACTTACCGTGCCGTACCGTACTTACCGTATTCATGTCGCAATGATACAGATACGGTAGAAACTGACAAGCAATGATATCATTATTTTGATCATGAATGATTAATGATAATAAGTCTCTTTCCAAAAAATAGCAAGTATATTTTTAAACTTTCGTCAAATCATGCTCTATTTGATAAAGCCCTCTCTTGTTATACTTGATAATGTTAGAGTCTAGATAGACTATTCTTAATAAAGATAATAAGTAATTGTAGTCAGGTAAAGGCTTCGAATTAACAAATTCATAGCGTCATTTTCTGTTTTAATATTAATCCATTAGCATGTAAATTAGTAATGTAGCATTAGTGAAATAGGGCGCAGATTTGGTCTCTGGAATGTCTTAAGGGTTTCGTCGTCGATTGCGTAAAAGCTTTGCTATTTCTTGACTGAAGATGGAGTTTTGCAGGATAAGAAAAATGACGTTTCCGCGGAATTCCCCTGTAGGGAAACCACTGCCACTATATCTAGACATCGTTAAAATACTGTACGTTTCTGGACTGCATAACTATAGCAAGTGATTTCTATATTTCACTGTTTGTTTTGTATCCTAAATAATGCTTGCTTCATAATTTTAAGCCACAGAGCTTAATCGGTTTTTTCTCACGACTGATGTTATTCGAATTATAGATATCGGCAAAATTGTTTTGTTTGCAAAAAATTTAAGCCATTATCTTGTACTTGCAGTTAGGCAAGTTAGGCTAGTATTTTATTGAAAGACCACTTTCGGCACTCGTGAGCAAGAAAAGTTTACTTTATGTAAGCACGTGACGATTCGGATATAATAAACTAACTGAGCTTTATGAATTCGTTTCGTAGACAAGCCATTCTAATATAAAAACATCGTAAAATATTTCAATTTCTTCAGTACGCTTAACGTTTTGTTGTCCAGAATTTTAGAAGTCGAGATTTTTTTTTGAAATTTTTAATATAAGGGTAAACCGAGTAAAATTGTTAAAATAAGTTAATTCAACCACACTCAACAGGTTATTGAAGTGTAAAGAGTCGTATCTTGAGGGTATGCGAGCGTGTGGACATAGGTATGTCAGCTATTTCGCTGTTTTCATTTTACTGTGTCACAATTTGTTCAAAGAATAACAAACTTCGTTTGCCGAGCGCCCGATTAAATCCCTATATAAAGTAGATACCTGTAAATAAAAATGGGACATTTCGTTTTAATGTGGCCTATTCTGTGACAAAGTCAAACAAGATACGAAGCATGTTACGTAAGATTTGTTTGTTATTCGGATTAAATGTTGTAATTCGAGTAGAAGCAATTGTTTGTTAAGTAGTTGGGGCTCCCGAGGTTGCGCGAGGAAATGTTGCCGAGGTTTTATTGGAAATAAAATATTACGCGAATTCTCATGTCCAAATCAAGCTGGGCCAAGATATCATCGCATGCCCTGATAGGCCCCATTATCAAACAGGTCCGATATTTACACCATATTTTAAGTCGTGTCCTTACAGCAAATGAAAATTATTTTGTCGACTTTTTTTCACTGTTGCTGCTTCGATCAATATTCTTGCTTCGATGTAATAAAAAATGTCAAACTACATATGAACATAACAAATTATTTCTTTAGCTACTCTATTTTACACGAGTGTCCCGCGAACACAAGAAATCCTCATCATTTTAATGGTCACCGATTCGACTGCGGACAATATCTCTGTGTTTTTTCTGATAAAAATTCCTTGTGTTTGTGAGACACTCGTATATGATATAGTATATTAGCTAAAAGAAATATCTTGTTTTAAAACAACAACATACGGAGATATATGCCGTACGTTCATTCCAAAGTATTGCTTGTGTTAACAAACATTAACGCCAAATGATATTAACTGAGATATGCATTGGAAACTATTTACTCGTTCTATTCGCTTAATATTCTGTACTTGAGCGAAATTGGGAAATGGTCGAACTCTGGTTTTTCACCCTCATTTGACATTATGACCGCCTGTGGAGATATGAGATAAAATAGATTACTTTTTTAGAATTTTGTAGAATTATTCACTATTATATAGAACAGGAATAGCATACTGATGTGACACGAATATTCATGAGGTTCGTCTCCGAGCAACGGCATGGACGACCAGTGATGATATGTGGAAATGAATTTGTCTTTTGTTTACTTCAATTTTCTTTCTTCCCAACGCCATAGCAGAGGAATATATAGTTAATGATATTGTGCGACAGAAGCAGAAAAAGTCATGTTTTATTATTGTGAGCAATAGATATTCTCTATTATATATTTTGCGTTCCCCGCATTTAGCAGGTTTAACATCCTAATTCAACAAAATGTTGATATTTTAACTAGTGCTGGGCAAAATATTCGAATAGCGAATCGAATATTAAATTATTCGAATGGCATTTTACTATTCGAATATCGGGTACCACGTGATCTGCGCCGCCTCGCTTAGACACAGAACGTCTCTGAACCGATCGTGAATTGCGCGAGAATTCACCTACAACGCTCGCTAACAGACAAAAGCGACAAATTTGAAAAATCTTCTTTGCGTTGTGGTGTTATTTGTTTTCTTTGCGTTTCAATCATTCATTTCAATTCCATATTTTGCAAAACAAGGTACCGACACCGTTCCCTAAATTTAGAAACGTCAAATCAGATGAGGTATTTAAAATAAATATCCCAGATTTTAAACTTCGTACGATTGGCGGCACGTGATTAGCCGTTTCATGCATGAACCAAACATAAATTTGTTTAACGAAAATTAAAAGTTTAAATAACTTTCGCATGAAACCATACATAGTATAACACAAACAAGCTATGACCAGTAAAGAAATGGCAAGACATAATTCTTTTAATGTACTTTCAAATTAATTCTTTAGTGATCCCTTTCATTCTTGACCAAGTAATGTTTCGAAAATGTAAACATTTCACTCGGACATGCATGGCGGGTGGAGTGTAGAAATCATAACGTAAAATCAATCGTGAATTTCGATGTAACAACGCGTCTCGTTCACGAATTGTTGTATCGTCGGAAAAGATTACATTCGTTATATTTCGAGCATTTTTGCACTGATAAATAGGGCGTGACATTATCAAAATCTTCAAGAGAAGTAAAAGTGGACTCGCAAATTCCGTAAATGAAATTTTGTATTACTCGGTAACGATATTAGCTATAATGATAGCGGGGTTTCTTGAAAGAAAATGTCGGACATTGGAAGAGTTAGTTATAATTACCGCCTGGCCATCTTTTAGGCACAAAAGGTACAAAAGCGCAATTTCTTTCAGCAATAGGTCGAATATGTAAATTATTATTCAAGAAGCGCTGCTTATTAACGTCATCTCGTCATATGGCCACGCAGAAATGCCTTTATTGCCGAATTATTTAGTCACGGTTCCATTACATTTGAACCCACGTACATTTGAACCCATGACAATTGCACCTGTATGCTATTGCACCTATGGAATTTTTTTTGTTTCACGGATAGTTAAACGCATACTCACCCTAACCCATGGGTTTTAGCACCCGCATATAGATTTAACCCGTGGATATACGCATGGGTTCAAATGTACATGGGTTCAAATGTACGGTCACCTTTAGTCACTATTATAAATCAACATTCGGGATTGACGCAATCGCAGCTTTGCGAGGTTTATCTATAAAGTGACATAGAAACCATAGAAAAGCATAGCAAGTTAATTACGGTATTGTCATAAATATCTGCATCTCGGTATCGATAATACAATTACCGTTCCCCTAATATTGTGACGATAAATTTACAAACGCTGATAAGTAATATGAAAGCCAACGCAAATGATAAAAATCAGAATAATATTAATTAGGGGGTTTGAAATTATTCCTTAATGGTTTTAACAACTGTAGCCGACGTGAACGCACGGGTAAACCCGAAGTATAAACTTCGATGTCCGCCGACCCGAAAGAATTAATACTTGCAAAAAACATAAAGGGCGGTAATATAGATTATATATCGCCGAAAAAACGTTCACGTGACAATTACAAAAACAATCAGCGACAAAATTAACCAGTAAAAAACGTTTCGTAGCCAAAAGAAGTATCGACCGACGTTCTGGACCTCCTGTTGTGTATAAAAAATATTCGTTATTCGACTATTCGGTATTCGTTAAAAATATTCGAATTATTCGACACGAAAAAAATATTCGATTTTGCCCACCCCCAATTTAACTCGCGATTCGTTTTTTAGTCGAATGTAAATATTTCAGCAAATTGAGTAATCCGAACGGTATACACAATTATTTTGATTGTAACTTCTTGTAAAACGGACGTTATTATCGTGTGACTGACGATTGACTTTTAATTGAACAGTCTGGCGTCTGCAAATTATCCGCTACTTTATTGCGGGATTTCGGGGGGGGGGGGGGGGGGGGTAAATATTAGACATAGAGAAACTATTGGTTAGATTTCTAAAAATAAATTGTGTTTTCACTGTAACTCCTTTGTATACATTACTCAAATATGTGGTGAATAATTTATTATCTGCTTGCTGAAGTCCAGGTCAGAGCCCATCATACTGAGCCCGCGGGCTTTTCTTCAAAATATGAAACCTTTTACGTCTTTGTTTTTCACCCCCATCTACTACCGGAATGAACAAACCATGTAGTAGTAGGCTAATGTTAGCGTTAATTTGTATAGATTATTGTATATAAAATGTGTAGAATAGAATGAGTTACCCCCAAATATTGTTCCTGGTTTTACCGTGTTGACTTTGCATTTGTATGCCGATACAGCGTGGCCCAGGGCGCAGCCGTGCCGTCCAAAATTACCGTGTTGAAAGAGATCATGTTTTCAGACGATATTATTTTTTTTTTGTGGGAAATGTACAATTCATGTCCGGTAATATATCTTCTAAAATTCCGTAGTAGCCAAGAATAGTAGCCATTCTTACGATTAAGATCCATTATCTTGTACAACTAATAATATTTTTTAACCATAGACTATAGAGGTTTCCAACGAGCTAGAAGACGAGATTCAGAGGCCGAAACTTGATTGGGAGAGCCTTCCACGTGTTTGATATGACATTTACGAATTCCTTAGCTATGTAACCTCGTCATTCCAATAAAATATAGCTACAAAACTTTACGATATATTTTAACTGAAGATGAATAGTTTTTTCGAATCAGCCAAACTTTTGGTGTGTTTTGATTTTCATAATTCGTGATCCTTTTGTAAAATCATTTAGTTAAAAATATAAGTAGAACTATTAAAGACGTAGATTTACCAACATCCGCACAGTACCAAGTGTAAAGCATCGCGTATTAAAATTAAATAAACGCGATGTCCTAAGGCAGTAACGTAGGAATATTGATATTTTGCCGTTGTTTTTTACAGTAGCATAAATTTAATTTGGAAAATAATAAAGATACACCTGTGAGCACGACCTCACATACATACATAATATATCTGTAGTGTTATTACTTATCGATTTTGATCGGTAAGTATGTTGATAAGTATTTGTCTGTCTGTTTGTTAGATGCACGCGATATCTCACGAAAGCGAGATTGAATCTGCTCCAGATTTTGCATGTGCATTCATCATATGTCGGACCAGAAGCCTAATGATTTTGGATGAATTATGTTGTATAATTAGCGAGTTATTATTTAATTAGTGATGGGACACAAGGTGTCACTATGGAGTAAGAGCGCTGTTTTGGGATCCCCTAACTTTCGATCGATAAGTCTTCGGTCTCTGACCGATATTCTCGTTTTCTTTTTGTGTCATCTCTCCTTAAGTAAATTTGGAAATAATAAAAAGCGTGGTGCGTAACGCTTGTTTTTAGTCGGATCGAATGTCGAAATTCGAGTAGTATCAATTGTTTCTTTGAGTTGTTTGGGGTCTCGATGTGAGGAATGTGTCCAGGTTTTATTTATTAACAATATAATGTTCATTGGAATGTTTGTGAATTGTGTGAACCTAAATAAACCACTAATCCATCGCATGCCAAATCGAGTCTCATGTATGTATTTGTGTTTCATCACTAGTTTGATAGAACACTTGGGGGCTCTCGTGGGCAAGATTATGCGAAGGCTGTTTATTTTGAAACTGCCTTAAGCGGGTCCGATATATAGTAAACTAATACATATTTAATAACTTACTCGTTAATCTTTTGTTTTGAAAACCCGCCTTTGTAACAATATGTGGGTTCAAAATCATTACTATATACTTGAGTGACGATAAATGATTGATAAATAATAATCGATTTTACCAAACGTTCAGTGAATTATGTTCACAAATTGAGATGCGTTTGAGAAGTGTTATTATAAGTACATATATAAAGGAAAAACATTTATCTGCCGAACTGCTAATATTCTGGATATAATTATCATGTAAGGCATAGTACAGTCTTCAATCATAATTGATACTTGTAGTTATTGTGCGTATTCATAGTATCACACTTGACGAGAGCATTAATTCAATTTCTTGTTAAACGTATGTTCAAAAAGTTGTGGTATTGCAGTATATTATCTGCACGTTTCTGACAGTGTCTGTTATTGCAGAGTATATTCTGTGATAACTGTCTGTAAATTCTGTTCATCAGGCTAGATATTAAAATTTAAGTTAATCAAATCTATAGTCTACTACAGCGTTTCCCAAACTTTTTTGTCACCGAACACTTACGCTTTTTATCTCGCCTCGCGGAACACCAAAAAATAAAAGAGAATTGTTGCAGTCATCGATTCCTAAACGGGTGGCAAGTTGTCAAATGCGCTGCGAAAACTAAAGGAACCAAAATATGATTGAAAATTTTACATATAGTATTTATTATATTTTTTCATTGTTTCTTATTTTAAATGCTGTGTATATTAATCAACAAGTTCATTTTACCTTCCTGTGCTGACGGTTAACGAAAATGCCATTCCCCATTACCCTAAAAAAGTTTGTCCGCATTTGGACGATGGTGACGCAATATTGAACGGTCAACTTCACGATATGGAGATCGCCATGGCGACCAATTTAGTCGTACTTTTGATCCCTTTTCCGCGGAACACTCGGAAGACTCGGAACTCAGTTTGGGAAACGCTGGTCTACTCTATTGTCGTTTTGTAATTACCCGCGAATAAGTGTCGATTAATAAATAAAGTTAACTCTTATGGAATACTGAATGCGCTTATCAGAAAGGTTAAATTATCAAAGCCTTTTTAGGGTGGAATTTCATAATTTTGAAATAAAGTTTTCAACAAACCCAAATTTGCAGAAATCAATGATTTTTCGAAACGTTAACACTTGTTAATTCAACAATTCCTGCTTCAATGGTTTCTAAAATTTGTTTGAGATTCGTCGTGATTTGATTAATAGTGAAATGTTTGAAGTAAACTGTTTTATTTTGTTTAATCTGGCCCAATGATAACCTCAACCCCAATATGATGCGGCGACATGTAGATATCAGTTGTTGATAAACATAAATATTTCTTTCTCGCATTTGTATTTGGTTTTATTTGTCATAATTCGATAAACTGCAGATATTTTATCCACTATCATTAACTTATTGTTCAAATGTAGACTGTCGGGCCTTAGTTAGACTGTTTATTTCAACTTTGGCGAGACAACACGAGTTATTAAAGATTTTTGTTGGGTTATAAATATTAGACGGGTAATTAGTGAGTTGTAGCATTGTTATATTCTTGCCAATATTGTGCCTTGTAAATAACATACACAATCTAGGAAAATTCATTTGCCACGCATTCGCCGGGTTCTTCATTTGAATAACAAGAGAGTATTTTCAAATTTTAGCGCAAAAAAAAAATCAATTACACCAATAAAATCAACTGCAATAAAAACAAAATCGAAAACGAACTATCCGTACCTTTTTGTCCAATTATGCTTTTTTATTGATAGCTATTTCAATGACATAAACTTTACACTGAATTGAGATCACCATAGCCAGCGTTTCCCTATATTCGAACGATGCTATCTATTTGAGCCGTAAAAGTTGTCACAGTGCTATAAAAATTGTCTTGTTTGACAAAAATTATGTCGAGTCTTCTTATTAGTAATTGTGTTTCTAAGCAATGGTAATTGTTAGAGAGAACACTTGAGGGCTCTTGTGAGCAAAAATATGCAAAGGCAGATTAGTTTGTGATTGCGTCGAATGGGCCCGATATATAGTCAACTAATTCACCATTAATAAATAGTTTCGTAAATTCGCTATTCAGATCTTTTGTACAAAACTCCCGCCAACGCTCAAAATAAGAAAATTAGTTATAATGAAGTTAGGGTTAAGATTGCAGATTGCGCAGGAAATTTAAACTTTCAAATTGAATGTATCCCAATTCGTTTTACGAATTCTCGAATCCTGTGCGCCTAATCAAAAAGTAAAAGCGTGCTTAGTAACGCTTGTTCCGGATTAAATATCGAAATTCGAGTGAAATCAATTGTTTGTGGAGCTGTTTTGGGTCTCGAGTTTCTGCGAGGAACGCGCGATTCGTCATTGGGAACGAGTTGCTATGGCGAGGAAAAAGAAATCTCTGAACACCTTATCGAGGTTTAAGATTTCCACCGTGTGAGGTTATGATCTATGTCATGAGGTCGTAAATAAACCGAAAATATTGTTGTTGTCCGACACGACTATCCCCCTTCTTAGGTTTGTGCTGCGAATCTATGCATTTATTTTGACTTAGGAGTCTGTCCTTACTCGGATCCTGTTTTATCAGTTAAAAAAAGTTGCCACTGACTATAATACAGAACGTGAACATTAAATATTTTACAGTTTTGGTTTTAATTTCATATTCTCACCAAAGAGCAGGCAAGCAGAAGAAAAAAGAATATAATATTGTCCGACACGACTATCCCTTCTTTGGCTTGTGCTGCGAATCGAACGTGACAGAACGTGGACATTAATTATTCTACATTTTGAGTTTGAATTTCATAAGCTTAAGTTTTAAAATGGACAAATGGAATTTACTGTGTTTGTTGTTTCATATTTCTTATTTTCTTCTATCTTTTCTGTAATTATAAATCGTAACTCGTTCCTCTCCTTCAATTTTTCATTAGTATTGGCGATGCAGAATCAAGGTCAGTAGGAATGGTGACTTTGTGCAAAAGTAGTATTTTCAATTTATGACATGCAACCAAAATGAATTAATTTTTACTCATATCTATGTCTGTATGTATACAGAATTATTCAGCCAACATGAACAGTCATGCAATAAATTTTTATCCATAAATATGTCTGTATACAGAATTATTTTATCCTGTTTGTATCAGAATATGGCATGATAAGTATTTACTCCATGCAATTAGAAAAGCTTATTCTGACTGTGATGTGAAAAGAGAGTAGACCAAGAAACATTTTGTGTTGAGCTTGTTGTATGTACCTCTGTGGTTAGATACAAGTATAATATTTGATAAGCTCAACAATTTTTCAATATAAATATATACATAGATGATTTTGACAAAAAGCAAATTATTTTAAGGTACAATTATCTTTGCACTTAAATATAGAGCATTTATTTAAATTCATCCAAACAGGGATGTACCTCTATGATGACATAAAAGTGTAATATTTTGACGATATTTTTTACCTGAACTGAAAGAATTTCTAAAATTTATGTTGTGACTGGTAATCTTCTACATTAGGGGTGTGCAACCTGCGGTCCGCGGGCCAAATGCAGCCAACAAGAAAAAATCGTGCGAGCCACGGATGAGTGTCAACTTTGCATGGTGTGCAAAGCGAAACCAGATTTTAATTTAGTTCAATCTGGTACGACAAAAGCCTATACGTGAGTCAAATTCATTATCTATGCCTATGACATTGCAATGCTCTAACACAGTAACAGCTAATAACTAAAATTTTTGTGCTTGCAACTGCTAGAAAATCTATGATGAATAAAGTTGCGGCCCGCGGTTTCACCAAGTTATTTGTATTTGGCCCTCCTTTATTAGAGGTTGCATACTGCTGTTCTACATTACGCTTGTCATCACATTTTGTTGCTTGAATTGCATTTAATTGTCATGGTTATGTTTTTTTTGTGTACTACCTATAGCTAGACAATGCATTTTTGATTCAAGATTTTGCAGGCAGTTTTACTTTGAAATATCTGTTTTTATTTAGGTATGATACAGTATAGAATAAGCACAATTTTTTAAAAATAAAGATTTTTAATAAATCAAATATCGCTTTTAAATAGGGCTTAGGCCTTGGAAAATCTTGATTGATAATTTTTGTTTTAGCATAACCTATCTGTCTTTTTGCACTAGTTTGTTAGTAGACAAAGCAAGTCAAACTTACATCTGTTAGGCCCAATATTACTGTCTATGTTATGGTGGTCCGAACCCAGGCCCGCATGTGGCCGGCAGCTTCATTATCTGTGGCCCATGTCTCATTTGCCAGAGGGTAATCAAAAAATCGCATTTGGTGTTGTTTCATCATAAAATAACCAGAAAAATCTTTTGGCATATTGTTACATCACTAATGTTAATCTACTGAATTTACTAGGTTATAGCTAACTGAGGCAATCACCATATGTGAATAGTATGCTTAGCTAAATTGTCAACTGGCTTTCTATCTTTTCGATCAGAAATATATGCTAACAATGAAGTTATCATAGCAAACTATAAAAAATCAAATAGGGAAGCTAAAAACCTAGGTGGCTATGCTTGATATCTAAATATTAATGTTATGAACGAACAATATGATTTTTGCAACCAGCTTAAACAGCATTAAATGAAATGCTGCCGTGCCTATATGTCAGAAAGTTTAATAAAAATTACCCTCCAATGCCTCAAGTTTGGTAATCAATCAATCTGCAGTTATTTGTAAGGTATATTGTAAACATGAGTTTGAAAAAAAAGTTGACGAATTTATTTACATTTTCAACTGGATGTGAGAGGGATATTACCACAATGCTTATTTGATATGTCAGCAAGTTTTGTCGATGACAACTTAATCGGTTTTAGAATCTTGTGAGCAATGCGCATTTTCCAAAGTTAAGAGATTTTGCTTTGAGAGCCTTATAGATGTTCGAAAGCATTTACATTTGCGAAAGCATTTTCTCCGTTAGGAAGAGTTTAAAATCGTACACCAAATGTAGATATAGAAAGACTTTGCTTGATTTAGTGGGTTTTTGTGATTTTCATGTTCCAGCTCGATATATGACGAATACTGATCAATGTGTTTACATAATAAAAGTATTTGTTATGTATTGCATTGTTTACATATTCTTTGCACTATTGTGGCCCATGAACAATGCAAAAATAATTTTGCGGCCCCCGAAGCCGATCACGTTGGACCAACCTGGTAGATAGCAATTGATTTGGACATAAAAAATTATTCGGGTCTAGATCAATGGTTATCAAACGGTGGGGCAAGACTCAAATGAGGGGGCATAGACAAATTTTTGAGGGGGCGGGAAGCTAATTTAGAATTAAAATATTTGTTAAATTTGATCTTGTCCGCCTTATTTGTTTTCAAAAAACATACTTTCGCCTCACTATCTGTTATTTATAGCTTATTGTTAGCTAGTTATTTTTGAGGTGGGGCGCGAGACTAAACAAATTCTAAAAATGGGGCGTGGCTTAAAATGTTTCAGAACCACTGGTCTAGACTGTCAAGGAAAGTCTTTAGACAAATTATCTGGTTGCTCATTAAACTCTTCGATGCCAGAATAAACGAATAATATTTTGATTTTTGTCCAACTTTCATGATCATCACTAGAAATAACCAGTCATGTTTAAATTTACCACTATTTAGAAATACTAATCTATTCTAATGATTTTATGTACTATGTGTAGACGTGAGTTTCAGGTCCCAGTCTTGAGTTAGATCTGAGTATTTAGGGTTGACAGCTGTTAATTGCATTAGTCAACAATGTTGTCGAAGTCAGAAACAATGACTTGCAACTTGCAAGTCTACGAAACAATGTCTGCAAGTCTGAGATGTTAGGCCATAATTTTAGGTACAAATACTACAGGAGTCACTTGGCTAGTACCTGAACTCGTAATGGAACTAAAATTAGGAAAATTGAAATAATATTATGGCCTGTATATTATGAATAGTCATTGTTTCCTCAACATGCTTTCCACCTTTGTAGTTCACATTTGTGGTTCTTATTATTTGCCAATATTATGTTCTCTTTGCATCTCAAATTTTATATGTCTTTTTTTACACATAATTCATTTGTTATATTAATAGTTCCACTGCTGCTGCAGGAAATTCCCCTAGTAGTCAACATCGTTATGCTACGTCACGTATGTCTGCAATTTCCTTGTTGTGGGCGTGCTCGCTGGAGCATGACGTTGAGTTGATCTAGTTAGTCAATACTTTATTTACTGAATTTTCCATTCTCGCGTAATTTTTAGTTCCCAAATTGTTTTTAATTATTTATGCTGATTTACTTCTGTATTGTTTGACTTAATCTGCTTCTATGATGGTGTCGCTGACATGATGACTTTTAATAGTCTTTTCGCTACCCCTCGTCCATTGCAGTTCAAATATTGTACTTTTTTCTTTCAATGAATTTATTTAATTTTTACCATTTGTTTAAATGTACAATGTTTTTGCACGACGAAAAATAAATATCTGAAACTGAATATTTAGGTGTACCAAGCGAAAAAAAGTTGGGAAGCTCCACAGTAGGGCATAATGTCCAAACATAACCCAACCTCTGATACAGTAGCATAATATGCCCATCATATTATGATAAAATTTGTGTTCGAATACCTTATTTTTTGCTACAACAACCCACTCTCAAAAATAAATTTCAAGTCGAAAATTGTGAGAAAAGGGAAGTTAATCCTATAATCCATTAGATTGCGGTTCTCAAACTGGTGGTAACAACTAAACACTTTTTTAAGGAGTAAATTTATTGTTCACCGATATTCATGTACTTGTACTTGGTCACACTCATAGTTGCGGTATGTGTAAAAATAAACTACTGGCTGACAGACTACAAAAATGACAACATGAATTTTGCTGTATAATGTATGATGAATCACTCTTTGAGTCATGTGTTAACACAGCGTGATACCGTTAGGCTAGTCAGCTTTGTGCTACCCAATACTTCAAATACTGCGAATACGTTTGGCATTGAACCTAACATTCAAGGACTTGTTAATTGAAGCGCAGAAAAAAATACACTCATCTCAATCATCACATTGATAATAATATTTGTTTTATGCTTTGTTTTATTTAAATATGTAGGCCTAATTTTTTTTTTTAATAATCCACTATAGTTAGGGCCAATGTTACTGTATATGTCCCTATAGATCACTGATGTCTTGAAATAAAAGTATTTGGTTCGCTTATTCAACCTTCAACTCCAGAAACTTTTGATTTTTGTCCAAATTTTGTGATCATCTTCACCAGTAATAACCAGCCATACTTGATCAGGATTCAAACGTACTAATCTTGTTAGTGTTCAAATCTTCTAGGATTTGATTGAATTGTCTGAAATAACTATATCTGGCATGGACAGTGTTATAATTGAAGTAAATCATAGATGGGCCAAATTTGATAAATAAAATACTAAATTCAACTATACAAAATGTGTTTGTATGTAGCCCATTTCAATATGAAGGAATTTGCATACAATAAGCAATGGAATAACTGTTGTTTACAAGCTGGCTACCAGAAAATTTATATCCACCGATTGCCGTGCAATTTTATAGTACTTTGCTATTTTTATTTACGTTAGTACGAAAATACGAATCAAATTTAATTAAAATCGGCCAGTTCACCATTTTATATCCACAGATTGTCGTGGTATTTTAAAGTTGTAATGCTCTTGTTTTTCGTGAGTAGGAGAATACTAATAAAAAATTAATTATACTCGGGCAGTTTAGCACACATTTTATGTCCCCAGATTGCCCCGATATTTTAGAGTTGGGAATGCTTTCATTTTTTCGTAAGTGGACACAACCATGAGTTATGCTGAATAGAATTAAATTAAAATACGGCAAGACATTTCAAATGATTGTATTCTTCATGGATTTGAATATTTTGTCGCAACAGAAAATCATCCTAGCTAAAAGTCGATACTTTTTAACTATCATCAAAATTGTTTGCCAATAAGCGGGAAATAGTATATATAATTCAGCCGTTCCCAAACTATGAGTCGCGACCCACTGGTGGGTCGCAAAAGGAATCTTAGTGGGTCGTGAAAAGATGTAGAAAACTTTGAATAATTATATATACTGGTTATTAGGATCGGTGGCGACTTAAATACGTAAATCTTCAAAAAAAAAAACGAAAGAAATTAAATTGAATTTAAATTATAATCTGTGAAAGTTTCCTTTTTACGATCTTCTCAAAGGACTTAAAATTTGCTACACAAAGAATGACCATGTGGTTTTACGCATATCAGTTTTGAACACTGTACAGCACTTGTTTCGGTGTTTCCCCGACAGGATTTAGATTTATTTTCTTTCGAAGAATAACACTATGGTTTTTTTGGAAGAGGTCTTTTGTGTTCATTTATCAACAATAAAATTACATTGTAGAAAATCACAAGATTTTTTACTAATTATTATATAAAAATCGACAACTGTTTTTATTTGTATTTTCTATACAAAAATCAAGTTACAAATATCATAATTGTGATCGTGACATCATACAATCTTGAATAGTGGTGTCATCTTCACCTTACCTCAGGTCAATGAACCTTTCCTCTCGCACATATTTTAAATTTATTCTAAGGGTAGGGTTTAATTATAATCATTTTCAAAATTCAAATTATTATCTTATTTTCAGGCCAGGCCTTTTTTTCGAGGAAAGAAGGTAGTTTTGCGATGATTAGTCATTGATGTGTTCTGTGTTATACCATAAAAAAAAACAAAAGAAAATTAAATTAAAGTTAAATGGGTCGCCATAAGCTGTGGTAATAGATAGTGGGTCCCAACTCTAAAAAGTTTGGGAACCACTGGACTATAATCTTTTTTTTCGTGATTACGAAAATCCAAATCAAAAGGGATCAGGAATCACATAAATTTTGAAATATTCAAGGCGAAGAGAATATTGGTAAAATTCCTTTATTTTGTCCATAATGCCTGTTTGTGTTTTGTAACAAATAGCATAGGATTCGGTATTCTAGATTTGATTCAAGTATTCTTGAATAGTAAATTATTCTACATTGCCCATTTGTGGTTTGTGGAAGAAGTCTCAAACTTTAATTGACTACATGCAAAACCTTGGGATGGTAGGACATGGCAATAAAAGCAAGAAATGTTGTTAATATTTGAAGCTTTTCAACCGTACCCAGAGTGGACTTGTCAGCTTTGAACTGTTGTGTAGCTTGGCATTGTTGTTCATTTATTAGCATGTGAGTGTAAGGCGTGTTATGGTTGAATATGACTTTTTGATTTTTGACTAAGACCTACCTAAACCTTTTTTGTTTTTGAAAATTTATTCATCTCAAATTATTCAACAGATTTTGTAACATTATAATACTTTGAATGGTTATCAATAGCATATCCTCCATGTTATGACTATATTTGGACTGCTTTTCTTGAAAAATGGCTGATCAAGACCAACCACAAGAGGAAGCTAACGTTGTGAACATTCAAGGTGAGGATCAGTAGAATTTTAATAGATAATATTGCATTTTTAGAACAAGATTGTAATTGAAAACCTGAAGTGATGTTTACATTTCATATCAAGTCAGGTGTTTAATAAATTACTAGTTGACTAGTGTCAGTATTTCTCAATGTCTATGTCTGAACCTTTCCAAATATTAGTTTGCCAATTTTAGTTTGAATCGTAAATCCTTTGTTTTCATTTTTTGGAGAAATTGAAAACCCTTGTTTTATTGAAAGCAATCTATCATATGTAGTTCATTCATGAACGATGTTGAACCTTTTTTTCAGATGCACAAATCAATGAACTGTATGCAGCCATTGTGAATCGGCTTCATGCTCAGGCAGACATAGTTCAAGTGGGTGACATTCAGCAAGCTCATGCAGAGTTTATTCATGCAGACAATGTTCAGAACCTCCATGTGCACTATGACAATAATGGTATGTTTTTTAAAACTGTTATTATTTTTTAGCAAGCAATGTTTTTCTTTTTAATCCATAAATGACTGTTTCAATTTGAATAAAATATTTATCCTGAAAGTATTTTTTTTTTCAAATTTCAGAGTAAAATTTAATGCAAACTTTTTGAACAACCCTTGTTGTTACCTGACAAAACAAGTCTTATGACTGATTACTTGAGTGAAAACGAAAATATGATATTTTCATCCGCCTCATTGAATAGCAATGACTGCCCAGTTTTATCTAATGCTATATGTCTTTAATGCTATATCTCAAAACAAACCGTTCTATTCAAGTAAATATTTATCATTAGCAGTGGCGCAGCCAGTTTATTCTCTCTAAATCACAAATTTGTGCCACGATAAAGATGATAATTATTTTAATTTTGTACTTGCACGGAATTGTAAATCCGCGATCTAAATTTTTTTGATTGAAAAGCGGCAAAATAAAATAATGAAAATCAAACCGTAAACAATATAAGTTTTGTTGAGTCCCATGAAAGTCTAAAAACGCTTTTCTAGGCATTGAAAATCGCAAAATTTAGTGTGCCTACGGCACACATTATGTTTGCTCGTCGTTTAGGAACATACCGTCACTAAAATCGGAACACCGTTAATTGTGGGCGGGGTTTGCGTTTTTATTCATTACTTTTATATTGTTTTCTGAAATTTTTGTGTTATCATTAAACAAAACGCGATTTTTTTTTCCCGGTTTGTGATGATATATAAGAAATTAATCTGAAAAATATCGATCAATGTTTATTGTACTGAAATAAATTTTACTCATTAATTTCACATGAGAATTTACAGAAGATTTTTCGAAAGGTTTTATCTTCAAAAATAATCGGAGTGACAGCATTGCGATTACAAGTACATCTCAAATTTGTCGAATTCGCAAAATAGAAAAAAAAGCACGGATCAAAACAATATAAAATCGGGCAGTTTACCACACATTTTTATGTCCGCGGAATTCCGTGGTGTTTTAAAGTGGCTTTTGTTTTGTCGACGCAACCGCAGATCAAATTGAACACAATTACATTTATAAAGCAGGAAATTTTAAATATGCCCTTATCGGTCATGGATTGATTACTTTGCACAAGAGAATAATCATTTTTCGTTGAAAAAGTCGGATCTTTTAAGTGGCGTAATCGCGGCGACTGTTCGGCATGGATTTTGAGGCGGTGAATTTGTATTTTTGATTTACTGGTATACTTTATATCTATTTTCATTGTATGAAGTAAAATTGTACTAAACGTGATTTTATACCAGATATCAAGATTTTACCAACGGCGATAACGGGGTCGCAAGATTGCAAAAGTACGTATCAAAATTGAATACATCAGGCAGCTTCTCTCATATTTTTATGTCCACAGATCGCCTTGGTATTTTATTGCAGTAATGTTTTTATTTTGACGTAAGAAGTCGTAACCGCGACTTACGTTGGACACAATTGAATTAATATATAAGGACATTTTAGAATCTCGTAGTTTCGTGAATTGGATATTTTACGCGACAGAAGCTGAAAAGGCGGCTTTATTAATAACGAGCGCGTGATCGTGGTGATTGTTACAGACGGCACTGGAAATTACCGATTTTGAATCCCCCCCTTTTGAAAATCCTGGCTGCGCGCCTGATCATTAGCATTTACTTTTCATCGTTGGGTCCCCCCAAGTCAAGTCATGTGGTTACACATTGACAAACAGTTAACAATTTTGAATGTACTATTGTACTATGAGCGTTTGCTTGTTGAAAGTTCAGTTCCACTTTATTTGACACCAAACACTCATCTGTGGTGATAATTATACAGTCTTTAGTATTCTTGAATTATTATTTAAAATACGAAATCGAAATTGTGTACATACACTTATCAACCATCAAATTTTACCAACTTCACAAAATTGATAAAAAACCTTTAAATTGGACCAATCTCATGCCACTCACTGGTAAACCACATTTATTTTTCGTTTTAGCCGTTTAAACAAAAACCATGGTCATGAAAACTTATCTTCTATTCAAATTAAGCATTCGACTTCGACTCTGGACCAAAAGCAAAATATTTTCAACTTCAGTTTCAATATAAACTTACTAAACTTACCCTAATCATTTTTAGTTCTGCACCCTCCAGCTGCACCACAACCTCAAGTACAAGCTGATGAAGCTTCTCCCAGGACTATGCAAGAAGAAATGCCGTCGACTTCAGGTATGAATCACGAATCATATCAAGTATTTTTATTATGAATAAATATAAAGCCAAATTACAAGCATTCATTCAGAATTCATGAACAATAAATGATTTGAACTTTTGTTATGTAGGAGACTGCTTTTGAAACTCAGTTTAATCAGTCATGGATGTTCTTATGAGCTTTTTGAAAAGACACTTATATTTCTTTATCCTGTATACGCCCACTATGACTATTATGTAAATGACAGGACGGGGGTAGAGGAAAGTCGATAAAACAACTCGATCATATGGCAACCATGGTCTCTCGTCTGGTTACCAGTCCATGCCGGTTATGGGGTTAGTTAGCCAGTTATTCGTTTCATCAAGTCCATGCTTCCCAAAACAAATAACTGGCTAACTAATCCCATACCTAGGGTTACCATATTTTTGTGACTTCAAATCGGGACGCCACGAAAGACAACGACCCCTTAGCTGTGATTTTATAACTTCACATTTTCCGATTTTACTACATAGGCCTACATTCCTACATTTAAAGCTGTCTCGACTGTCTTTATTGACCATATTGTTATCGAAATTTCACGCGCATATTCTCTGTCCAAATATCGGGTTCAGTTCGAAAAATAGGAAGGAATTGACGTTAACGATACTGGTACAAATAATTCGAATTTAGACTAATTAGTATTGGTTTTACATGCGATACGTCTGCCATCAATGGGAATCAGCGGGAAACGGACGCATTCACACTCAGTTAGGAGGCTAGCGCTGCGCTACACAGAAACAACAGTAACGAGAACATGTTTGTGTATTATGCTGGAAAAGCGGGACTTTTGGTTGACTTATCGGGACGGCGGGACAAAACGCTGAAAAGCGGGACTGTCCCGCCTAAAGCGGGACGTATGGTAAGCCTACCCATACCCGACCTGGACTGGTAATCGGACGAGAGGAAGTGGTTTGCCATATGACTAAACCGTCTTATGGCTTTCCTCTCCCTCTGGATGAATATGTAAATCTTATCTCGGTCTGCATACATGGACTTGGAAATGGAGGAAATCGTAACCGACCACCGGTTACATGAACCACCCTACGAAGCCTGTGCGAAGTCCAGCCATACTCTTGCATATAATTGTCCACCGCTGTATTTGAACCCACACAGGGTAATCAGAGGTGAAGTGGCTACTGCATTTTCAACGCTCAGCAAAATTCATGCTTTGGACCTCCTAACAAGTTTCAAAGCCCCCAACTTTTTTGACAGTTTTACGTACATAGCGTCTGACACTTTCCCAATTATCTTGATTTAAATTTGTCTACACCGGTTCTAACATTTCCAAATAAAAACAGGCCAGAGTTTGGTCATTTTTCTGAACATTCTATGTCTTAACTCTATCTTAGAAATGTTTTGTTCAAATTTGCCTCCATTTGATCAGAATGAGTTTATAATATTTTCAGTAACTATTTTGAGTTTATATTTATAATTTACTTCAGATGAAACTACAAGAGCTCAAAGAATGAAGGGATCCACTGATGCCAAACTTGCCTCAGATGATTTTCCTTGTCCGGTCTATGAAGTGGTGCCTATACCATCAAGTAAGTGTATAATCATATCTATTAGTGCTTCGTTTATGCAGATTGACACACTTGTAATGTATGTATGTATGTTTATTAGTCTCGTAGTAGTAAGCAATATAAAAAATTGACAATATTAATATTGGAGACGGGACGCATGCACAAGACCGTACTGGCCTAAAACACAAATGTGTGACATGCACCCCTTTTGACAAGTACAGAACAAAAAATGTTAGATTAAATGCATATGATATGGTCCCTTATACAGACAATTGTGTAAGGTGGGGCAATGGGTTGGTGTGGCGAAAGTGGTAAGGGAGGAGTACACAGAACTGTTTATACAAGGGAGTTTATAAGACAAGACAATATGTATAAATAGGGACAACACAATACACCAAATACATATGACCATATACCGGAATATGAATGGGCGAAATATAGGAGGTAATAATTGGATCTCTGCTCTAAGAGACCCTATTCTCTGTCGTTCTGTCCGTTTGTCCAGCTGTAGCGTGCCCCCGGGCGGTGCCGATCTGGATGAAATTTCTCACTTGGGTCATTCTTCCACCCTAGCAATGTGAGGTTCACCGAAAGTCCGGATTAGATATTTCGTGTCCATGACAGAAGAAAGAATTGCGCTGATCATTAAGAAATTTCCAATTTTCTCACATTTTATTACCGTTTTCAGGTTAACTATTTCAAAAATTGAATTATGAGAACGCTGAAAAGCGATCAACGCAATACTGCACTAGCTCAGTGTATCCCAACCGCTGTTTTTCTTGCCGGTCCGCGAAAAAATTTGCTTTGTTGTGAGCGAGTCCACTCCACCGAACCGAATCTGCATAGCTTTGTGAATCGATTTCATATTAAATTACTTTTAGAAATGGACTTATCACCAAGTACATATTGAGGATGTTTTTTATTCACAAAGAAAATATTCAGTTGCACATTTTCCCATGTGTGCTAAAAACTGTATATAATAAATCGCTCTTCCTATTTTATAATATCAAAATGTTTTGTGCAGTCAAAAACACAAGCAAAATATATTACGGTATAAATAAGACCCGTTCGCATTCATTCTTTTTTATTTTCATGATTTGTGTCAGTTCAATATTTTGTTTCCGGTCCGCGAGGTAATTTTATTTGAAGTCACTGGTCCGCCAAGGTGAAAAGTGCTTCGCAGCTGAAAAAAAAAGTGCGAAAGCGCTTTTGCCGATTTTAGCAAGTTAGGTGCCCTAGTTTCTGCTTAAATTCTTTTCAAACAGCATAGATACTCGAAAAAGCGCTTCTTTGGTTACTATTGCGAATTAAAGATGTGCCTTTCTGTTAACCAAGTTTGTTTAAACCCTTTTTTTTTAAACAAGTGAATTCATCGGTAACAAAGGACACCTGTCGCGAACAAAACTTTGTGAAATCAAACCAACCATGTCAGTTGCGAACCGTACTCCTTTCCGTGTACAGCAATGCCTCGCACATTTTTGTTACTCCTTCCATCCAACAGACAGCAATTAATACATGCAGCAATCGATATTAATCAGGGGCGTAGCCAGGAATTTTCAAAGTGGGGGGGGGAGGTTGGGGGAAATTTAGGTATGAACGAAATGTCGCACAACCTGAAAATAGTATGTGCACCAGGTTAGGGTCCAGGTTGTGCGTCATCTTGGTATGAATACTTTCGGAGCGCCGAAATTTGTAATTGCCAAGTTAGACAGCAACAGGTGGTCTGGCCGGAGGCCGCGAAACGCGAGTTTCTAAGAGAACTGATGTTCTAAAAATTGCTATGTGTGATACAGAATGTTTCTAGAAATCGAAACTGAATATGTCAGGATTTGCCAGGAATAAGGGCATCAAATGGAAATTGCGGACTGAATGGATGTTTCCCCGAGCATCGACTTCCTTGTTTACTTCGGGACATGGCCAATCAGCAAGATGCAAAGAGTGACGTGGTTTCGCATCCGCTGAGACACTTTTCTCGCTCAGACTGATTTTCAGGCGTCGTCGTAAACATTACCTCGTTTTCGCGTTTTTGAAATCTATTCGTTAATATTTAGTTCTGTTTCGAATATCTAAATGTAAATCAAATAATTCAATGATCACTTTGTCTTCTTAGAAGTTTCAGTTTAACTGCAGTAATAAAAAATTAGTGTGGAAATAGCTGCAATAGACTAGGCTAAAATTCTTCACCGGTACTTTCACAAAACAGATTGTTGAATGCTATGAATGAGAATAATGGTTTGAAGCTAAATACCCCATTTTACAGGCGCCAACTCGCAAAACCACTCTTTAAATAAGCACCGAAAATTTTGCGATGGTAAAGTATAGGAAAAAAATTTACGGGGGTCAAAGGTCGGGGAAAGGTCCATAAATCGCCTTATTCAGTCACAATCACGTCGCTTCTACTTGACGGCATCCGGAGCCATAAAATTTTATGCGCTTATTCGGCGCGTGGCAAGTCGCGCCTATTAGTCGTCGTTTTTACACTTTCCAAAAGGGGGGGGAGGGGTGGGGTTCCGAAGTAAGAGTTACGAGGAAGTATTCACCTACGAGACGGAAACGATAAATATGAGAAATCTTTCAGTTGTGGTGTTTTTTCTTTCTGCGCCTATCACATCTGTTCAAGAAACGTCAAACCAGATAGAGTAACACAAGTAAATAATGTATTCTATGGAAATTTCCAGAGATTTTGGCGGGAATATTATTTTGACCATGTAGAATTGCTATCATTATTTAATCAGTATATTTAATTCAAAGCAACACTGAGTGTTCACGCAATGACGATTTTGCAAAGTGTTTTATTTATCATTTAATACGAAAATAACACAGAAACGATAGAAACTGCAATCATAAAAAGTCAGCTATTGTTAGCTTTATAAATATTTTCATCACGGGGTCAGTAATGATAATATTGTTCGCTAAAAACTCGGACCATAATTTACAAACTGTTATCGAAACAGACGATGAGATCAAAATAAAATTGAAAGGTTTATGAATTCACTACTTAAGTGTCTTCAACATTTTCGCCCATGTGAACTCATAGTTCGGCTTGAAATATAAAAATAACTTCAATGTCCGCCGCTGCGTGAGAATTATTACTTGTGAAAAAAGTGCTTTAAAATATACTGCAACAATAATTAGGATGTCGGCCGCTGAAACGGTCGCCGTGCGATTGTGACAAAATTAGGAAGCAAAAACTCCGCCTTGTTACCGAGTTTTCAGTCTTTAGTGAGTTTCTATAAAAATAAATATTCGAATTATTCCATTAGAAAAAATCCGATTTTGCCCGTTTCTAATCACGTGTAGGTAAATACTCATAGAATGACAATAAAAAGATTAACATTGAATTACCAGGAGTAATAGTTTCACACATTTCATGGACATTTAATCGATGTTTTTGTGCATATAAACGATTGTAACACCATTGATACTCACGAGTTTTTCTTTTCTCTTGAAATTAATTTTTACAATTTTTATTTCTCACATTTGTTTCTCTCCGGAAATACCTCATTTATGAAAAAAATACGTTACGTGGTTACAACTGATTGCGAATTAAATAGTGGTCGAAGATTAGCAAGTATATTCTTGAAATAGGCATATCAAATATTCACCAAACGACTACAGAGGGAGGCGAGCTACACGAAGCTCTGGAATGTATTTAACAGACGTCTCACGGAGTTGTATATTGTACGATTAAAGCACTTACCGGTATTTAATTTTACTATAATATTATTATTATACACCTATTTGAGCATCCGGGACAATTTCTAATTTGAAATAAATGAAAACCCAACAAGAACATATCCTAACTAATACACAGATGTAAAATATAAACATTAATTAAAAAAGTTATTATTCAAGGAAGACAACATGATCGTACAATTCCGCCCGATGTTGGCCAGTGAGATGATAAATAAATGCTTCCTGTGTATTCGATCAATCAACTTTAGCGAATCGTTGTTTTGCAAATAGCAGGGGTGCAAAATATTTCCGTCCAGTGATATACCGTACTCACAAATATTCTCCGCAATAAAATCATAACCTCGCATATCAGTGAGAAATAGTTGCATTTAATTTTTGACTCTAGTCAAAAGTACGATTTATAGAGAATGAATAGATAATATTAAATATCGCAAAATGGCACGTGCTTTTGACATTCGTGGTTACAATAAAATGGCTGTTAATACGACCTATGTATTTGGTGATTTCGCAAATCTGTGAGAGGCTGCTAAAAGTTTCTTCTAATTCAAAAAAGAATGGCCTAGGTTTACATTCGTTACAAAGAATGTATCGGGTATCAGAACTTTTTGAATGGCTCCAATAAATTCACTGCACTGAGGAAAAAACAAATCCTGTCAAACTTGCACTTGAAAATCGTGTACTTTGGTCACAATTCATCGATATCATTGACAGTCACATGACCACTCTCGTTTGAAGAAACGCACTGCGTTGTATTGGACGTCTGGTTTCATAGAGGCCGCCAACTGTTTTTGCGGGAGAAGCGCAATGGTGGGCTTGTATAATAATCATATTATAAACAAGAATTTCGCCGTTAATGGGAAAGCTTTATCTCATATGTATGCACCACATAGGTTAGAATTCCAGCAAATATTATTATGTAATTCAAAATTGGGTTACAAAAGTACTAGTAGGCAACTTATTTGTCAACTTCATACTCGCACGAAAATAATTGTCAACTTTGAATTTTTGCCATTCAAAATCGGAAAAAAGTGCTATTTCGCAGTCCCTAAGAAAAGTTGCAAAAGTGCAAAAAAGTGCGCTAATAGTGAACACTGTTGGGAACTATTGCTCCAGCCTACTATGCAGTAGTAGTCATGGTTTTTGCAATAAAGCATGCAAAATAGAATCCAAATTAGGTCTGGTAAGAGGTAGCGAGCGACACGTGACCCAAAAATTTGTTTGCTATTATTACGGCGAGCAATTTTTTATCTATCAATCTCGGGGCAAGTCATAAACTTGCTATATAAATATAATTAGTTTCCAATATTGGATTTGATAGATGATGGAACAAACAATTTCTTATATAATTAATTAAATGCTGGGTGAAGGCTGCCCATTTGCATCATCATAAACAACCAGAAAATAAGTTTATTTCTCCGGACCCGTTCAAATTCGCAAAGTACAGATTCAGAACATTCACAAAATACCTGATTTTATTGACTTTTTCGAGGCACATATTTGTATAGACCTGTGTATAATAAAAATTTATTACCAACAACATCATTTCACTTGATTATTAAATGCATTCAAACCTTATTCAGGAAAGCGTAAAAGAAAAGGAAATGGGAAAAAGGCGAAAAAGGAAAAAAGAAAGCAATGGAAAAAATTCATCAATTATTTCAACAAGAGAACCTTTGCGCAAACAAAGGTGAACATCACAGAAGATTACAAACAGCTAAACTTAAACGAACCGGACTTTGAAGTAAATCCCCAACTAAGAGAAGTGCCACTTTTCTACAGAGGAGAAATGGCCCCCAAGACTAGGCAATATAATATCGAGACTGGATTCACTGTTAAAGCAAATGAAGAAAAAGTTGGAAAACCTATTTCTCAGAATGAACTCATAGAACAATTAGGCAACAAAAAATACAGGTATATTGCCATATTGGGACAGGCAGGGGGCGGGAAATCAACAAGTATGAAACGCCTCGCACGAACACTTCATATCATAAACAAATTAGGAGAAGAAGCCCAAGCCGATGAAGCATTGCAGCTGGAACATCGCTTTGAATTTATTCATCACTTGAACATCAAAGATATCCCCGTTTTGAAAGGAACTACACGAGATGAAGCCATCAGTCCATGTGAACTTCTTTTTGGGAAAGAAGCTTCAGGACTCTCACCACAAGAATTGAAAGACGGCTATGAACGGCTGCAACAAAATCAATCAAAGTCAATTCTTTTCCTTGACGGACTTGATCAAGCAACTTGGAGTCTTCTGGGAAAACACAACAAGATGAAATATACTGATAAATCTAGCACAGCAACTGTCATGTACAATATCATAACAGGCAATCTCTTTCCTGACATGACGATCGTGATTTCTTCGCGCGAGTTCAGAGTGGCATCACTCCCATCAGAATTGAGGCCGCAATTCATAACTGCCCTTGCTGGTCTGGCTCAAAATGATATCAAGCGTTTGTTCATTGCAATTATAGGAGACAGCGGTGAAAAAGCTTGGGAGAAATTAACAATGCAGTCGCCCGCACTTATCCCGTTATCATCTGTTCCTCTTTTTCTAATATTCAATGCAATCGTTTGCAAGGACAACCCAGATAATCCACCAGATACTATGACTGAGGTAATGCTGCAAATCCTCCACATCTTCATACGATCCGCTCATGCCCGTAAAAAGGAAAAAATTGAAGAAACACTCCAGAAACTAATGCAAATGTCATTCGAAGGCACAAAAGAAAATCGAGTCATTTTCACAATCAAGGATCTCGAAAAAGTAAAGCTTAGTCCTCTTGAGGTTCAGGACTTTGTCATCAAGGTACCTGGGAAAAATATGTTCAACCAGCATCTCATGGAAGGAGACCATCTAATGTTCTTCAGCCATCAAATCTTTCAAGAAGTATTATCCGCTCTCTATATTTCAAGCATGGATTCTACTACGTTTCGCACCTTTATCGAAACTGAGATTCGAGACGATCATTGGGCAGTTGTTCGTCGTTTTCTAAGTGGAATCATTCTGAATCCTGATATTGAAAGCAGTCTCATAACAAATCTTTCTTCTGGTAATATTTCTTATAAGTAATATTTCATGTGATCATGTCTTTTACACCAATTTTGAATTAGTTTGACAACTAGGATTTAACTACTTGGAAGGAAAAGTCAACAAGGAGGATTTATCATGTACTGAATTGTGGCCTTCTAGTCTAGTGAATGACCAAACCATGACCAATCAGCAGATACTTTTTATTTCACTCTATAACTCTGCGAAGTCCAATTATGCCTTATGTCCAAAATTATCCCCACACAACTCAAACCTGCGTCTACCATATATGGTAATCATAATACTTTTATAATTACCAGGTGCCAGACAAGATGATAAAAGAGAGGTTCTAAGAAAATTTCTCAAATCTCAATCAAGTCAAAAAATGAAATTGTATGAAAAGTTGGAGCTGTTTGCGACATTATACGAAGCTAATGACACCGATCTTATTCGTTCCTGCATCAAGGACATCAATTTTTCTAACACATCCTTCACTACAGTCGGAATGCATGCAATGTCATCGGTTATGCGACGTTGCAGCCAACTAGATCAGGTTCGCCTCGTCAATTGTGGTCTCAATGCCGAGTTGGTTCATATCCTGAAGTACAATCTAAATGGTTCTTCTTTAAAGGTAAACATATAGTTCTAAACTTAGTGGATTGTGATTGGAATATTTTATCATAATTTCAAGCATTGGTTGTGATGTGCATGATTTTCAAAATAAATTTTTTTAATGAAAAAATCAATTCTTATTTTGTACTCATCCCCATAACAATAAAAATAATTTTTTATAAATTATTATTCTACGCAAAGATGAATGGTCTGATTTAAAATCAAAGTTTACTGGCTCAGACTAACTTTCCCTTCGCTATAGTATCAGGGAAATCACTTTGGTTGCAATATGCGATGAGTCCAAGGACGTAGCTCGCCCATAATATTGGAATGGTTAATTTTTTTTCACACTCACTGACTCATTCGTGCTTTTCACTCCAAACAAGACCAGGTACAAGCTGCCACTGATAATTTAAAGAAGGTCTCCACAAACTTACTTCGCTGTCGAAGTTATTCAATCTATCTTGATTGGTTCGTTTGAAGCAGAGAGGGCAAAATTGCCCTCATAAGGGCGGTTGTTGTTTGCGACAACTGGGGGGTCTGACTGCAAATTAGCCAATTGGAGACCCCTGATTGTGTATCTGGGCGATTGGGAGCACTGATATCAAATTGGTACCATCTCCACGTTGCGACAAAATTGGCTCATTTTCTTACTTGAGTCATTGAATAACTAGTTTACATATCTAATACCTAAATTCTCGAATTGCTAAAATCTAGCCTGATGCGATGCATGAAGTGTCTGACATTGTGTTGTGTAAGTTGATAATATCGAAGACAGTGATCAATGCAGCTTATTTAATGGATTTAGATTGAAACATTATAATAGCCTTAGTTTCAAAGCTCCAAAATGAGTTTGCAAAGCGAAAATGTAGGCAATGTAGTAAGCTTTACCTCCAATATGGCTTATTCTGGTTTGCAACGATGCGTTTGTTGTATCATAAAACTTTATGTAGCAATAAAACCGTCCAGACTTTCTCAGCATATAACAAAAATTAATTTGGGAAAGCAGGAGAAATTTTTTTGTGTTTCAGACACTTTGGGGAAATTGAAAAAAGCAAAAAACCATTGGACTGAGCCATGGGTGGCCGACATGTTTTAAGTGGTCAATCGCGTCTGATGTTGAATGAATTTATTATCATATCCCCCAAAATTGCCTTGAACCAGTTTCATGCAGAATTAAAATTTTATTGTCTTATGCATTGGCCTACATGTGTGAGGCGGTATTTTCAGCTCTCACCAATATGATGACAAAATACAAGATGAGATTTTCCGTATAGTCGGAATAGTGTTGAAAAAACTCGCGAGTTTGTGTTTCACTGCAAATGCCGCAAAATCTTCTTGAGAAAGTTTGGGAAGGGGAAGTGATGGAGGGACTTGCTATGCCATGGGGGTCCAAACCACGGCCTGCAGCATGATTATCATGCCTGCAGCATTGGCTGGAATGTAATTAAAAATCATTTGATGTTTTTTAGTCAAAAAAAATAACCAGAATAATCGTTTAACATATTGTCACATCACTAATGTCATTAAATTGACTGGTACAATAGCCAGCAAAGTTGAATAATGTGGTCAGCTAGTCTAAATTGTTGTATAGCTTTATATCTTTTCAAACGGGAATGTATGCTAACAATATAGGCAACATAGAAGACTAGAAATCGAATGGCGAATCTATTAGGCTAGGTTGGGTATTCTTACTGAAAGCTAAATATTATTGTTATGGCCGAACCTAACAACATAGTCCAGCCTAAAAAGTGTTACAAAAACTGCCACCTCTGTATTGAAAAATTTAGTAATTACCCTCCTGTACCCTCACATTTGGCAAAAGTTGGTAATCAATCAAACTGTAGTTATTTGTAAGTTATTTTATAATTGTGAGTTTGAAAAGAAAGTTCAGACAGATTTTCAACTGTATATGAGAAGAAAAATACCACAATGCTTGATATGTCCGCCAGTTGTGCCAAAAAATACAATCTACAATCTATTTCGGAATCTTGCGAGCAATGAGCATTTTTCGACGAGAATTTGTCTTGGGAATCTTATCAATGTTACATTAGCAAAAGCACTTTTATTATTAAAGAACCTGGAATCTTATACTAAATGTTGATTTAGGAAGTGTTTTGCATGTTTAATGAAGTTTTATGGTGATTTTCCCATGTTTTAGCTTGATAAATCACAAATAATGGTCAATGTGTTTACGCGAAAAAAGTATATGTTTCATATTGCGCTGCTTACCGTACTCATTCTTTGCATTATTGTGGCCTGTGAACAAATGCAAAAATAATTTTTTGGCCTCCGAAGCTGACAACCTGGGACCACCCTGGGCTATGCCTAAGAATTGATCATACTTAAGTGATAAAAGTGAGTCCTCTCAAAGATAAGTCATAGGCATAGGAGCAGTTACAGGGGTTTGAAAGTCCTTGAACCATTCGTATGTCATGAAGTCTTTCCTTCACATGTACAAATTATTATAGTTCACTCAGGTATTAAAATTCCAAGTTAAGCTATGTGTAGTAACTATGTATAGTCAATGATGGTTATACCTTATATCCCATTTAATAGAAAACTTAATGTTTACCTGAAAGCATTGCTTGCTTTGCATTGTATGTACTTCTGTGTGATAGCGTTCAAGATGTTTTCCGCTTGTGAAAATGTTGTTGTGACAAACCTCAAAATTCTGAGCTGTATATTTATGCCAATGTTGATATTCATACTCTATTGTCCATCATAATCTTATCCTTATGTTTCTATAACTATCGAATGGCGCACCCAGAGAGTTGCTGGTTGATAACTTGATACCACTTTAATATTGTATGTCGTTATATATAAATAAAAACAAAACTTCATACTCTGTCAATTGAAGACTGTTAGATTTTCTATAAACTTGCACAAAATCAGATAATCCAGATCAGGACTCTGGTTTTAATTGTTTAAAATGTTGGAGTTCAACAAAAGCTACCCAGAACAGTTTAGGAGTTTAGTTTAGTATGTCTAGATGATATGTTATACCACCGCCTCTTGTTAGATTACCACTCAATGTTGGGTATAAGATTAGTTAGCCATTTATTTATATCCAGATGCATGGACTTGATGGTGGAGGAAGCCGTAACCAACCAGCGGTTACCTCATCCACCCCTACGGTGTTGAGGGGTTTTGCAATCCTCTAGCACTTAATTATCTTCACAGAAATCGAACCTGTGAACACATGCAGAGTAATCAGAGGGGCGGTGGCAACTGCATTTCTGATGCTTAGCTCGATGCACCACCCGCCATACCATAAAATAATTTAATATAAAATTATTGCTAATATCTATTGGATAATATCATATTCAACGAGTATTGGTCCGTGAATCTGAATAAAAATCATAAGTCCAATGCTTTAAAAATAGGGACAGAATGGTCTAATGACTACACCAAATTTTAATTTATTATGGAGATACTGAATTTTCTACAATAATTTCTTAACATTGGTTAATCAGCAAGATTTTGACAGGGATGTGTGACAATTAAAATTTTAGAGACTCAAGACACATTTTTCCCCATGCAGGTTGGCAAAAAAATATTTTCGTTTCCAGCTAGATTTATCTAGATTCCCTATTAGCTTTTAACATGCACATTGAAAATAATCATATTTTTTTTTGAAATTTTGCCCCTTTTTTGGGCATTGCAACATAAAAACTTTTATTATAACACAATCTGGCGCTATCTTATAGTGCTGGTGCTATTACAGAAATGTTTTCCTTGTATTCCATGTAAAGAGTCTTTACAATCAAATGTTGAATAATTTTTGGAAATTTTTTCTTTTTGTTGTTTTGGTGCTCTCATAGTATTCGTAACAGGGCATTATTCCTTAGGATACTTTACCTTTCTTAGTTCCCACATTGGTACGAATACTTCCGGAGTGGTATTTTTCCAGTTTCAAATTTTGAATAAATAGTTGAAGCTGTTGTCTGCTATAAGGCTTCTACTTACCGGCACAATTTTTTCAAGAATTATAATTTTTTTCTGTGTAGAATATTTCAACCAAAATTTTTTTCCTAATTCATTGGTAACAATTGCAAGTCAGTTTCGAATCTTGCGAGGGAGGATTGAAGAACTGTTTGAAACTTTTTTTGTGTGTAAAGAGAGTCATAGAGAGATAGTACCAATCTTTTTAAACAACCTATTAACTGGAACGATGAAATAACATTTAAATGTTATGAAGCTTGAACAGTGTGATAAGTACTACACTGCTCATCCAAGGGTTGGTTAACAGGTGTGTTTCCAGTCTGGTGTCGTTTTTTTTGTTCCCCGAATTGGCAAAACCGAAGGGTCATACCCAGGGTTGCCATCTACCCAGAGTAAAAAATAAGCACGGGCGTCAAAAAGGAGATCATACACCAGCCTTCCAATTTTGATCATTAGAAGTCGCTTCGAACACGGCTGTACGCAGCTCCGAAATCGCAAAAAGCTATGGAGTCACTGCGACACGCAATCTCTAAAGCAGGGGCAACTTTTTGTCGCTCGGGGGCCAAAATCAAGTGTTACAAATCTTGGCGGGCCGCACATATTTTTTTGAAAAAGTTAAAAACTGAACGGGTGGATGATGAACCACATTATTTATACAGACTAAAAATGGCCATAACCGAATACTGGACTACTCTGAATACATTCTAAAAAATATTTTCGAATCTGGAATTTCGAATACATTCTAAAATCCCACAAAGCATAAAAGTTATTAACTTCTTTAAAATTCAAGGACATAGCAATTAGGTAAGCTTCAATAATATTATCATAATAAAGCAATTTGTTTAGTTGAAATGCATGTATATGTAAGGTATGTATAATCGTTTGATATATGAACAAAAATCATTTGGCAATATATTTATAGGTAATGTCGGATTAAAAGGACTTTTTTGTGTATCACTGTCATAATTGAGATTTATTGGAGGCCCACTATTGGCTCGGCAGTGTGGCACATCCTGATAAGTATTAGGGATACGCCTGCATCTCTGATTATCCTGTGTGTGTTCGCATGCTTGAATCCCATGCGAGGTTGATTATATGCGAGAAGATTGCCACTGGTCAGTTACGGGTTCCTACACTGCCAAGTCTATGCATTTGGAAACTGGCTAATTAGTTAATCCCATACCCAACATGGAATTGTTAATCGAGCGAGAGGCCTTGGTCCGCCATATGATTAGGCCATATTATCTGCTTTCGTCTCCCCCGGGATTAATATGTAAAACCTATCCTATCTGCTAGAAAATGCCCAGCAGCCCACGATTGGACCGCGGCCCACAGTTTGCCGAGCACAGGCTTAGAAAGCAAAATCTGTACAGAAATTAGAATGTATGGCGGAAAGGGCCCTAAGGCCATCAGCCCAAATGTAGTATCTTAGCAGTGCAATGGACCCAATAACTTTCAAAGGTTGGCATATTAGTGCATTTTATTTTAAATCTATAGGAAATATTTGGATACCACTACCTTTGAAGTTGGAAATTGAAATCCATCGTATTTGCTTCAATTCTAATGACATATACTCTAGCAACACACAGTCACAAGTTTATTGATTGTCCTTACTAAAAATTGATTGTGCTTGCAACATGTTGATTTAGAACAGGGGTGGTGAACCGACACTGACTGTCACAAAGTGTATATTATGCTTTATGAGTAGGCTTACCATACTAGTTCAGTGAGAGAGAGTGACTCCCTATATTGTTATGTCATATCTGTTTCATGTGTAATATGTCAATTTAGCATCTAACATTAGCTGCAATGCCATTAAATTATTTAAATGCTTGCTCTTTCTTTTTAGTAAATCTTTTGCCTCGTACATTCATTACTGTAAGGCTAAGCGATAGCTTCATTCTCTTCTATTGCCCTCCGCATGGCCCTCTGGTAGTCACTAATGTATTTTGTTGCTGCAGGCTTGTTAACAACATATTGGGATGTAATAATCCTTCAAGGTGGCCCAGCTAGATGTCTGAAGTTTGTTATATGGCCCACCGACAAAAAATGTTGCACACCCTTGCTTTACAGCAACCTTGATTAGGTGGTTCAATGGCCTACCACAGGGTGGTCCAAGGTTGTCGGCCTCGCGGGCCACAATAGTGCCAAGAATAGGTAATTAGTGCAATACAAAACAAACACTTTATTGTCCAAACACCAAATGAAGCCAAACCACCAAATAAAGTATAACGTGCAAAAATCTTACTGTATATACATTTAGTGTAAGATTTCAAACTCCTCATCTCGGAAAACGTGATATAGGGAAAAAATACCGTTTTAGATTGTCACCGACACAACTTGCAGACCTATTAAGCATGTATTGTGATATTTTCCCTCCCATATTCAGTTAAAAATCTGTTATTCAACTTCCTTTTCATACTCATGTTTAAAAATTAACTTATAAATGACTGAGATTAATTGATTACCGAATTTCACCAAATTTGAGATACAGAAGGATAATTACTAAATTTTCCAACATATTGGCAGCATTTTTTTGTAACACTGTTTAAGCTGGTTGCAAAAAGAAACACCCGGCGTGAATTACATTGTTCGGCCATTACATCAATATTTAGAGACCTCCTAAAGTATGCGCACCAAGATGTCGCACAACCTGAACTCAGGTAGTGTACCAAATTAGGGTTCAGGTTATGCGACATCTTGGTGCGCATACTTCAGGAGTACCATATTTAGTTATCAGGCACTTTTACTATTTTGGCTCTGACCAAAGCATCATATAAATAGATACTGCAGTATTATTTTATTTTAGACAGTCTTTAGATGTGAGATATTACACCACAGCTATCGCTCTATTTAAATTAAAAATACAGTACCTAAGGTCTTGTTCAGAGCAAAAATATAAAGACTCTATAATGAAGAGAGTAAGAGAATGTGGGTGGCCATTAGTGTATGTAGTAAATTTGATTTTAAATGCTGTTACTACTATGATAACAAAAGAAAAATTTCACAGTTCCCATGAAATACAAGTTCAGGCTCGATTTCACTTTCAGGCTTGGTGAGGAAACTAGTATTTCTTGATTCATGCTTAAAAGGAGAGGGAGAATGAATTTGTATATGTCGTTGTGTTCGGATAGATATATATATGCATACACTGGTAGAAACATGTAGGTCAGGGATGCCATCCCTGAATTTGGTCAGAATTTGGCCGAATAGTGCAGAAGCCATTGTTTTTTTTTGTGATGCGATATCAGACTCCACTTGAATTTATGCCCAAACCATAATTTTTAGAGGAATGCTTATGTCATAGTTTTAATTTTTTTTTATATTACTTTATTATTAGATGAGGCATTTTCGTTGATCCTAGTAAGAATAATTTTACATCACAAAGCGGTTCCTTTTTGTAAGTTCTCACTGCAATGCTGTGACATATTAAGTTTCTTGGAGAAGAATTCTCAGTTCAGGAATAGGGAGACATTAGTCTACTATGAGAGAGGGAGGAGGCATTGGTCCGTTTTCATTACTACGAACGAGTACTATGATGTTGGGTCTCGTCACGCTGTAATGTTTTATTACAGCCTCAAGATTTTTGAATTATTTTCAAATACAACTCATTATTGAATTTATTTGGGTTATTAGTAGGGATGGCTATAACTGAATACTGGACTACTCTGAATACATTTTAAAAAATATTTTTAAATCTGGAATTTCGAATACATTCTAAAATCTCACAAAGCATAAAAGATATTAATAACTTCTTTAAAATTCAAGGACATAGCAATTTGGTAAGCTTCAATAATATTATCATAATAAAGCAATTTGTTTAGTTGAAAAGCACGTATATGTAAGGTACCGTATATGCTCGTTTTACCGCCCGATCTTGATTAAGGGCCCGTTTAAATAGCCGCCCGTGTGAACAGAACATAAAAATAAATAAGGCCCGATGCTTATATACCGGCGCAATGTAAAAGCTGATTTTTCAGTGGTAGAGAACAATGGGAAATAAGAAGCGGTTTGTCACAACGCTGGTAGATAACAACACTCACGCCTTAGGCATCCAATTACATAACAGATAGCATTGATTACGTAACACCGTGGTTTTCAAACTGGGCGTCGCAACGCCCAAGTGCGTCGTTTCAATATTGATAGGGCGTCCCAAAACTTTTCATCTCTTGCAGATTTGTACCTGCGGTGCGTAGAAAAAGTCAAAATTTTCGTTTTTCTCGTTCAAATCCTACTTGAGAACTGGAAATGACAATATATTATTTATTGTAACGATCGATCTTATCTATATATATGTTTTTTTATATATTTTTGTGTATAATTTTACTTTAAAAATAACAAGCGCCCGTGCTTGAAAATAAGGGCGGGTTTGAATCAGGGCCCGTTTAGTGAGTTTGGAAAAAAAAATATGGGCCCGGGCTACAAAACAAGCAAATACGGTATTCATAATCCAATGTCAATCTTTAGTAAGGGCAATCAATAAACTTGTGACTGTGTGTTGCTAGAGTATATGTCACTGAAATTGAAGCAAATACCATGGATTTCAATTTCCAACTTCAAAGGTAGTGGTATCCAAATATTTTCTATAGATTTAAGTTGAAAATGCACTAATATGCCAACCATTGAAAGGGATTGGGTCGATTGCACTGCAATGATACTACATTTGGGCTGATGGCCTTAGGACCCTTTCCGCCATACATTCTAATTTCTGTACAGATTTTGTATTCTAAGCCTGTGCTCGGCAAACTGTGGGTCACAGTCCAATCGTGGGCTGCTGGGCATTTTCTAGTGGATAGGTTTTACATATTAATCCCGGGGGAGACGAAAGGTGATAAAATGGCCTGATCATATGGCGAACCAAGGCCTCTCGCCCGATTAACAATTCCATGTCGGGTATGGGATTAACTAGTTAGCCAGTTTTCAGATGCATAGACTTGGCGGTGTAGGAACCCATAACTGACCAGTGGCAATCTCTTCGCATATAATCAACCTCGCATGGGATTCAAGCATGCGAACCCACACAAGATAATCAGAGATGCAGGCATATTCTTAACAGTTATCAGGATGTGCCACACTGCCGAGCCAATAGTGGGCCTCCAATAAATCTCAATTATGACAGTGATACACAAAAAAGTCCTTTCAATCCGACATTACCTATAAATATTTTGCCAAATGATTTTTGTTCATATATCAAACGATTATACATAACTTACATATACGTGCATTTCAACTAAACAAGTCTCTTTATTATGTTAATATTATTGAAGCTTACCTAATTGCTATGTTCTTGAATTTTAAAGAAATTAATAAATTTTATTCTTTGTGGGATTTTAGAATGTATTCGAAATTTCAGATTTGAAAATAGTTTTTAGAATGTATTCAGAGTAGTCCAGTATTCGGTTATGGCCATCCCTACTAATAACTCAAATAAATTCATTAATGAGTTGTATTTAAAAAAAATCAAAAATTTCATTACTAATGTTGTTTTCGTTGCTAGTTTGTTGTTGTTTTCATTGCTTTCTCATTGCTAGTTATTCTGTACTAAAGTCAAAGATTGCTTTATCTCATAATAAAATTATATGGGAAGAAAATTGAAACTAAAACAGAATTTTATTTTAACAATGTGATGATGAGGAGACTTCATGTGATGAGCATGAATGACTAAACTACATAAATTTGAACTGATAATTAGTTTATTAGAGAATTGGTGTTTGATGCATGTTTAAAGGGAATATGAAACAATATATCAATATCAATCCCTATCTCTAACTCAAGGGCCTTTTAGGGGAAAAAATCATAAAGTTTTCATAAATTTACGATGAATTGCATAAATTGTTCGTCTGGTGTAGGAGCCAAATTAATTCTAAATTCTTTGTCAAAGAGGCGCTGAGTTTGTTCTACTGGTTTATATGCTTCTTGCCAAACCGCAATTTTGCACCTCATTTCTAAGGTTAATCTCCTTATCATTCTGTGGGTTGTCTAAAAATGCGAACAATACCTAAATTTTACTACTTATCCATCCTATATTTGCTAAGGATATGAATGCTCTATGAGTGAGTACCTGAAAAGCAAATCAAACTTGGAAGTGTATACTTACTTTTGTAACACCCTGTATTATTTAGGAGTCAAGAAAAGCATTTGAAAAAATTTAGTCATTTATTTACTCGAGTCATCTTTTAAAAAACTCAAAGGAATTCGACTTGCACAAACAAGATATCTAACAAGATAGATGTTGTTATACACCTGTTAAGTAAAAAGGTTCCCCCATCCCTGATTTAGAACCTTCTATTGTGTGGTGAAAATTAACTTTTCACTATAAATAATAGCTACCACTAATGACAGGTCTTTGATAATCTGAGGAAAAAGTTTGTATTAAAATTTATAGAATGTATTTCTTTTTCAATGAATTACTAGTGATGCCAACTAGTGGCAGAAAATACATTCTATAGCGGGGGGATGGAACAGGCAACCCCCAGGCCACAATCCAACCCACCAAGCCATTTAGTCAACACTCAGATTTCCCCCATCAAGCATAAAATTCTAATTCGACAGTTTGTGTTGAAAAAGACGCTCACATGGATAAAATACAAAATTCTTTTGGTCTTGCCGCTGTCGCTTGATGGTGGAGGGAGCCGTAACCAACCAGTGGTTACCTCAACCACCCCTACATTGTTGAGGAGTCCAGCAATCCTCTAGCACTTAATTATCTTCACAGAAATTGAACCTGTGAACACATGCAGAGTAATCAGAGGTGCGGTGCAAGTGTATTTCTGATGCTAAGCTCGATGCACCACCCGCCATACCATAAAATAATTTAATATAAACTTATTGCTAATATTTATTGGATAATATTATATTCAATGAGTATTGATCAGTGAATCTGAATAAAAATCATAAGTCCAATGCTTTAAAAATAGGGACAGAATGGTCTAATGACTACACCAAATTGTAATTTATTATGGAGATACTGAATTTTCAGGGACAGGGATGTGTGACAATTAAAATTTCAGAGAGTCAAGACACATTTTTCCCCATGCAGGTTTGCAAAAAAATATTTTTGTTCCCAGCTAGATTTACCTGGATTTCCTATTAGCTTTTAACATGTACGTTGGAAAAAATCACATTTTTTCTTGAAATTTTGTGAAAATGGTAGTGGTGTTTTTTCCAAAATAAGACCTGGCCTGAAAATAAGACCTAATTTGAATTTTAAAAATGATTTTAATTAAACCCTACCCGTAAAATAAATTTAAAAAGTGTGGGAGAGGAAAGGTTCAATGACGTGATGGTAAGGTGAAGATTACACCACTATTCAAGATTGTGTGATGTCAGCATGTCACAATCACAATTATGATGTTTGTCACTTGATTTTTGTATAGGAAATACAAATAAAAACAATGAATGTCAGTTTTTATATAATGTTTATTAAAAAATCTTGTGATTTCCTACAATGTAACTTTATTTTCTGATAAATGAACACAAAAGACCGCTTCCAAAAAAAACCATAGTGTTATTTTTCAAAAGAAAATAAATCTGAATCTTGTCTAAATTTCGGGTAAACACGGTAAGAAGTGCTGTACAGTGTACAAAACTGCTATGCGTAAAAAGCCACATAGTCATTCTTTGTGTAGCAATTTTTTGTTCCTTCCAGAAGATCGTAAAAAGGAAATTTTCACAGATTAGAATTTAAATTCAATTTAATTTTTATTTTTTTCTTGAAGATTTACGTATTCGGGTCGCCACCGATCCTAATACTCAGTTTAAATAATCAAAGCTTCTTACATCTTTTCACGACCCACTAAGATTCCTTTTGCGACCCATTGTCACGACCCATAGTTTGGGAACCGCTGTACATAGAGGTTCCAATTGCTACATTACCTTCAATTTATTGCTAATTGGTCATTTTTACAGAGATGAGCAAGTCAGTCAATGAATGGGGAAAGATTCATTATATAATAAAAACCGTATTTCAAGTCTACCCAGCAAATAAGACAATGTCTATTTTTAGCACTCAAAAAGTGGGTTTTTCCATATAGCCCTCCAATAAAACGAGCAAAAAATTTTTTTTCTCTGTTGGTCAGTTTTATAGGGTTAGAACCAGTTATGTTTTTTCGATACAATCATATTCACTGAATTAACTATTCTAAACAATATCGCGTTATTATCTGGTTAAAAAGATAGTACCAATCATTTTGAACAACCTATTAACTGGAACGATGAAATAACATTTGAATGTTATGAAGCTTGAACAGTGTGATAAGTACTACAATGCTCATTCACGGGTTGGTTAACAGGTGTGTTTCCAGTCTGGTGTCGTTTTTTTTGTTCCCCGAATTGGCAAAACCGAAGGGTCATAAATAACTAAATAGCCATTCTCTTTTTTTATTTTTGACGTACCAATAACGTGTGTAAATAGAGAGTACTTCATCCCACGAGCCACGTTATTATTACAAAGTAGTCTTTAAAAAGGTAAGGACAAATAATAGGTGGCAGTATAAAGTCAATTAATAATATTATTAATTAATACTAATATTGACATTACATTATATAATATAGCAACCCGAATATAAAGTTAACATGTTTGAGAAGATGCCTGCGAAAAATATGCTGACGGCAGTAAAAACACTGTTTCGAAACGCCCAGCCCTGGTGAGGAAATTAGTATTTCTGGATTCATGCTTAAAAGCAGAAGGAGAATGAATTTGTATATGTTGTTGTGTTCAGAAAGATATATATCTGCATACTCTGGTAGAAAATGGAGGTCGGGGAAGAAACACGCAAAAATTGTCAGAATTTGGTCAAATAGTGTAGGAGCCAATGTTTTTTTGTAAAGCGATATTAGATTCCACTTTAGTTTATGTCCAAACCATATTTGTTAAAATGAAATTCTTTCTTAGTTTTAATTTTCTTTTCGTCTAATTTTATTATCAGATAAGGCAATCCTATATTTGGCTTTATTACAGAACAACTCAAGAAAACAACACTAGCAATGAGATTTTTGAATTTGTTTTAAATACAACTCATTATTGAATTTATTTTGGTTATAAGTAGGGATGGCCATAACCGTTACTGGACTACTCTGAATACATTTTAAAAAATATTTTCGAATCTGGAATTTCGAATACATTCTAAAATCCCACAAAGCATAAAAGTTATTACCTTCCTTAAAATTCAAGGACATAGCAGTTAGGTAAGTTTGAATAATATTATCATAATAAAGCAATTCGTTTAGTTGAAATGCATGTATATGAAAGGTATGTATAATCGTTTGATATATGAACAAAAATCATTTAGCAAAATATTTGTAGGTAATGTCGGATTAAAAGGACGTTCTTGTGTATCACTGTCATAATTGAGATTTATTGGAGGCCCACTACTGGCTCGGGGGTGTGGCATATTCTGATAACTGTTAGGAATACGCCTGCATCTCTGATTATCCTGTGTGGGTTCGCATGCTTGAATCCCATGCGAGGTTGATTATATGGGAAAAGATTGCCACTGGTCGGTTGCGGGTTCCTACCTCGCCAAGTCTATGCATCTGAAAACTGGCTAACTACCGGTAGTTAATCCCACACCCGACATGGAATGGTAATTGGGCGAGAGGCCTTAGTTCGCCATATGATTAGGCCATTTTATCAGCTTTCGTCTCCCTTATTATGTTTATGTTTTTTATTAGCTTATTATGTAAAACTTATCCTATCCACTAGAAAATGCCCAGCAGCCCACGATTGGACCTCGACCCACAGTTTGCCGAGCACAGGCTTAGAAAGCAAAATTGATTGTGCTTGCAACATGTTGATTTAAAACAAGGGTAGTGAACCGCCACTGACTTGTGGGTCACAAAGTGTATATTATGCTTTATGAGTAGGCTTACCATACTAGTTCAGTGAGAGAGAGTGACTCCCTATATTGTTATGTCATATCTGTTTCATGTGTGATATGTTAATTTAGCATCTAACATTAGCTGCAATGCCATTAAATTATTCAAATGCCAAAAAATGTATGTTCTTCAATAGGTATAAAGGTTCGCCATCCTTGATTTAGAACTTTCGATTGTATAGTGAAAATTGACTTTTATCTATAAGTAATTAGCTACTTTTAATGACAGGTCTTTGATAATCTGAAGCAAAACTTACCTAATATTGAAAGTTGACATCATCTATTTCCCTTTCAATGGATTACTAATGGCGCCCACCAGCGGCAGAAATACATTCTACAGCAGGGATGTGCAACAGGCAACCCGCGGGCAACAATCCAACCCTCCAAGACATTTAGTGTGGTCCTAGTCAACACTCAGATTTTCCCCATCAAGCATAAAATTCTAATTTGACAGTTTATATTTAAAAGGGCTCTCACATCCGTAAAAATACAAATGCTTTTTGGCCTTGTCTCTGCATTAAATCTTTCTTAAAATCTTGCTCTTTCTTTTTAGTAAATCTTTTGCCCCGTGTATTTATTACTGTAAGGCTAAGCAATAGCTTCATTCTCTTCTATTGCCCCCCACATGGCCCTCTGATAGTCACTAATGTATTTTGTTGCTGCAGGCTTGTTAACGAGATATTGTGATGTAATAATCCTTCAAGGTGGCCCAGCTAGATGTCTGAAGTTTGTTATATGGCCCACCGACAAGAAAAGTGTTGCACACCCTTGCTTTACAGCAACCTAGATTAGGTGGTTCAATGGCCTACCACAGGGTGGTCCAAGGTTGTCGGCCTCGCGGTCCACATTATCATTCGTTCGCAGGCCACAATAGTGCCAAGAATAGGTAATTAGTGCAGTACAAAACAAACACTTTATTGTCCAAACACCAAATAAAGCCAAACCACCAAATAAAGTATACCATGCAAAAATATTACTGTATATACATTTAGTGTAAGATTTCAAACTCCTCATCTCGGAAAAAATGATATAGGAAAAAAATACCGTTTTAGATTGTCACCGACACAACTTGCAGACATATTAAGCAATTATTGTGATATTTTCCCTCCCATATTCAGTTAAAAATCTGTTATTCAACTTTCTTTCTAAACTCATGTTCAAAAATTAACTTATAAATGACTGAGATTAATTAATTACCGAATTTCACCAAATTTGAGATACAGAAGGATAATTACTAAATTTTCTGACATATTGGCAGCATTTTTTGTAACACTGTTTAAGCTGGTTGCAAAAAGAAACACCCGACATGAATTACATCGTTCGGCCATTATATTAATATTTAGGGACCTCCTGAAGTATGCGCACCAAGATGGCGCACAACCTGAAGTCAGGTAGTGTACCAGGTTAGGGTTCAGGTTATGCGACATCTTAGTGCGCATACTTCAGCAGTACCATATTTAGTTATCAGGCATACCCAACCTATAGGCTAACAGATTCCTATTAGATTTTTAGTTTACTATGAAGAATATTCTGTTAGCGTATATTCCCGACCAGAAAGATAGAAAGCCAGTTAACAATTTAGACTAGCAAAGCACATTATTCTTTCGCTAGTTGCCTCAGCTAACCATGACACTAGTCAATTCATTGACATTAGTGATGAAACAATATGTCAAAAAAAATTTTCTAGTCATTTTTATGAAAAAACAGCGCCAAATGGGATTTTTGTTCACTCTCGCGCAAATGCGACGCGGGCCAAAGATAATGAAGCGGCGGGCCATGGTTTGGACCACCCTGGCCTACCATATCACAACTTTAATTTATTTCATGTTGTTGCAATGCGAACCCTCAGTGTAGTGGATTCTATAGTTTCATTTGTATTTTGATCATGTTGAATAATTTCACAGTTCTTATTTATTTCAGCTGAATAAACTAGAAGTCAGTTATAACGAGAACCTTGGAACGGATGGTTTTGGTGAACTTGGATTAGTTGTTACACAATGCCAGGTAAAGACATTTGATGCTGGGAATTGCAATCTGACAGCAGAAGAAATAAAAGCTTTTAAAGAAAACACTGGCAATGCAAAGGTAGGAGGAGACTTCATGTGATGAGCATGAATGACTAAACAGCATAAATTTGAACTGATAATTACCGGTAGTTTATTAGAGGATTGGTGGTTGGTGCATGTATTAAAGGGAATATGCAACAAAATATCAATCCCTATCTCTAACGCATGCCACTTATAATTGAAAAAAATCATCTAATTTTTGCTCAGAACAAGGCTCTACACAGTCGGTGACTATATACAGAGTGTCTCACTGGCTTGTCTTACTGATTATATATGCTTATTGCCCAACAGCAATTTGCACCTCTTTTCTTGGGTTAATCTCCTTGTCATTCTGTGGGTTGATGAAAAATGCAAACAATAACTAAATTTTACTACTTATCCATATTATGTTTTCTGAAAATATTAACGCTCTATGATAACTACCCGAAAAGCAAATTAAAATTAAAACTGTATACCGGTACTTACTTTTGAGACACCCTGTATATTTTAGGAGTCAAAATAGGCATTTGAGAGAATTTAGGTAATCATTTATTTACTCAAATCCCCTTTAAAAGACTCGAAGGAACTCGACTCGCACAATCAAAATATCTTGACTCAAGTTACCACTAGAGAGATTAGACTTGAGATTTTTGAGCTAGTCTTTAAGATATAAAAGAATTGATCAAATATTATTATCCCTGTTGATTGACGTTGTATTGAAAAATGGTAAATTTATTTAATTGCTTGTTGCATCAATAACTCGAGAATAGGGGTGTGTCAAACTGCTGCCCAGGGTGAGTTTCTGATAATGATGCCCCTTATACCTATTCTTTAAAATAATTTTGGGAATGAACAAAATATATTTGTTGTTATACATATATCATACTAAGCAACAAACTCACTTCGAGACAGTTGCTCCTATGGCCCTCCCTCTAGAGCAGGGGTGTGCAACATTTTTCATCAGCGGGCCATACAACCAACTTCTGACATATAGCCGGGCCACACAAAAAAATTATCTGGAAAGCCAACAGATAAGATCGCGGCTATCGCTTACCCTTACAGAAATAAATGCACTTGATAAAACGGCAAAAGGTTTAACACAGTGACAACAGCAAAAAACATTGTGTACTTTTATCCATATGATAGCCTTTCTAAACATTAACTGTCGGATTAAGATTTTGGGCTTGATGTGGAAAAATCTGAGTGTTGATTAGGTCCACACTAAATTGCTTGGCGCGCCGGGTTGTTGCACACCCCTGCTCTAGAGTCTATACCAATGCTCTTCAATCTTTTTGTTATTGTGGAACCCCTGAGATAACTTTTCGTTTTTTATGGAGCCCCAATAAACAAAATTAAAAAAAAAAAACAGGAAATACCCGTAACACGAAATATTTGTAATTCAAATATTTCTACTTCAACAACGAAACAGAAAGACGGTAACGAGCGCGAAATTCAATGACTAGGTTGTTCTTGCATTTCCTTTGCAATCTTCTTGAATCGTGGCTCCCTGGCGCTCAATGCCATTCTCATACTTATGTCTACAACACTCTTTAAACAACTTTGCAAGGACGCATGAACATGCTGAAGCAAGAATTAATTTCTCCTGAAAAAAAAAACGCGGTACCCCTAAGGAACCCAATAAACTCACGGAACCCCACTACATATATTGCGGAACCCCTGTTGAAGAGCACTGGTCTAGACCAATGAAGAACAAACTACGGCTCGCGGGTCAAATCCGGCCCGTGGGTAATTCAATCCGCACCGTCTGATGCTGCCACGCCCACAACCAAACTAAGACCAAATTGTGATGTTTTGGGATCAGGGAATTTGTCAAGATTGTGATTAAATTTAGTTTTGGCACAAGGCTTATTGTTTTCCCTGTTGCTTTTGTAACCTTGTATACATATTGTTCACATAAAATGTAACTTTTACGTCACGCTTACATGGCTCGACAGCCTAGATGGGCAAAATTGTTGGCCCCCGGTCTAAAAACCTTGCCCAACGACCTCCCCCCCCCTGCTCGAGATACTCCGTGTTGATGTCATAAAGTACATTTGTTATCACAATAATTGAAAGATTTGAAAACATATTTTCTATACTAGTAGCAAACTTTTCAACCTTTCACGATTTTGGCTCTATAATAAAGAGAGTAAGAGAATATGGGTGGCCATTAGTTTAGTAAATTTGATTTTAAATGCTGTTACTCCTATGATAACAAATCAAAAATTTCACAGTTTCCATAAAATACAAGTTCAGGCTTGATTTCACTCCAGCTAAGGCTTGGTGAGGAAATTAGTATTTTTTGATGCATGCTTAAAGGGAGAGAGAGAAGGAATTTGTATATATCGTTGTGTTCGGATAGATATATATGTGCATACACTGTTAAAAACATGTAGGTCAGAGATGCCATATCTGATTTGGTCAGAATTTGGCCAGAAGTTTCAATTTTATTTTATATTATTTTATTATTAGATGAGGCATTTCCGTTGACCCTAGTAAGATTAATTTTATATCACAAAGCGGTTTCTTTTTGTAAGTTTCCACTTTCAGATTTCAAACAATATATTTGTTTATTGCTGACATAAAATATGTTTAGTGTATTGGAGTACTGATGTTGTAGTTTTCATTTTTATTCTCCCAAGTCCTAAGAGCTTCACCAAGAATGAGGTAAGCAATCTTGACACACAAAGTACAATTTTGGTTTGTTGAGGTGTCACACACACTTTGGTGTGCAAAGGTTTTTCAACTTGGCTTTGTTCGGTCAACTGTGTTCGGCAATGCAATGCTGTGACATATTAGGTTTCTTGGAGATAAATTCTTAGTTCGGGAATAGGGAGGCACAAGCCTTCCAAGAGAGAGGGAGGCGACATTGGTCCATTTTCATGACTAGGAACGAGTACTATGATGTTTGGTCTCGTCATGCTGTAGTGTTTTATTACAGCCTCAAGATTTTTTTATAATAATAATTTTTAAATACAACTCATTATTGAACATATTTAGGTTATTAGTAGGGATGGCCATAACTCAATACGAATACCTTCTAAAAAATATTGGGTCGTACCCCCCCCCCCCTTTTGGAGAAAAAAATTTTGATGTGTAATTTCTTCTACAAAAAAGCAACAGCGTCGTTTTACGATTGCGCATCATGGTTTCGGGGTCAAAACGATATTATTGTGTGCGTACACCCTGTACGCAATCAACACCGCCACACTCTTTTCTTCTTCACGATATGTTATCTTTTGTCTTCGGCGCTGATAATGATGAATAGGAATGTGTAATTGTTGATTGCAATTCCGGAAAGCGTATTTTCCTTTCTCTCCATGAAACGAATTTAACCGCCGTTATGGGCGCTCAAAGGGAGAGAAGGGTTATAAGCTAATTTAGGGACTTTCTTTCCCCGATCACTTTTATTAATACAAATACCAGCGCATTGGAGAGCAAAACAGAATTTATTAACATTAATTTACAACGAGTTACGGGTAAGAATTAAACCGACGGCTATCGCTAACAAGTAGAAACGATAAACTTGAAAAGATTTCGCATAAAGCGTATCAACACCGTTTTTGTAATATAAGAAACGTCGAAACAGATAAGTAAGACAAGTAAATAATGTATTTTATAGAAGTTTCATGAGATATTGGGGAGAAATATTATTTTGACCACGTAGAAATGCCATTATTGCCGATTTTTTTGCGTGTTTAGTTAGTATCAGTGTTCTAACCCAAAGCTGAGTTACGTAAATACTCAACACTGAGTATTCAAGAGATTACCAATTTGCGTATTTTTTCAATTATTATTTAATACAAAAGTAACAGGAACACGATCTAAAATTCAAATCATAGAAATTTCAACTATCCGCTTCTCAAATATCGCATCCCGGGGTGAGTAATAATAATATCGTTCGCTTAAAATTGGAACCGTAATTTACAAACTGGGATACAAATCCTACACAGAAGATAAAAATCAGAACAAAATTAATTTTTGTTGTGAATGCACTCCTTAATAGTTGTCTTTAAAATCTTCGCCGATATGAATTCACACTTCTGTCCGAAATATAAAAACCAAACTACGATATCCGTCGTTACGTGAGAATTAATATTTGCTGCGAATAAAAAGAGTGCTTTAATATAGTTTAACAACATTAATTGGAATATTGGCCGCCGAAAAGATAGCGGTGACAAAAATTTACTGCAGCCTTCGATTATGACAAAATTATGAAATAAAAAACGCCGCATTGTTGCAGAGTTTTCAGTCTTCTTGTAAAATCCCAAAAAAATATTTAATGTCACGGCGATCGTTTCGGCGCCGACATTCCAAATAATGTTGTTCAAAATGTCAATACTGTGTCCGTTAAAAATATTCGAATATTAAAAAATACCATTTTGCCTTCCACTAATCACGGCGCATGTGAATAATCATTGAATTGCAATAAAAAATCAACTTCATTAATATCAATAATTTTCAAGTAATAGTTCCACATTTCATGAATTTGATTGGCGCTACATGCGAGTGTGTTTTTGTACATATAAACCATTATGACGCTACTGACGTCTGTGAGTTGTAGTTCTCTCCAAATTTAATTTTCGCGATTTTTGATGTTTCATTTCTAAAATGCGGATGCCGGCTGACTATGGATTAATGGTCGATGTTTAAAATAGGACTTGCAAAATATTCACCAAACACCGTCAGGCAAAGACGTCAGGCGGGCTACACATAACTGCGTCGTGAATTGCAGTTTTATTGCATTGTTTTAACTTCACCGTAACCCCAAATACAGTATCATGGCAGTGCAATGGACCCAACCATTTTCAAAAGTTTGAAAATACGTGCATTTTTATCTATAGGAAATATTTGAATACCACTACCTTTGAACTTGGAAACTGAAATCCATTTGCTTGTGTATTTTCTTTAATTTTAATGATATAAACTCTGGAAACACAGTCATAAGTTTATTGACTGCCCTCTCCAAACATTGATTGTGGTCCAACATGTGATTTAGAACAAGGATGGTGAACCACGGACTTGTGGATCACAAAGTGTACATTAGGCTTTGTGAGTAGGCTTACCGTACCATATTAGTTCAGTGAAAGAGAGTGACTTACTGGTATACTCTATTGTTATGCCATAACTGTTTTATGTGTAATATGTAAATTCTGCAGCAAGCATTAGCTGCAATACCATTGAATTATTCAAATGTCGAAAAGAAAATGTTCTCCAATAAGTATAAAGGTTCGCTATCCTTGATTTAGAACTTTTGAATGTATAGTAAAAGTTAACTTTTTATCTATAAGTAATAACTGAATTAATTAATTTTCTGGGGCAAAATACAAAATGCTTTTTGGTCTTGTCGCTGTGTTAAATCTTTCCCTGTGCATTCATTACTGTAAGGCTAAGCGATAACTTGATTCTCCTGTTTTACCCTCCGCATGGCACTCTGCTAGTCACTAATGTATTTTGTTGCTGCGAGCTTGTTGCAACATATTGTGATGTAATAATCTCTCAAGGGGGTCCAATTAAATGTATGCAGTTTGTTATACGACCCACCGACAAAAAATGTTACACATCCTTGTTCTACAGCAAACTAGATTAGGTGGTTCAATAGCCTGCCATATCACAACTTTAATTCATTTCTTCTGTTGCAATGTGAACCCTCAGTGCAGTGGATTCTATAGTTTCGTTTGTATTTCCATCATGTTCAATAATTCCACTGTTCTCATTTATTTCAGCTGAATAAACTAGATGTCACTAGAAACAAGAACCTTGGAACCGATGGTTTTGGTGAACTTGGATTAGTTGTTACACAATGCCAGGTAAAGAGATTTGATGCTGGTAAATGCAATCTGACAGCAGAAGGAATAAAAGCTTTTAAAGAAAACACTGGAAATGCAAAGGTAAGAGGAGACTTCATGTGATGAGCATGAATGACTAAACAGCATGAATTTGAACTGATAATTAGTTTATTAGAGGATTGGTGGTTGGTGCATGTATTAAAGGGAATATGCAACAAAATATCAATCCCTATCCCTTCCCTATCCCTACGCATGCCACTTATAATTAAAAAAAATCATCTAATTTTTGCTCAGAACAAGGCTCTACACAGTCGGTGACTATATACAGAGTGTCTCACTGGCTTGTCTTACTGATTATATATGCTTATTGCCCAACAGCAATTTACACCTTCTTTCTTGGGTTAATCTCCTTGTCATTCTGTGGGTTGATGAAAAATGCAAACAATAACTAAATTTTATTACTTATCCATATTATGTTTTCTGAAGATATTAACGCTCTATGATAACTACCCGAAAAGCAAATTAAAATTAAAAGTGTATAACGGTACTTACTTTTGAGACACCCTGTATATTGTAGGAGTCAAAATAAGCATTTGAGAGAATTTAGGTAATCATTTATTTACTCAAATCCCCTTTAAAAGACTCGAAGGAACTCGACTCGCACAATCAAAATATCTTGACTCAAGTTACCACTAGAGAGATTTGACTTGAGATTTTTGAGCTAGTCTTTAAGATATAAAAGAATTGATCAAATGTTATTATCCCTGTTGATTGACGTTGTATTGAAAATGGTAAATTTATTTATTTGCTTGTTGCATCAATAACTCGAGAATAGGGGTGTGTCAAACTGCTGCCCAGGGTGAGTTTCTGATAATGATGCCCCTATTCTTTAAAATAATTTTGGGAATGGACAAAATAGATTTGTTGTTGGCTAGATACACAAAAATGAATATTTTAAAGTTGAAGTAGGAGTGAAATGTTTGTATTGATATTATTCAAATTATCATACTAAGCAACAAACTCACTCCGAGACGGTTGCTCCTATGGCCCTCCCTCTAGAACAGGGGTGTGCAACATTTTTATCAGCGGGCCATACAACCAACTTCAGACATCTAGCCAGGCCACACAAAAAATTTAGCTGGAAAGCCAACAGAAAAGAATGCGGCTATCGCTTACCCTTACAAAAATAAATGCACTTGATAAAACGGCAAAAGGTTTAACACAGTGACAACAGCAAAAAACATTGTGTATTTTTATCCATATGATAGCCTTTCTAAACATTAACTGTCGGATTAAGATTTTGGGCTTGATGTGGAAAAATATGAGTGTTGATTAGGTCCACACTAAATTGCTTGGCGGGCCGGGTTGTTGCACACCCCTGCTCTAGAGTCTAGACCAGTGCTCTTTAATCTTTTTGTTATTGTGGAACCCCTGATATCATTTTTCGTTATTTATGGAGCCCCAATAAACACAATTTAAAAAAAAAAAAAAGGAAAAACCCGTAACACGAAATATTTGTAATTCAAATATTTCTACTTCAACAACGAAACAGAAAGACGATAATGAGCGCGAAATTCAATGACTAGGTTGTTCTTGCATTTCCTTTGCAATCTTCTTGAATCGTGGCTCCCTGGCGCTCAATGCAATTCTCATACTTATGTCTACAACACTCTTTAAACAACTTTGCAACGACGCATCAACATGCTGAAGCAAGAACTAATTTCCCCTGAAAAAAAAAAAACGCGGAACCCCTAAGGAACCCAATAAACTCACGGAACCCCACTACATATATTGCGGAACCCCAGGGTTCCGCGGAACCCCTGTTGAAGAGCACTGGTCTAGAACAATGAAGAACAAACTACGGCTCGTGGGTCAAATCCGGCCCGTTGGGTAATTCAATCCGCAACGTCTGATGCTGCCACAACCAAACTAAAACCAAATTGTGATGTTTTGGGATCAGGGAATTTGTCAAGATTGTGAATAAATTTAGTTTTGGCACAAGGCTTATTGTTTTCCATGTTGCTTTTGTAACACTGTATACATATTGTTCACATAAAATGTAACTTTTACGTCACGCTTACATTGCTCGACAGCCTAGATGGGCAAAATTGTTGGTCCCTGGTCTAAAAACCTTGCCCCCGCCCCCCCCCCCCCCCCCCCCCTCTGCTCGAGATACTCCGTGTTGATGTCATAAAGTACATTTGTTATCACAATAATTAAAAGATTTGAAAACATATTTTCTATACTAGTAGCACACTTTTCAACCTGATTCATTGCTTAAAGGGAGAGGGAAAATGAATTTGTATATATCGTTGTGTTCGGATAGATATATATATGCATACACTGGTAGAAACATGTAGGTCAGGGATGCCATCTATGAATTTGTATATGTCGTTGTGTTCGGATAGATATATATGTGCATACACTGGTAGAAACAGGTAGGTCAGGGATGCCATCCCTGATTTGGTCAGAATTTGGCCAAATAGTGCAGGAGCCATTGTTTTTTTTTGGGAAGCGATATCAGATTCCACTAGAATTTATGCCCAAACAATAATTTTTAGAGGAATGCTTATGTCATAATTTTAATTTTCTTTCATATTATTTTATTATTAGATGAGGCATTTCCGTTGACCCTAGTAAGAATAATTTTATATCACAAAGCGGTTTCTTTTTGTAAGTTTTCACTTTCAGATTTCAAACAATATATTTGTTTATTGCTGACATAAAATATGTTTAGTGTATTTTAGTATTAATGTTGTAGTTTTCATTTTTATCCTCCCAAGTTCTAACAGCTTTAACATGAATGAGGTATGCAATCTTGACACACAAAGTACAATTTTGGTTTGTTGAGGTGTCACACACACACTTTGGTGTGCAAAGGTTTTTCAACTTGGCTTTGTTCGGTCATCTGTGTTGGGCAATGCAATGCTGTGATCTTTTCCTGTGCCTTCTTAACTGTAAGGCTAAGCGATAGCTTCATTCTCTTATATTGCCCTCCACATGGCGCTCTGGTAGTCGCTAATATATTTTGGTTGCTGCAGGCTTATTAACAACATATTGTGATGTAATAATTTCTCATCTCTAGGTGAGGAAATAGGTAATTCTTGATTTATGGGAGAAGGAAAATGAATTTGTATATGTCGTTGTGTTTGAATAGATATATATCTGCATACTTTGGTAGAAAATGAAGGTTGGGAAAGCCACATGCAAAAATTGTCAGAATTTGGTCAAAGAGTGTAGGAGCCATTGGTTTTTTTGTAAAGCCATATGAGATTCCACCTTAGTTTATGCCTAAACCATATTTGTTAAAATAAAATTCTGTTTTAGTTTTAATTTTCTTCCTATATAATTTTATTATAAGGCAATCCTATATTTGGCTTTAGTACAGAATAACTAGCAATGAGAAAGCAATGAGAACAACAACAAACTAGCAATGAAAACAACACTAGCAATGAGATTTTTGATTTTTTTAAATACAACTCATTATTGAATTTATTTGAGTTATTAGTAGGGATGGCCATAACCGAATACTGGACTACTCTGAATACATTCTAAAAAATATTTCCGAATCTGGAATTTCGAATACATTCTAAAATCCCACAAAGCATAAAAGTTATTACCTTCTTTAAAATTCAAGGACATAACTATTAGATAAGCTTCAATAATATTATCATAATAAAGAAATTTGTTTAGTTGAAATGCACGTATATGTAAGGTATGTATAATCGTTTGATATATGAACAAAAATCATTTGGCAAAATATTTATAGGTAATGTCGGATTATAAGGACTTTTTTGTGTATCACTGTCATAATTGAGATTTATTGGAGGCCCACTATTGGCTCGGCAGTCTGGCACATCCTGATAAGTGTTAGGAGTACGTCTGCATCTCTGATTATCCTGTGTGGGTTCGCATGCTTGAATCCCATGCGAGGTTGATTATATACGAGAAGATTGCCACTGGTCGGTTACGGGTTCCTACACCGCCAAGTCTATGCATCTGAAAACTGACTAACTAGTTAATCCCATACCCGACATGGAATGGTAATCGGGCGAGAGGCCTTGGTGTGCCATATGATTAGGCCATTTTATCATCTTTCGTCTCCCCCGGGATTAATATGTAGAACCTATCCTATCCACTAGAAAATGCCCAGCAGCCCACGATTGGACCGCGGCCCACCGTTTGCCGAGCACAGGATTAGAAAACAAAATCTGTACAGAAATTAGAATGCGTGGCGGAAAGGGCCCTAAGGCCATCAGCCCAAATGTAGTATTATGGCAGTGCAATGGACCCAATAACTTTCAAAGATTGGCAAATAAGTGCATTTTTATTTTAAATCTATAGGAAATATTTGAATACCACTATCTTTGAAGTTGGAAATTGAAATCCATCGTATTTGCTTCAAATTTAGTGACATATACTCTAGCAACACACAGTCACAAGTTTATTGATTGCCCTTACTAAAGATTGTTTGTGCTTGCAACATGTTGATTTAGAACAAGGGTGGTGAACCGCCACTGACTTGTAGGTCACAAAGTGTATATTATGCTTTATGAGTAGGCTTACCATACTAGTCAGTGAGAGAGAGTGACTCCCTATATTGTTATGTCATATCTGTTTCATGTGTGATATTTCAATTGAGCATCTAACATTACCTGCAATGCCATTAAATTATTCAAATGCCAAAAAAATGTATGTTCTCCAACCTACAATAGGTATGAAGGTTCGCCATCCTTGATTTAGAAATTTTGATTGTATAGTGAATATTACCTTTTTATCTATAAGTAATTAGCTACTTTTAATGACAGGTCTTTGATAATCTGAAGCAAAACTTAATATTGAAAGATGACATAATCTAATTCCCTTTCAATAGATTACTAATGGCGCCCACTAGCGGCAGAAATACATTCTACAGCAGGGATGTGCAACAGGCAACCCGCGGGCAACAATCCAACCCTCCAAGACATTTAGTGTGGTCCTAGTCAACACTCAGATTTTCCCCATCAAGCATAAAATTCTAATCCGACAGTTTATATTTAAAAGGGCTCTCACATCAGTAAAAATACATAGGTAATGCTTTTTGGCCTTGTCTCTGCATTAAATCTTGCTCTTTCTTTTTAGTAAATCTTTTGCCCCATGCATTCATTACTGTAAGGCTAAGCGATAGCTTCATTCTCTTCTATTGCCCTCCGCATGGCCCTCTGGTAGTCACTAATGTATTTTGTTGCTGCAGGCTTGTTAACAACATATTGTGATGTAATAAACCTTCAAGGTGGCCCAGCTAGATGTCTGAAGTTTGTTATATGGCCCACCGACAAAAAATGTTGCACACCCTTGCTTTACAGCAACTTTGATTAGGTGGTTCAATGGCCTACCACAAGGTGGTCCAAGGTTGTCGACCTCGCGGGCCACATTATCATTTTCGTATCGTTTGTGGGCCACAATAGTGCCAAGAATAGGTAATTAGTGCAATACAAAACAAACACTTTATTGTCCAAACACCAAATAAAGCCAAATCACCAAATAAAGTATAACGTGCAAAAATCTTACTGTATATACATTTAGTGTAAGATTTCAAACTCCTCATCTCGGAAAAAGTGATATAGGGAAAAAATACCGTTTTAGATTGTCACCGACACAACTTGCAGACATATTAAGCAATTATTGTGATATTTTCCCTCCCATATTCAGTTAAAAATCTGTTATTCAACTTTCTTTTCATACTCATGTTTAAAAATTAACTTATAAATGACTGAGATTAATTAATTACCGAATTTCACCAAACTTGAGATATAGAAGGATAATTACTAAATTTTCTAACATATTGGCAGCATTTTTTTGTAACACTGTTTAAGCTGGTTGCAAAAAGAAACACCAGGCGTGAATTACATTGTTCGGATATTACATTAATATTTAGAGACCTCCTAAAGTACGCGCACCAAGAAGGCGCACAACCTGAACTCAGGTAGTGTACCAGATTAGGGTTCAGGTTATGCGACATCTTGGTGCGCATACTTCAGGAGTACCATATTTAGTTATCAGGCACTTATACTATTTTGGCTCTGGCATCATATAAATAGCATCATATAAATAGATACTGCAGTATTATTTTATTTTAGACAGTCTTTACATGTGAGATATTACACCACAGCCATCGCTCTATTTAAATTAAAAATACAGTACCTAGAATCTTGTTCAGGGCAAAAATATAAAAACTCTATAATAAAGAGAGTAAGAGAATGTGGGTGGCCATTAGTGTAGTAAATTTGATTTTAAATGCTGTTACTACTGTTATAACGAATGAAAAATTTCACAGTTCCCATGAAATACAAGTTCAGGCTCGATTTCACTCCAGCTTAGGCTTGGTGAGGAAATTAGTATTTCTTGATGCATGCTTAAAGGGAGAGGGAGAATGAATTTGTATATGTCGTTGTGTTCGGATAGATATATATCTGCATACTCTGGTAGAAAATGGAGGTCGGGGAAGCCACATGCAAAAATTGTCAGAATTTGGTCAAATAGTGTAGGAGCCATTGTTTTTTTTGGAAAGCGATATTAGATTCCACTTAAATTTATGCCCAAACCATAATTGGTAAAAGAATGAATATATCATAGTTTTTTGTTTCGTTTTTAATATTTTATTATTAGATAAGGCATTTGCTTATTTGGACCTAGTAAGAATAACTTGATACAGAATAACAATATATTTTTGATGGTTTTCACTTTCCGATTTCAGACGATATTTTCGAATATCCGCATTTATTTATTAGTACATTTGCTGACCTACAATATGTTTAGTGTATTTGACTACTAATGTTGTTGTTTTAATTGTTCATCCTCCTGGGTCATTATTGCTTTACTATGTAAGAGACGAGAAATCTTGGCTCAGGAAGTACAATTTTGGTTTATCGAGGTTGTATCACACACACTTTGGTGTACAAAGGTTTTCCAACTTGACTCAAGTCGGCCAACTATAGACCGGTTATTACAATATACAGAATATTCGAATACACGGTCTCTTATGGCAACAGTACAGCTCAACGGTAATGAGTTGTATAAAGGCAATGCGATGCTCATTGGCATGTTATCTTTCTCAGAGAATAATTCTTCGGGAATAGGGATGCACTAGCCTACCAAGTGAGAGGGAGGAGATATTGGTCCCTTTTCATACTAGAAACGAGTACTATGATGTCTCGTTTTGTCATGCTATAGCGTTTTATTACAGCCTCCATGTTTTTGAATTTTTTTCAAATACAACTCATTGTTGAAAATATTTGGGTTATTAATAGGGATGGCCATAACCAAATACTGGACTACTCAAAATACATTCTGAAAAAATATTTTCGAATCTTGAGTTCCGAAAACATTTTAATGTTACACAAAGCATGAAATTTATTGAAAGTTTTCTAAAATCCAAGGACATAGTAATCAAGCTTTAATAATATTATCATAATAAAGCAGATATAAATAAAAGTCGGTGCTGATTAAATCCGTTCATGTCAGCTGTAATTTATTACCATGGCGCACACAACTATCTTCAATTGCAATAAAATATAACATGATTATAAAATATATTGTCAATTGAAACATGGACGAAGATGAAAGAGTGTGCGCACGATATACAATATTATTACAGACTCAAAAAAATTTTGCATTAAACTAAAATATTGAATTTCACCAAAATAAAAAAATAAAAAAATTCTCGTCATGATACAATTTCGTGGGATACTGACATATATCCAGGGGTCGGCAACCTCTGAATGCGGAGTTGTTTTAATCTTATTCACTGCCGAAACGCATTATCTTTTTGGATAAGGGATTTAAAAAAACCTGCTTTGTCATAAGTGTGCCGCCCTTTTTAATTTTGTTGTTAGTGTGCCACAAGCTGAAAAAGTTTGGGAACCCCTGATCTAATGTACCATATTGATTGATGTAGTATTGAAAAAACATAACTTATCTAGCTTGCTGCAGCAATAGCTTGGTTTAAAGCAGGGGTTCCCAAACCAGGGGTCGCGACCCCAAATTGGGTCGGAGGGATAAATAGGTAGGGTCGCAAACAATAGTAGAGGATGGGTGTACAAAGCATCTAAGATTTGACAAACCATATTAAATTTAGCAGTTTGTACCATGGCTCACTGTAAAACAGGTCCAAAATATATATATCGACCTGGGGTCGCACTGGACACGTGAAAGTTGTATTTGGGTCGTCCTGAAAAAAGCTTGGGAACCTGATTTAAAGGCTTGAATGTTTATGCATGTATAAACAAATTGAGATCATTATCTATCACTATTCCCAAGTTCTGCTATTAGAAGGAAAGAAATGTTTACTCTTTTCTCGAGACAAGGCTCTGCACAGTCAGTGAATAATATATATATATATATATATATAGGACATAAATATGCAATATTTATATACCTATTATTGTAGGAGTCAAAATAAGTATTTGAGAGATTCTAGTTATGTATTCAAGTTACAATCTTACAAAGACTTGTGGTGACGCGACCAATCAAAATGACAAATTTCATGTTACCACCTGGGAAATTTGACTCGAGACTTTGAAGAGATTGTTGTGCAAGTCTTTAAAATATGAAAAAATGATCTAATATGATTTACCATGTTGTATTGAAAAAATCATAAATTCACTTGCTTGTTGCAGCAATAACTCAAGATAGACTGTGTTTATGACTGGGAGCTCCAGGGTTGTCCAAAACGAATCGAATATTCGAAATTATTCGAATATCAAGGTATTCGAATACCTTTTCGGCTCATTTCCGAATAATTACGAATAGTAGTCACTTTTCGCCGTAAACACGGTGTTTCGTTTTACCGGAATCTTCAAACGACTTTTTACGCTTTCTCACGTATTGTAATGACGATGAAATAGAGTCGACATTTTGATTGTTTATATTCAGCGCAAATGTACGTCGCATAGTGTTGCGACACATTTGCACGTTTGCGTTGGTGGACATTGCCGACATTCGTCTTTTAATTCACAAAATCATTTCCATTAGTCGAAAAATCGACAATCACCGTATTTCCCAGCTAATAAGTCGCTTTTCTAGACCCAATTTTGGCTTGATTTTTTGGGGGGAGGGGCGCCTTATTGAGAAAGCATGTTTATTTTATTTCTATGTGGCCTGCTTATTTTTCGCATTAGTCTTCTCAAGCATAATTTGTGTTGAACCGTATATTTGGTTCTTATGGGTCTGCCAATCATGATATTTAATCGCAGGCCGGTTATCGTTACTTAAAAGAGAAAACACGGCCACCGCCACCGAGATAAAGTAAGTGATTTGTGACCCTTTGGTTTTGCCGATTCAGCAGAAAACGACAGGGACATGAAACACAGCTGTGACATAACCCGTGGACGTACCGTGTGGTACTTATCACATTCCAAAATTATTTCAACATTCGGGTTGATAGGTTGTCCAAAATGATTGCCGCTTTATAATTTAAATTTACCGCTTCGTTGTTGAGAATAGTTAATTCCGTGAGTATGGTTCTACCAAACAAACATGATCTGGTTCTGTTCTGACCCTATAAAATTATAGATTGTTCAAACTGATTGTGATTTTTAACTTAAAATTACCGCTTTATTGTTAAAAATAGTTAATTCTGTGAGTATGATTCTACTAAACAAACGTGACCTGGTTCTAAACATTATTATCAGCGCATATTAGCATAACTGAACAACAGGGAATAATTTTTCTACCCGTCTTCTTGGAGGCCTATATGGAAAACCCCCTTTTTTGAGTGCTAAAAATATACATCGTCCTATTTGCCATGTAGACTTATTAGCCGGGAAATACGGTATTTATAGCCGTTATTGTTACGATATCCAATAAATTGTCACAAGTTGGGAAACAAGTTGATTTATTAGAAAAATACTTTCACCCGCTTTCTGGAAAATAATTTTGATAATGATGGTCAAAAGTATCGATAATGAAAGTATTAATACCAAATACCACGTGTATTTGTGGGCATGAAATGTGTGGTAAACTGCCCAATTATAATTAATTTCCGATTCGTATTTACAAAATATTAAAACTATTATAACTCAAAAATACAACGGCGATTTGTGGACTTGAATGTGTAATAAAGTATAAATAATTTTTCCGACTTGTGACAATTTTTTCGAGTACGAAAATAAGAATCAAAAATTAATTATATTCGGGCACAATATCACGGCATTCTGTGGACATAAATTGTGAGGCAAACTCGCGATTGATATTAATTTTTGATTCCTATTTTCGTATTTACAAAATACAACGGGAATTGGACTTTTTGTTTACTAGGATTTTGTTTACTAGGATTATTTTTTGTTTACTGGATTTTATTTTCGAAGTATTCGAAATTTCATATTCGAAAATAATAATTTCGAATGTATTCGAAATAGTGAACTATTCGGTATTGGCCATCCCTGGACTTTACAAAGCTAGAACTGTACTGAGTATATGTAATTTGAGACTTGAATCCAGATTTGTGACTTGGTATCAACAGTATGTGGGCATTTCCCCAAAAACTAAGATATGCTTAGTCTGATAATGAAAAAAAAACATAATTTATTCGGCATTACCAGGTCTCACATTAATGCTCGTCTCTCTCAAGATTTAAGACTTGGTTCCAACAATGTCCCATGTCCATAAGTATTGGTGGTCAGTGAATAAAAAATTTAAAGTCTACTTGGACGGATAACACTGTGCAACAAATTTTTTTTCTGTTTACAGCATTTTACCTAGATTTCCTGTTAGCTGTACTTTGATAAATTCATGTTATTCATTTTTAAATATTGGTTTTATGAAAATGGGGTGATTTCACAAAAATCGGGTCTTTGTGGGAAATTGCAAAACAAACGGCCTATAAATTCAAATACGACCTGGTCTGGTGTGCCACATTCATAAGTACTGGTTGGTTAGCGAATGGAAGATAAAATCAAATTCAGTTGGACTGATAAAGATCAACCCATTTCCTATTAGTAGTATCAGGTATCTAATATCTAATACACCAAACTATGATTCACGATTGAAATTCAATTTCACAGGAAATCAAAATTATTTGGTCTCAGTTCTTCAAAATAATGCTTGAAGGGGAGATTGGTTGAATTTAAAACTTTCCTTTAGTTCTATGTGCATAAATATAGGGCGGTAGAAATTAAAAATAAATTGAACCTGGATTAGTATTGATAATAATATTTCTTGTTGAATGAAATATTAGCATTTGGACAGTTTGCTACTGGTACAAATACTCAGTACTCAAAAATTTTGTATCATTGAGGAAAATTTTATCAACTTTGCGGTGTTCTTAATAATTTAAAAATTTTAAATTTAATATTTTCAGCTAAAGAGTCTGGATCTGAGTGGGAACAAAGTCAGCAGACTCGGAGATGAAGGATTATCTACAATCAGGGAAATTGTTCATCAATGTCAGGTTAAAATATTGTGGATGTGGGAATGCAACTTCAACCCTGATCAGTTGGAAGGATTCAAAGAATCAATCACTGATACCGATGTCGACTTCTTTAACAGCTAGAATCCACCAAGTTCCTTTGCAACTAGAATCTACAAACAATGTATCGAATAAATTTTAATGATGGTCATTCAAGCTTAAATCTCATTCTGCTTCAACTGGTTAATTTGTTGGTCTCATCATATCCTTGCCAACAGATTAACATTAGAAGAAATATATTTGACTCTTTGTTTCCACTCCGAACAAGGCTCGAGCAAGTACGTACATTCTGTTCAAACTGGTCATTTTTCTTTAGTCGCAGAATATCCATTACCAGCAGTGATTCCCCTACACCCTCCCTAATTTTCAGGTTTGGCACCATACTTTAATTTTTAGCGTAAATAAAAATGTATTTGAATATTCAGGAATTGCAATATTATATCCGTCATATTACCTGTTCTAATCAGACCTCAAATGTGTGATCAATTTATACAAAGTACCCAAGTAAATGTTTTAGCCTCTTGTCGACTCTGAACAGAGCATGAGCAAGTTGTGATCCCGACATATTTATCAACTGCAATGCCATATATCAGTGGACCCCAACCTTTTTTTTCAAGTAACCCAAATTTTTTGAAAAATAAATTTTGTAGAATCTGGGGACCCGAGGATGCACTCATACTGGGCAGTATGTAATGATTATGCTTTATATAGTCTTATATATATACAATATGAAACAACCATTTTTACTTTAAATTTATTTTCTCAAAAATGAACTCAAAGTGAGACAGCTGCGCTTATTTGCCATAATCGAGATTTTAAATTCATGTCGCAGCTTTACCAAAGCAAAACAGCAGATTCCAAGTTTAAAAAGCTGTCATTTTTCACAGGTATACAAATACTCTGAGCAACACTTCAATATGAATATCAACTAACTAAAAAATTAAAATGAATCTTCCTGTTTTATGTTGAATAAGTAAGTGAAACAAGAAAATTTCGAAGCAAACCAATTTTGGGTCGCGACCTATAGGTTGGGAAACACTTCTTTAGATCATATGACCCTGATTGCCCAGGACTTACCGTAAATGCGTTATCCATTTGTACAGTGTATCTGGGTAAAATTTACCCCCAACAGATTTAGTTGAGATTGTCGACTTTGGGGTTGGAAAGAGAACAAGAGCGCAAAAGTAATTTGACTATAAAAGTTTTCTATTTCTATTTGTTTATTTAGTGGAAAAATTTGACTCCTATGTCAATATTTCGCAACCTTCAAATTGCACTCCTAAATTTTAGCGGAAAACCTTGATGAGGGAGAATAAGTAAACTGAACTCAACTCCACAGCCTGAATGATAAAATGAACTTTATTCAATTTCATTATTATCAAATATGTCAAATTTTGCAATTTATTCGCACTAATATCAATTGGAAAGATCGTCATTCAATCCCTTCCCTGATATAACTGCTGTGCGGTGTTCCCTTTTATTTTTTGCTGGAATAATGGGAATATCATGTGAAAATATTCCCTTTCGTAATTTTCATGGAATAATCATTATGAAAAATAATTGACCAGTAATAAGTTTGTTTCTGTTAAATTAAAATATTGCTTTATTAGTGGAGCTTTCTCTGACTATCTCTAACCAGTGTTGACGGGTCAGGTCACAGGTCATCAGATTCGAGCCAATCACTGAGTTAAGGCATGCTGCTGGCTAGTTGAGTCCGATTCGTATCAGGGTTTCCCAAACTGGGGTCCGCTGACCCACGAGGGTCCATGATGGGTGCACAGGGGGCCAGCAGAAATACTAAATGAGCCTGATCGATCTTCAATGATTGATTTCAATCAAAAAGCCATCGCATCTTTTTGGTTAAGCGCTGCGAACGAATATCAATTGATATAAGAAAAGTCAATTAACATTTTATTGTCTTTTGTAACAACCTACATATGTGAGGCAGCATTTTCTGTCCTTGCCATTTGTGCAGTGAAATGCAACCTCATCCATCACAATAATGTCTTTTGTGTTGTAAATGAAAAAATATACGTCTTGTTGGTTAGGCTTTTAAATTGATATGTCATAGGATGGGGGTCCATCAAAAGTAAGATTCACAAAAAGGGGTCCGTGGCCCGAAAAGTTTTGGAAACCCTGATTTAAATGACTCTCGTCATTGTGAGTCTTCGATGTAAAGTGACCTGAGTCGACCTATGTGGCAATTTATATAGTTTGGGTACTCCAGAAGTATGTGAACCAAGATGGCAGACACCGGAACGGAGTATGTGTACCAGGTTAGGATTAGGCCATAATTAGAGGTACAAATACTATTAGAGTCATTTGGCCATACCCAGAACTCGCAATAGAACTAAAATTAGGGAAAAATGGCATGAAGCTATGGCTTAACCCTAACCTAGTACACATACTACAATCCGGTGTCCGCCATCTTGGTGCACATACTACAGGAGCATCAAAATTTGTATTTCATCTGCTGTGTCATGCTTTTATCTGAGTCATGTTTTGTTGGTGCTTTATCATCATTGTGTACTGCTTTAAGGTGAATTAAGTAACATTGCACTTTCCTAACATTGTCAGAAATTGTCATTAAATTTCATTCAAATATGTTCTATCCCATGTTTTTTTCTACTTTTGTGTATTTTCGATATTTAGTAACCCCTTATGAACCACTATAATTCCTAATGCTTTCACAATTTGTTAGACAAATCGGTACTCCTGTAGTATGTGAACCAAAATGGCAGACACCGGAACGTAGTATGTGTACCAGGTTAGGGTTAGGCCATAATTTCAGGTACAAATCATACGGGAGTCACTTGGCTAGTCCCCGACTTAGAATAAGAAAAAATTGGAATAAAATTATGTCCCAACCTAACCTGTTACACATACTAGATTTCGGTGTCCGCCATCTTGGCTCACACATCGACAAATCGATGCCATATTTCCTCTTGTGATTGTCAATTCCTCATGTGTTTTATTTTAGTGTGATTAATTTTTTTGATATTCTTGTATATGCTGTGAAGAATATTTAAATTTTACATTATGTGTGATTTCATGATTATTCTCATACATTTATACATTTTTTTAAATCTTTTCGTGCATCGATTCTCACATTATGGAAATATCTGAATCTAAACGGATAATAACGAGTTCACATATTTTACTAAAGTCATCAATGAATTACCATTTATCTGATTTTGAATTTTTTTCGCTTTTCACGATTTTATATTTTTTCAATATTATGGCATGGAAAGTAATAAACTCTGCAACCTATAAGTCTTAAATTTGCTCAATCACTTGAAATAATTGGTATGCTATTAGACAGTGCAGAGGTGGTAGTGGTACCCTTACCCTTGAAGAATTTTTGAAAAGTCCAATTCGTCTAATGAAGTTTTCTATGTAAAAGGGTCGGAACCCCGATTTGAAATGTATGCAACATACGTCTATTAGACCCTTGGAACTCCTGAACACCCACAAGTCTAACTTGAAAACAAGTAATTTTAAAACCCCCCTCCTTTGAGAATTTTTAAAACCCCCTTCCTTTATCCAGACTTGAGTGAGGTCAATTATTGAACTGGGTGACACCGATGGTTTCTTGAGTGCAAGTTCGACTCATTTAATTTTGAATGGATCAAGTCACTCACATAAGAGTTCTGGTCAAGGCAATGACTCTAATCTTCTGAACACTGGATAAACAATAACGGCATCAATAAATTTTGACAATGATAACAAGAATTCAAATATAACATCATTTATAAGTGCCAATAGATAATGCAATGTTTTAATTACTGTCTTGTTTCCACATTTTGACTTTATTAATATGTTTGTCAAGTGTCAAATTTGGGGGCACTGTAAATTGCAGTCAACCTCTTCACGGGCTTCATAACACCAAAAGAACCACTGTTATATAGAATGAGGACCATAAGTTTTATTTCAGCAAAAAAATTGATACTACTTGAGGTCAGCTACCTCACATTATTCAATGGGTTTTTCCTCGTCGCCAGTGGTTTGAGGGTCGTAACCCCCTCTTTTAAATTGTAAAAAAAGAGCATTTTTAGTAGCTTAAAACAATTTTTAGACCCCCAAAATGAGTTTACCCTCGTCGCCAGGGGTTTGAGGGTCGTAACCCCTCTTTTAAATTGTAAAAAAAGAGCATTTTTAGTAGCTTAAAACAATTTTTAGACCCCCAAAATGAGTTTTACTCTTGTCGCCAAGGGTTTTGAGGGACGGAATCCCGTCCTTTTAAAATGTAAAAAAAGCATCTTTCTGTATCATACATAACAATTTTTAGTAGCCTGAAACGATTTTTAGACTATCTTAATGAGTTCCCCCTCATTACCAGGAGCGTAGCCATGGGTTTTGAGGGCCGTGGGATGTAAAAAAGCATCCTACTTTCTGTATCATACATAACAATTTTTAGTAGCCTGAAACGATTTTTAGACTATCTTAATGAGTTCCCCCTCATTACCAAGAGCGTAGCCATGGGTTTTGAGGGCCGTGGAATGTAAAAAAGCATTTTCCTACTTTCTGTATCATACATAACAATTTGTAGCATCTTGAAACGGTTTTGGAACCTCTCAATGCAATGAGTTTACCCCCGTAACTAGGGTTTCAAGGGTCAGAACCCCCTTATTTAAAATGTGAAAAAAAAGCATTTTTCTGTTTTCTGTATACAAAACAATTCCTAGTAACTTGAAACAGGTTTTTAGACTTTCAAGACTCTTGAAAACTATGAATATGATATTATATCACTACTCGTCTCCAAAAATGAATTGAAAACATTTCTCCCGAATCATAAGAATATATTTATTGTTAACAATCAAAAATAGAAACCAAGGCGAGTCCTCACTACTACATCACTTAAAAGGGTTGGTTTGAAGACCAAAATTTCTTATCAGCACAGGACAATTGTAATATGCAGTTTTACTCGTTTATCTCCCAAAATGATGTTTCCATTTGAACAAAAATTAAACAGATATATAGAATCAGTAATATCATAATACCCTTGTGCTACTAAATAGAATTATTATAAAATTTTATTTCTGATATATATAGGGTGTCCATGAAGCCTAAAATTTTTAAAATTGCAAAGGGAATTTATCGATATCACGTTTTTTCCTCTAAATTAAATGAAGTAAAAATACCTAAACAATTACTGATTAAAAAACAACCAACTTGTATATATTGAGAACTGACTTCATAACAAAATTGAAATTGTGGAGGAATTTATGGACACCCTGTATATCATATTAATTTTGAATGAATCGAGTCACTCAAGTAAGAGTTCGGGTCACAGAAAACAAACTGTTGTTGTTCAAGGAGGAAATATATTTCCATACTATTTGCTCTAAAGATTAATTGACAACACTTTCTTCAAATAATAAGATTATATTATTCGTAAACAATTAAAAATAAAAACCGAGGCGAGTCTTCACTACAACATCACTTGATAAGTTTGTTTGAAAAGATCAAAATTTCTTCTCAGCACAGGACAAGTATTATATGCAGTTTTACTTGTTTATCTCTCAAAATTGATGTCAAAAAATGATAAGAGAGATATTCGAAATTAGTAATATTATATTACTCTTAATCCTCACTACTGCGTTACTTAATAGGTTTGTTTGAGGGGACCATAAATTTCTTCTCAGCCTGGCATAATATTCTGAAGTGGACAGTATTTATATGCTTTTTTCTATTCATTCGTTTATCTCACGAAAATGACGTTTCAATTCGAACAATAATTGAACAGATATTTGAAATCACTAATATTATCGTAATACTCTTATGCTACTAAATAGAATTATTATTCGAGAAATATATAGGGTGTCCATAAAGTCTTGAAATTATTTAAATTGCCAAGGAAATTTATCGATACGATATATTCGTAAAAAATACTTAAACAATTACTGATTAAAAAACAACAAACCTTGTCAAGTAAGATATATTGAGAACTGACTTCATAACAAAATTGAAATTGTGAAGGAACTTTATGGACACCCTGTATATCATTCATTATGTGATGCAAGCAAAGGGGGGAACTTCTGAATTTTCAACACATGTCTGCAGTGAGCTTGTTTATCTTTTTCAACACTATTTTGTTCCGTTCGTGACTATCGTGAGGGAATTCACCAATAACTTCTTTCCTTACTATCAATTCTTCCTCCAAAGAACCAACTGATATAGATGAAATTGCGAGGTTTAATAGATTGGATAACTTTGACAGCGAAGTTAGTCTGTGGAGAGATATTGTTAGATATCAGTAACTGTTAGATATCAGTTATTGTTAGATATCAGATATTGTTAGATATCAGTTATTGTTAGATATCAGTTATTGTTAGATATCAGTTATTGTTAGATATCAGTAACTGGCCTTGTTCGAAGCAAAAGACATAAGTACGAGGTGCGGCTAGAATGAAACAGGACTGATGTCACAGATTGCGCAACACAATTAACCATCGGTAATCAACACTTTTGCAGTGTAGCAGCTGTTTTGACACAATATCGCAATTATTTTTCCTCTCGGGATCCATAAGCGAATGTGATAAATTTCTTGTTGAAAAAAAATGCTGTGCAAGGTCTGATTGAGTTTTTTGGCGATAGGAGGTTCAATTGCAGAATGACGATTGAGCAAAGAAGCGTAAGCGTTATATTGAAAAAAAAATGTCCTTCCCCCTTCCCACAAAAAAAGATTTGGAGGGCTAGCAAGATATATTTAAAATCATCAAATTAAACACTAGTTTACAGCTTTTAGACTAAAAGTCCATCAAGACCAATTCCTTTGAAAAACAAAAAAATATTTCATACAAATTCCTTAGTACAAGTTATACAAATAATTGAAAGTGAAAAAAGTGCAATAAATAAATAATCAATTATACTAAATGAAGTAAAATATAAAAAGTAGCAACTGAAAAGTTAGTTCAAAATAGTTATTGATATGCAAGGCATATTTTCTCAATTGCTTCAAACGAATCCTCAGAGCTGGAATAGAAACCTAGAGGTTCTACAAGCTATCCTTTTACTTGTTGAAATATTGAATATTTTTAAATACAAAATTTTAATCTACTCCGGGACATTGATTAATATAGGTAACAATGTGTCATCGTGGAACTCCGTAAATAATATTCAACTACTTCACAGGCTCCATAATATCAAAAGTTTGAGAACCAATTTGAACGAGGTGGTGGGCGTCAGATTCAACCTGTGTTACTAACATTTGAATTAAGATGATTGATTGACATGTTGACAACCAATCAGGTGCGATTGAAAGGGCGGGGTTTTTGGCTTTCCATAAGTGTGTGTACCAATATGGAGCTAATTTTTTTCCTATTCTACATGAAGCTGTGTAAAGGGACGGAAGCCTATGGGCAGGGGGTATATTCACTTGGCTAACGCAGACAGTCCCCGAACTCGTAATAGAACTAAAATAAAGGAAATCGGAATGAAATTAGGGCCTAACATTAACTGGTACACATACTACGAGAGTACCAGGTTTTCTACTCGGTGGGCATAGCTTGTATTGACTAATAGGTATCGTTTGTTTCAGTTTGATTGGCAGTTCCAGTAATTGAGTCTGTTTGTTGGTTAGAAAGAGCGGAATCTAGCTTGTGAATATTTTGCATTTGATCACTTTTTGCTCCATTCAGCTGACTTATTAAGTTTAAAAATGTAGGGGGTAACGTACTATTTTGTTGAATCGTTGACTCTGTTACGTAGTTTGGCAAATTCAAATTTTGCTGACTCATACTTGGATAATTTTGCTGACTCATGTAATTGTTTTCATGTGTCATGTTCGCAATTTGCTGACTCATATTTTGAAGCAGCATGTTTTGCGAATTCACAGAATCTGGCAACCCTGGTACAGTTTGATGACTCATCATTCCATACGAATTGAATTGATGTGTCGTGTTTGAATCTGCTAAGGAGGAAATCTCAATTGCAGAGTTTTGCTGTGTGACCATTGGAAAACTAGAATTAGAATCTGTATCCATAGCAACACTCTCATGGTTCATTGCACCCATGTTGCTGCCATCTTGTGGAGGAATTGAAACACCTTGCTGACCATTCATAGAATTTTCAGAGTTTAGTAAGTTTGATAATGACGAATTGACTGCAGAATTCTGCTGACTCGGAAAAGTATTTTGCTGCATCATATTTAAATTTCGCTGACTCATGGCTGCATTTAGCTGATTCGCTCCTGGAACAAGCTGATTCGTCATTAAATTTTGCTGAGTAAGGATAGATGAGATTAGCGGATTCTGATTGGACGCTTGTTGGTCTATAGACGACTGTCGACTAATAGTTGAATAATTTTGCGGATTCATCATTGAATTCTTCTGAGTCATGTCTAAATTTTGCAGATTCGTTAGTGAATTTTGCGGAGTCAGTTGAAGATTTTGTCCGATTGAAGAATTTTGTTGCATCTGTGTTAAATTTGGTAAAATTGGCGTAGTCATATTCTGCGGGTTTCTCAAAGATGCCGAGTCATCTGATTGTCCAGCAATCATGCTCAGTAAGTTACTTGGTTGCGGAAACGACTGATAATTTCCTATTTGAGGATACGGCGGTCTGATTGGTTGTTGAGGCAAATAGGGATATCTGATTGGTTGATTTGTGCCAGTGTTTCGACGAAGCAAAGAGTTGAATGCGGCCTTGATCAGTTGAGATTCATGCTCTTTAGATGTTATCACCTGAATAGAAAACAAAATTGAAATTTTGGAAAACAAAAAGCAGCAACTGGTATCTAGCAATATGTAAGAAGCTAATATTATATGGAAGGAACAGATATCTTTTCGTCGGGATTTTTATGTGAACACACATGTCACATAAACAAATAGCACATAGAAATATAATATTTTCAGCTGATGCGAACAACTTATGTGCACTTTGTGTGTAATCTCATAAACTTATCATTTATTATGTGAACACGCCTGTCACATAAACAAATAGCAACAACTTATGTGCACTTTGTATTTGATCTCATAAATTTATTTATCAAGAACGCATTGTATGTGAACACACATATCACATAAACAAATAGCACATAGGAATATAATATTTTCAGCTAATGCGAACAACTTATGTGCACTTTGTGTGTGATCTCATAAACTTAGCATTTATTATGTAAACACGCCTGTCACATAAACAAATTGCACACAGAAAAACGCATGATACTTTTAGCTAACGTAAACAACTCACGTGCCAGTTGTGTGTGATCTCATGAACCTATTATTATGAGCACATTTTATGTGAACACACGTCAAACAAACACATCACATGAAGAAAGTATCAGTGATAACCCTAGCTACTGTGAACTACTTGTGTGAACACATATCACATAAATAAATCACATCATTTTACCTGCCCTCCAGGTGTTCTCACAAGGGAGGGGGATTTCCCCTCATCAACTTTATGAGATTTAAGCGCAAATATCCTTCCCGCAGTTGTCCCAATATACATTCCCTTGGTGCCTTGTATCATATAGAACGAATCGCCAGCTGCAACAAGGGGTTTTGCGCTTGGACCTGCAGCTGATTGAGGAAGAGGGATGTCTGAAATAAACAAAGAGAGTAATGATCAAATTGTATTTATACAAGGATACTCGATGGCCGAAATAACCCGATCAATATTGTTGTGCACGGATTTATTCGAGGATCAAAACTTTTTTTGCCATAAGAAAATGGCAATTATTGCATGAACCACCCTGAGGCAGCAAGAAGTTCAGGGATCTTCTTGCACATAACTATCTCCCCAGCATTCGACACTGCGAACTCACGTATGGGGTAATCAGAGGAGCAGTGACCAAGCATATTCTCAACACTTAGCATGGTACAACACACTGCCAAGTCGAATAATTAGTCATATAATCAGCTCTCATTTTCACATGGAAAAAGGCGCTCCCGAAGTATGTGTACCAAGATGTCGCACAACCTGAACCCTAACCTGGTACACATACTATGTTCAGGTTGTGCGCCATCTTGGTACACATACTCCTGAAGCGCCAAAAAAATATGTAAAAATTTTATGCTAGATACCTGTTATAGCGATAGTTTTTCGCACACTGATTCCTGCTCTTTGTAGATGAGCAATGATTTGAGAATCTGTAGGGGCCTGTAATAGAAGAAATCATAAAAGCATTTCTTGTGAAAAACTAGGACTCATACTAGTACACTAGTCACAGGGCTGTGGACTCTTGAAAAATCAACAATTGCCGGAATACTGTGGTATAAAAGTCTTCTTTGACAGACTGTTAGAAATGCTTAGAAGACTTTTCGTATTTAATATCAACGTATTTTATAATCATTGAACGTCTGAATGCTTAATAAATCGTTAACCTATTTACTAAAAAATTCGTTCCGCAAGGACACCATTCAAAATTGGCACTTCTCTGCAAGCGGCACAATTTTTCCTTGTGGGCCGCATTTGACACGCAGGCTGCAGGTTGCACACCCCTGGTTTAAAGTAATCTTTAATGTCATGTAACTTACTGCTGAACCACCAACTCTCATTGGATATGGCGTCGACTGAATTGGACGGACATTTGCAACAGGTCTGCCACTAGCTGGTGTTGTAGAGCTGCGAATAAAGAATAAAGTGTAATAAACGGAAATTAGATGGAATGTGGCTTACTGTTAGCTAGTTATTTTGAGGTGGGTACTAGACTTCACAAATTCTAAAAAGGGACATGGCTTAAAACGGGTGAGAACTACTGCTTGTTGACACTGTATGTACATACATCGCACGTCAAAACCATTGATTCCGAAAGTGGGGTCCGCGGACGCTTAGGGGAAGTAAAACATGATTTACACAAAAAATTCCTCAGATGCTTGTTTTCTGGTGCGAGAGTTGTAATGTCCCAAACAGAACCGCAAATATATGAACAGGTGGAAGCTATTGCACCCATCACATTAAACTGTACTAATGACATGCAATAAATCAATGCTCGATATAACATTCCCATTCTGAATTTTTAGTTGACCACGAGTCTTCAAAAAAACTGCAGGGGAACGGACCGTTACGCAAAACTTTTCAAAAAGTTTGAGAACCACTGCTTAAATTTTTGGTTCCACTATTACTAACATTTCATCTCTATTTCGTAGTTTTAAAAAGGAAAAGTTCAGTCGCCGTCAAATTTGTAATTGATCTGTGATTTACGCAATCTCTCGCAGCAGCAATCACTTACCTCTGGGCAAAAATACTTTTTGATCCAGCTTTAGTTTTTCGAGGATATCCAGCAGCTGCGTAGAAACTGACATAGGAAGGCCGACTGTAGTTTGTTGATGAGGCAGCTCTTTTTTCTTGCTCAAAACTAGAATATAGTATAGTGGTTAATTACAGGTTTTTTTTAAACTGGGGGGTAGACCCCCGTAGAGGCATGGAACATTTTTTAGGTGTTTAAATCATAAAGTGGCATCCACAAAAACTACAAGCATGTGGGTAAATCTTTGCATTTATTTCTGTGTTTTGACCTTTTTTATTCGAATGTGGCACAGGAATATGGAAATGTGTTACACGTTTTTTTTTCATCGCAATCATTTAAATCAGGGGTGTGAAACAGGCGGCGAGCAGGCCTCAATCCGGCCCGCCAAGACATTTGGTGCGGCTCTTGTTAATACTCAGATCTTACCTGTCAAGCATAAATCCCAATCCGACAGTTTTTTTTTAAAAGTCGCTCACATGGGTGAAAATTCAAAAAGTTTTTTACTATTGTCACTGCGTCAAATCTTTCATCGTTTTGCCCGTTGTTTGCTGGGTTTATTACTGCAAAGCTAAGCAATAGCTGCATTCTCTTTGGTGCCTTTCCCCAATTAAAAAAACGAATGTCTGAACACATCCTGATTTTAACCTACCCTTTCTGAGCAGCTCTTTTCTCTGCTTTGGTCAGCCTCGAACCTTTGCAGTCCATGAGAAGGGATTCATGGTAAAACGGCATCTTTGTGAACCATTGACCGTATGTCTGTAAGAAAATATGGCAAGTTGTAAAACGAGATAGCGATCGCCGACTTATTGATCTTCCAAAATAAAATAAAAAGTAATTAATTAATAACTCGCTAATTATTCAACATAATTCATTCAAAATCAATTGGCTACTGGTCCGAGATATGATGAACGCAAATATAAAATTTCGAGCAGATTCAACCTCGCTTTTCGTGAGATATCGCGTAAGATACAAAAGTGTCTAACAGACAGACAAATACCTATCAACATACTTACCGATCAAGATTGTAAGTAATAATCTTAGATGACAGTATATTTGACTTAGGATAGGATTTTCATATTTATCCCAGGGAGAGGAAGAATATTGATAAGACAGCTTAACCCTAATGGCGTACCACGGCCTCTTTTGCAATTACCAGTCCATGTCTTCAGGCGGCCCAGTATTAGATCGCGACCCATAGGTTGGGAAACCAGAGGTTCTCAAACTTTTGATATTATGGAGCGTGTGGAGAGGATGACCAGTATTTATGGAGCCACACAATGAATTTATGAACCATCAAATGGTTCTAGTTGGCATTATTTAATTCACCTTGTTAGCAAGGCCATTGCGAGTATGTTACGTGGCTTACTAAAAATTATATCATTCGAAACATCATGTTGAAATGGATATGAAGAAAGGAAGTCTTCCACAATATGTAGTAAATATGGATTCCCACTTCAAAAGGTAATGAACTAAAGCTAGAGGTAAGCCCAGGAATTCCAGCTCAGCCTGACCCAGGCCCGTGGGTATTAAACCCGACCCAAGCCCGAAGCAAACCTGAAATTTTATATTTTAGTAAGTTCTATGAATTGTGGTTGCAAGAGTTTAGTAGAGTATGTGTGGTGTTAATTTTTTTCAGACCACAGTCTCTCGTGGCCAAAACATGGCCGAACGACTCATTTAAAAAAAAAGTCAGCAATAGAGAAGCCCGACCTGAACGTAATGATTAACATTTTAGGCCGAGTTTCAGGTCGGGTCGAGATCGGGCTTCAGATCTTAGCTCTATGCTGGGCTGGATTCCAAGGATATCAATCTGATCCAAAATAAAAACAAAGTAATAAACATATTCACCTTGCAAGCGCTAATTAACGTCATATCACTGCATTCTTTCTCACATTCAGACAGATCAACAAATGGTCGATCTTCGTCATCGTAGACAAGTAGTTTCGTGATGTCCTGTCGTTCGAGACTCTGAATCGGATTCAGTTCGTCGACAACGCGATCTGGAATTAGAATGATGTTGTGATTTTCAATCTTGTTGTATGGTCTGTTGTATGGTTGGTTGTATGGAAAGGGTACACATGGAAAGGCTGATATTCTGACTACGGCAGGGGCGTGTCTGAAAGGCAGCCTGTTGTTGCTCAATTTGCCTCAAACAAGACTAGTTAACAATGAGATACAAATGACGGATAGTAAGGTTGGATTATTTTTTATTTAAAAACTGGTTGAAAATAGGTGAATGGAACATAAATATCCAAAACAAGGCAGGAAAATTCAAATTTAACAAATATATATTTTTTTTAATTAGCCTCACGCCTCCTCGAAATATTGTCTATGCCCCACCGTTTGTGAAACACTGATCTACAGCCTGTACTACAAACTCACCAGACATTTCCTGCTTTGAGATCTGCCAATCATGAATCTTCTTTTCCATGAACTGATCGCATATCAACCTAACAGAAGAAAAAATTCGGTTAGACACATAAACACAATATTGGCTTCTTTGCCCAATTAGGGATCGCAACCCCGAAGCGAATTTTAGAGGTCGCAAAAGTTAACCAATTTCACACAAAGTACTATATCTATTGTGCCGTTTTAGAAGGCAGAAAAGCGACACGCTTGCATAACTATGTCGACTTTGATCGTAAGACCTGGGAAGCGGCACACTTGCATCGTGATGCCAATTTATTAAGGGTCGTCGAAAATCCTCATATATTGAAAGGGGTTGCTAGCTTACTGGTTTGAAAGGGATTTAGATGACATAGATAAATTCGAGTTTTCATAGTGATGTCTCGAACCCCTTCAGTACCAGTGGCTTTTTAATTAGTTTCAATATTCAACATTCATAATTCCTCACCTATATATGAGACATTTCTTCTTCTGTCTGTACCGATACACCCGGCACACTGCCTGTGCATCATGGCAAGGGTTCCAAGGTATATCGAACACAACAACACGATTCGCTCCAGTGAGATTAATTCCCAGACAGACAGCTCTAAAAAGTTGGAAAATAAATTTGTAAAGTGACAACTAAAGTGCAAATGAGATCATTAAAGTTAAGACATGGAATTAGTTAGCAAGTTATTCGTTCCAGATGCATGGACTTGATGGTAAAAAAATACCCAGTCACAAAGTGGGAGAACCATAATACACAATGACAATATGGCCAGAGAAGTAGATGAGTGAAAATACAAATTCCAGAGATTTAATTCTCGGTGTTGATTTGGGTGCAGCAGTATTGGCATGTATGTATGTATGTATGTTTATTTGCCTCAAAAATGTAACAGTATCTGCATAATAAATAAACAGCAAAACAGAGACAAGATACAGGTTCATTGTTCAGGTCCTTTCTGGCCTATGACACAGATGTGCGACATGTACCCCTAACAATTATAACAGCAGTTTGGCCGTTTGGGACTGCTGCGTTATACTAGGACAACGGACATAAAATGGACTACAGACATGAAATTGACTATACAAATAAAGCACTTGTACAATACACAATACAAAGAGGTACGGCACAACGTCGATACCGGTATGTACAATAGTCAGTTTATGGCACGTCCATGTCCCAGGCTCCGGTGTGAAAGGATGGAGATAGGGTATGGGTCGCTAAATTGATCTGCTTTTACACTGAATCTCACGAAACACGGAGAGATTTGTTCCAGATACCGTATTTGTGTTAGGGGTTATTCTGACTATAGGATTTACAGGATAGGATAGGCTGGGTATGGTACCAGGGTACCGGTAAATGATTTGATAGTCAGTTATTTTATTTCGCAGAGCTAGGATATACTGGTATTGGAAGCAAAATGTAAAAAACCGCAGTAAATAATAACAAATCTAATTTTGAAAATTTCAGACACCCTGAGATAAAATACCGGTACCTACATTTAAAAATAAGCCCATGGTACCGCGTACCGGTAACGTTATATATTTTAGGGTCAGCTCAGAACTGATTCGCTTTTACCTCTTTCAGACGTGGTCGGCTTCGTACGTAATTTCCCTTTAAAAGTATGCATAGTTCCTTTAGTCAATGAAGGTTCCTGTTCTTCCTTCATCACAAAAACCCATTCAATGTGATATGCCCAAGCTGCCAATACTCCGTGCAATCGTGGGTTAATCTGTTTCTGCATTGCTTAGTCATACAATTTCTCTGCGAAAATTATGCTTATTCACGTGACGACAAAGATGTCGAAGTTGTAAAAGATTTGTGACGACATAATTTATTTTATGATGTTTACCCACACTTCAACATTATTGGTTGGTGATTGAGCAGCGGCCATTATTCCAAGTTTCTGTTAATTTGAGATGGATTCCTTTCGCAGCTTTGGGAAAATTTCAAAATTGTATGAAACGGATTATTTGTGCCAGATGCATAAAACGGGAGTTTAGTAGCTACAATGAAATGTCGAAGAGAAGTTCAAGAATGGAATACGGACACTTTGGAAGTCTCGAGTTTAATTGAGAGCATCCAATCGACCGGAATACGGCAGGTAGCCTAGTCTACTAGAACTCTCTAATCTAGCCATTCATTATTTCACGTAGGGCAATTAGAGGTGCGGTGTTAAGCGGCGCCCCTAACGTTCACCGCCGGAGTCATAACAAACTTAGATGAAGTGAAATTTTTAAATTTAGAATATGGTATTTCTACAACTCTTGGATTTTTTGTACAAAGCCCACGTCAAAAAAATAAATAAATACTCCCGCCAACGCACAAAATAGTAAAATTGGTAGTATTTACCCGGTGGCATCCGGAAATGCAGATTGTGCTATAAATTTGAATTAATTTTCGAACCATAATCCTAACGGATAATCGGGGCAATGCCCCGGTTGTTTTTTCGGTATAATAAAAAATATTCGAAAAATACCTCAATATCGATTGCACAGACTGTCTACACTAGCCATATTCTCCCGACATGGTTCATTTTTCGCTCGCAAAGACTTCGCCGAACGTCGACGGAGCGACGCCGATTTTGCCCCGGTTGCTCATTGTATATCGTATTCTCTCTTTTATCTTCCACTCGCCGCGTTTGTCTCGTTTGTTTTCTTGTTCCTTTTACTAAATCATCGGGGCTAGCCCCGAAGTTATGACGACACAATGCCGACGTTTCTTACAACAACGTGTTGACATATTCACGCATTCCTTCTCGTTCGTTGGTTGCTTGAAGAGTTGATAGTTTTCCTCGCTTCCGTTTTTGTCGCTTGTTTCGCTATTTGAATCAGTTAGAGACCTTTACTCCATTTGCTTTCGATTTTCCACATTCCTTTTGAGCTCCTCACTTCTTTCCGGCTTCGCATTTCTTAGCCTAGACCTCATAATGAATAAGGTTGATGCACTACTTCGCACTCCGTTTTCGCAGCTGCCGCTGGAACAATAATTAGAGGTACAACGTCTTGGCCTTATCAACCAAAAGAATTGTTCACTGGAACAATCCCATGACAAGAGGAAAGCGTCGGCGTACATTCTGCGCAGAAACTTGGTATAAAAAACACGAATGGTTGTGTTACAGCGAGGACAAAAATGCACTTTTTTGTTTTTATTGCCTACTTTTTGCTACCGCCCGTGACTCACGTTGGTGTAAATTTGGTTTTAGAGATCTTAAACATCTTTCCGAGCGTTCCAGGGATCATCAATCTTCTATGAAGCATCTGGACAATGCAGTAAAATACCGAACATTCGGAAATGTTAATATTGCAGCACAGTTGGATGAAGGACGCGCGGTTTCTATTCGTCGGCACAACCAAAACGTCGAAAAAAACCGCCATGTTCTCGGTCGATTGATAGATGTTTTGAAGTTCATTGGTTGTCACGAGCTGTCCCTCCGTGGGCACGATGAACGGGCTGGCTCTTCTAATAGAGGGTATTTTGGATATGGTGGAATACACCGCATCCCTAGATACAGTATTGAGAGATCATCTTGATGCCGCAACTGTTTCGAATGGGACATCTAAGGGTATCCAAAATGATTTGCTCGACTCAATGTATAAAATTTATTTACAACATTTGGCTCTGGAAATTGAGAATTGCCAGTTCCTTTCGATTCAGTCTGACGAGACAACTGACATCACGTGCGTTTCCCAACTGGCTGTGAATTTTCGGTTTGTGAAAGATGGTAAACCTACCGAGAGATTTCACAGCTTTGTACCAATCGTTGATCGCACGGCTTGCGGGATATCGGCTGTACTGAAAGACGTGTTACAGCTAAGGATGCCAAGTATGAGTACTTACAAGTATTCGATTCTTATCCGATTCCTAAATTTTCGATTCCGATTCTCGATTCCGAATCTCGATTCCTCGACATATCTTACCGAAAACACATACTCACCTAAGCAATACCATATGAAATCAAACAAGAGCACGATGTTCAAATTCTGGACTGCCAAGAAGGCCGAAACTAAGTGGTATGGGTATCCAATCTGTCACAGGAGACAAAATCGCACAAAAAAAACGAATCCCTCAGAACCCACAGAGATATTTAAAATAAATAAACGTTAAAGCCTTCTATCGAAATATTATATATAGTGAAGTTTGCGTTGTCGTAGCAACTCAACATAGCAGTGAAGCAGTTTATACATATATGTGAAGAAATTGCCACAAAACTTTACACGTTCTTTTCAATCCAAGTTTTAACCTCGAGAATCGATTCCAATGCATCGGAATCGATTCTAGTCGATTCCGCAAAGAATCGATTCTGTAATCGAATCCGGACTCGATTCCGCCACCCCTAGTTACAGCCTTACAACGCGAAGTCAAAATTGATAGCCCAAACTTATGACGGCGCGGCAGTCATGAGTGGGTCGAAACATGGTGTTCAAGTTTATATAAAAGAAGATTTTCCTCATGCGCATTTTTTACATTGTTATGCACACCAAGTTAACCTCGTTATTAAAAATATGTGTCTTGATACCCCTCTCGTCCGTATATTTTTTGCAAATGTTTCGGGGTTTTCTTCATTTTTTTCCGTTTCGCCGAAGCGCTCTGACCTCCTTCGCCAGATATGTAGCCGCCGTCTCCCAGCTTGTGCACCCAACACGTTGGAACTTCCAATCACGGCGTGGTGCAGGCGTGTCCGAAATTAGGTTGAGCTCATTGAGTGTTTCAATGGCATTCAGAGCTCTCCGGTTTGGACGAACGCTCCTGAGGGAGGCGGCAGGTCTAAAGCGTCTGCTAGAAAATGGTGAGTTTTCATTTTTTCTCGCTTTTTTCTCCACAATATTCTATCACGTGGATGTATTATACGGCGCATTGCAGTCAAGGCTAATGGATGGAGCGTCTGTGCAGTCGTGTATTTCAGACTTCTGCGATGCTGTATCTCGTATCCGGGAAACAATAAAATACGACGACACATGGAGTGCTTCTTTACGCCGCGGGCAAACAACGCAGTAGGCTTGCACGTAATTTACAGATTTACGGAATTATTTCGAGTTACGGAAGGGAAGTTACGAATTACGTAAAGTCGTAATTATTGGTCGAGCGCTTTCGCGATTGAAACGAGCTCTCTTCAAAGCAGTCAATTCCGTCGATTGTAAAAAGTGAAAGTTTAAAAAGAAGTTAAAGCTTCGGTATTTGCAGCCGTTTTTCTCACTTTTCTCTCTCTTGCCAATACGTCACCGTGATAATTAATGTCGCGCTTATCAAACAGCAATATGACGATGGAAGAAAAATTGCGTAATGAACCAACGCAACTTCGTCTTTTCGGCATCGGTAAAGCGATTGAGACGGCAGAGAAACAACAATATGACGGGATTTCCCGCGATCCGGTAAAAATCCTTTGCGGACCGTGACCGGCGGTTGGGAAGCACTGGTTTTAGAATACTTAAATCAAATCCAGAATCTCATTCTATTTTTATAGTTACCGTATTTAAATAGTGGGATTTCTCCACCACAATGATTGGAATTAAAAAAAAAAAGCTAAATTGTAGCCTAAATGTTTAATGTATAACTATCTTTATGCAGTATTTAATTGAAAATGTCCTGATCATTGGATTATATTTAACCAAGGCAACGAGATTTAAGAATTTCGACGATCGTTTTTTGTTTTTTGTTTTTAACAGTTCAATATTCTCAATTTAACTACTATCAAATATCAAGTATGAGCCAGTGTGTTTATTCTGTGCGAGAACCATTTTCAATTACAAAACCCTTGATGTTCTGTTACCGGTTTTATCGTTTTATATCAGTCCGGACTTGTCCTTGCTCAATATATTTTCCACAATGCCTCGCAATATTTCGGCCAAATATGATTAACTGTCTTTACCAAATGCGGCAACTTATTTTGATTCTTGAAAACCACCGACACTCGACCAAATTTGTGTCGATCGTCGACTTGAGTTAGAAAAATAAGTTAATTTTTTCGTGCGTGCAAAATAAATGTCACAATATGCATTTTTTTTGCGATATAACTTCGTATTTTCGGCAAAGCCATATCATATAAGTACGGTATTTAAATTATGCGCAAATAATTAATATTTGATCTAAATTTGTAGCAAATAATGTTACAACATTTAGGCCGCGACAGGATTTAATGTAAAATGAAGCATGGTAATCGGAATAACGTCAATAAGTCGGCATCAATAATTATTATAAAATGCTGACTAGGTAGTAAAGTCGAATAATGTTAAAAACGGTGCAATAACAAGTCTTCGTCGCGAGGCAAGAGCAAGTATAATCAAACGAGAGAATACGCTCGTCGTGGCATTGATAAATTGGAAACCCGACATTTTTTTGAATACGATTTTAGAAAAGTCAACTATCGTTTCATAAATATCCGTATACCAGTGTCGGTAATGATAAAATTGATCGCATAAAATTGGGACGGTTAATTTGCGAAGGTGATAAAGGAAATCAAAGCTAGCACAAAAGATAACAATCAGAATAAAATTAATTTGAATTCACTCTTGTCTTAACATCTGTCACCGGCGTGTAGTACTGCCAGGAATATGAAAACCCAAACTCGATGTCCCAATCGAAAATGAAGTGGATTCAATTGGTTGTTATGATAGGTTTAAATGTGTGAAAAAATATCGCAATTACGGGGCTATACGTAATCGATTTGGCCGTAATTACGGAATTGATTTTTGTCAATTACGTGCAAGCCTACAACGCAGCGTTTGATTTGTCTGCAAAGGAATGCTGTGACATTCTGGTGAATCAAATAGGCGATCGTCTGCGCACTGAACACCTTGCCGCGTTCTCTTTGATGAACCTCAAAAATTTTTCAAAATTTGCACGTCAATTTCCCATCCATTTGTTTGCTACTGTCTCCAAATGTTACCCCATGATAAACGTGGGTAAATTTGAAAATGAATTGCGATGTATATACACCAATCCAACTTTTTTGAACATCACATCAACTTGCGTGCTCTATGGGTTTCTCATAGATAACACTCTAGTAACTACCTTTGCGGCGTCTGCAAAATTTCTGTACATCATTTTGACGACGCCTATTTCTTCCGCCGACGCAGAGCGAACATTCAGCACGCTGAAGCGTATTAAAACGTATCTCAGAAACACAATGAAGCAAGATGGATTAAATTCCTTGGCTGTTTTATCCATTCACAGAGACGTTAGTTCTGGGATGCATGACTTTGATCAGCGCGTTATTGAGCATTTTGCTTCCAAGAAACCGCGGCGTGTTGCATATATGTTCAAGCAGTAGAAGTCTAGCAGCATATATATCTATGAGTGAGCGACGCATGTCCTTATCTTTGCATTACCTTTCCTTTCTTCATAGTAACTTTTAAACCTTATTTTAGGTTTTGTCTGCTTTCCCGAAGTTTCTGTTAATATGTCATTGTATTTATCTGGATAAATATTGCTTTTTCTTTTGAAAGAGGTTTCAAAATAAACTATGTCTATATTTATTAATCCCTTGACTTGGACCGGTTTTAAAGACACTTTCTTATCGTTAAAAATTGTCGCTTTTGCCGATTGGTTGTTACCGATGGAATGGTTTTTATACTACTAAAATGATGGGAGAACTTACAGCGCTCATCCTAACCCCGTAGATGGGGGTGACTTGGTCCCGCAGTAGCTTGCCCCGGTTGTCAAAATGACCACGCGCCGCCACTGGATAATATATATTTTTATTATTTCGAAACACCGTAGGACGTTTTCTCACATTTTTGTATTCGTGGCGGGTGACTGTACAAAAAATCTTTTTTCTTTACCAGTACTATGGTTTATAACTCCCGACCGGCGTGGTTTTTAAAATATGTTTATACACCTTCAATTTGAACAACGCTCTTTAGATTGAACCTACGCGAGTAAGTAGACTTTTTGAAAATTTCCCGGCCGTATTAGAGGCTTGTCCCTATTTCCAATTGTTAGGGTGGATGAAAAGTTTGATAGTCAAGCACTCTGATATTTTTACCGCGGAACCTTGGGAGGGGGGAGGGAGGTGTATGAGTTTCATATTTATCCCAGGGAGAGAAAAGTCAATCATATGACATGCCACGGCCTCTCGTTCGATTGCCAGTTTATGCCGGGCGTAGAATAGTAACCATTCAATAGTTGACCAGCTATTTGTTTCAGATGCATGGACTTGGTGACAGAGGAAGTCGTAACCCAGGGTCTTCCAGCTCGTGGTCCGGAGAGTCCAATTGAACTGCGCAACATTTTTCGAAATTGAATAAACAAAACTTAACCTGATGTCTCCCACAAATTTGAACCACAATTGACACCTCCCATGTAAATTATTATTAAAAAAATATTTCTCGTCGTCCAAACATACGAGTGACACGACTAAATCAAATCGCTTTTTAATTTACTTCGGCTCTAGAGAGCGCTGATATTTCCAAATTTAATTCATTATGATTATTATCTTTCGTATAGGCTTCCATCATTCTTATCGCCACCGTAAAATAAAAAGTGTACAATATCTTTGCTACTGGATCCGGTAGATGTTGTTTTTCTGTTTGTATTTTGCTATCGTGTGTATGTTATTTCTAAACTTAAATTGAAGTTAAATAAAACTTCTAAAATTTAGTCACTGTGTAAAAATTGTTTTCAGATATTCGCAATAGCGTTGTGCAATCCAAGCATTCGATTCAGCGACGCGCAAGTTCTAATGTAAACCAGACCTGATATATATATATTTATGTTTGCGGCCCGCAATGAGTTTCCACATGTGAAAGTGGCCCGGCGCTAAAAAGGTTAGACATGCCTGTGACGTAACCGGATACTCGCGCACATTTTTATCCAACCTTTAACAAACTCCAAAAAAAAATTTACTGGTAAAATTTATAGCGAATCTCGGACGTAACATTTATAATTACGATGAATGAGTATCCGAGAACTACTGGCTTCCCTGGATGCCGTTTTTTCAGTAAATGGCTTCCTGATCTGACCGCCGCCAGATGCGAACGTGGTACCAGTATTAGGTGATGGAATACTGGAATAAGAGATGCTTTTTTGGACTAAACCTTGGAAACCGGACAAACATATTTCTTCCAGTTAATCTGATTTCATAACAGTACCGATAATCGGATGGAGCCAAAAAAATTTGTTGCAGTTAGGACGTTCGGTGAACCATTGATCTGCCCTAACGAACTGGAAATGTTGGGGTTCTCGAGCGAAATACGAACGAATGGTCAGAACAATGAATAATCCTGTGCCAGTAGTAAACCAGTACATAGTTTTATTTATTGCAAAAATTGCCCTCGATTCATCTGAAATCTATGGAAACTTCGATTGTTGGTTTTTATGTGCAACAATCGGACTGCTTTCAAATTTTGTTATCTGTATGTATGCGTGTTCTCGAGTTTGTTTATTTTGTGTTTACTTTGCATTCCCTTTAATTAATAAATCACAAGTAATTATTGCCCAAATGCGTTTATTTGTCTGAATCGCGTTTGTGTCCGACACATTATCAACAATATTGTTATTATTTTGAACTAGTGACTCAGTTCTCTGCCCTTTACCGCTGCTCATTGAGTCTTTTTATTTTTGATAAATATATTATTTGTGTTAATTTTGGTAAACGAGTACGTGTATTGGGCGTTATGAACTTTATTCATAAGTTTTGCTCGTTTTCCGAGCATTTCTGTTATGTTTTGTGCGTTTTATCCAGTTTTGTGGTTTCGAAATGTCGAAATAAATAGTATTGAAACGAAAAGGTATCAATCACTTGTGACGTAGGCAGCCATGTTCACATCGCAACACGTATTTGTCCTCGCCCGCAAGAGGGAGTTAGAGACTCGATAAATTTCAAAAATAACACATATCAGCATCGGCTATTAGTTACTTTTGACTAGACAAGAAATCACTCGTTAACGATGTTGCTTATCGTATTAATAGCAAACGTCAGTCATTAGGAAATGGTCTTCCCCGCAATGAAATTCAGTCGGTTCACATAACAACATAGATTTAGATAGCTATGTATGACTAGAGTGTCGTAGATCGCATTATTTTCAATAGGATTTTAGTCCGCCGGTTGCATGTTATGTCCGCCGGTTATTTTGCTTTTGTTGACTTTCAATTTCTATTTTTTATGGTCACTATCTAGCGCAGTCGTTAGAAATTGCTGATTTAACATTTGGACGGTTACCGTTATGTATTGTCAATTTTTCTTCGTAGATACTTGGGCAAATTCATATATTTATTTTCGTCATGCAAAACCAATATACGATATGAAATAAATAAAAGGCATTTAACAAATTACTAAAACGAATATAGGCTTGTTGCAGTTGAGAAAGGTCACGTAAGAGTCATCCAGTCAACATTGTACCCGAATAGTTATATAGATAATGTATTAGAGACGACTATTTAGTAACCGTTTTTTTTCCTGTTTGATAATATCGTTGATTTGAAAAATGTACTTTTGTTCTTTAAATTATTTTAGGTCGCTTTATTTTGGAAACAATGTAATACACTTTTGTGTCCTCGGTTATAAGGTAACTCTCAATTCAAAAGATATTTATTTTTATATTTATATCTCCGAATTGATATTCGTGTTCATATATTTACAAGAGTTTATATATGTATTCAGTTTATCAAATTTTTGTGTATAAATCTGTAGGTCTATATATGAGTACTTATAATAAATCGGCACATGGTATATAAGATCTATGTTAGTACTCGTAATATTACCGTACCTTCACCGGTCTCTCCACTAAATCGGAAAATTACGAAGCATGTTATGTAACGCTTGTCTGTAACGCGAAATTCGACACGCGTTAATTGTCTGCTGAGTTGTTTGTGGTCTATCAGGGAGATAATACAGGTTTTATTGAAGGTGACATTATTATTATTGAAATAATTGTGAATTCTCATGCTCGTGCCTTATTTAAGAGACCTTTGCTCTCCATCGAGCGTCACTCATCGCACGGGTCGGAATGTTTGACAGGATTCTGTTTTTATCTATGAACAGATGTAGATAATTTTGTGGCCTGGTTTTCGCCTTATAGTAGTTCAATTCAGTATTCGACCTATATTACACTGGATAAAGAATGATGATCTAGTGTCCGTATTGCTCTAAATTGCTTGTGAATAAATTTAACGACAAAATAAACTACTTAACAACCCATGGCGAGATGCGAACGCGAACATGTGTGGCAAACTGCTAGCAGATGATAACTTTGAACTTTTGTGACTTCGTGAAAATATATATTTTTTAAAATTCAAAGATCAATGAAAATATATCAATGAATACGATTTATAGTAGTAAAACAGAATATTGGCAGAGCATGCTTTGTAATGTTTTGCTTATATTACCTCGTAATCGGGAATTAAGTCATATGCGGAACTGGATTATTTTTGACTCTACAATAGTTATGAGAGTGCAATTCAATGTGCAATTCATCTTCAATGCGTACTGTACTTGATAGCCAGTAACGGAGTGTAATGTGTGTCATAGCTACGCAAATTTTCACGTTTCTTGCGTTTTAAAGTGTTTTAAATAGCGTTTAGATAAATATCTTTATTATTGGAAGACTCAAAAACAATAACAAATTATTGTTATATTACTTTTTTATATCATTGTGTATGTTTCAATTTTTAAACCAATACCGCGCGAATTTCGGGCGCCGTTTAGAATACTCATATATGTTTCAACTGAAAGATATTTTAAAACCTCCACAATAGCTGTACCAAAGTATCTTCCAGCCAAACAAGATCGACTGAATGGGTTGGCCTTGATATAAAATTAAACGGGAATGTGGTACTGGTAACCTAAGAGGGTTTGTCGACTTATCTGCTGAATAAATAGACGTTTTAAAGTATCATTGTACATTTACTGCTTATTTATCTTTCGATTATGGTAGTTTGGCAGTGATTAAATGTTCTCGAATGAAGATTTTATTAATTAGTGAGTTAGAGCAAAGAACAAATGCTTTCGTCGAAACCAGTTTCCGTCTGAAAAATATTTGCCTACTGCCAATAAATTTACTCAGCTATGTCTACACACCAGGGGTAGGCAACTTCGCTCGCGGGCCAATATTAAGGGTTGCAAGTCATTAGCGGGGCGCACATATTTTTAGAAAATTGAAAACCTTTCTGCGTTTTGTTGCCATTTGTCTAATTATATTTAAATTATAGGCTCGATAAACTAGTAATGGTGACTTAAATCCTTGTTAGGTTATAATACAATTTAGTCTACTTGTGTCTCACAATAGATTTTGTTACGTAAAGAATATAATCGTCAAAACACCTGTTTTGTTGCTATAATTCATTGAAACGTCGCTGGCCGGATTTTATTACTCCACGTGCCGTAGGTTGCCGACCCCTGCTGTGCACTGTGGAATATAATTAGCTATGCTACTTACCGTACCGTACTTACCGTGCCGTACCGTACTTACCGTATTCATGTCGCAATGATACAGATACGGTAGAAACTGACAAGCAATGATATCATTATTTTGATCATGAATGATTAATGATAATAAGTCTCTTTCCAAAAAATAGCAAGTTTATTTTTAAACTTTCGTCAAATCATGCTCTATTTGATAAAGCCCTCTCTTGTTATACTTGAAGATGTTAGAGTCTAGATAGACTATTCTTAATAAAGATAATAAGTAATTGTAGTCAGGTAAAGGCTTCGAATTAACAAATTCATAGCGTCATTTTCTGTTTTAATATTAATCCATTAGCATGTAAATTAGTAATGTAGCATTAGTGAAATAGGGCGCAGATTTGGTCTCTGGAATGTCTTAAGGGTTTCGTCGTCGATTGCGTAAAAGCTTTGCTATTTCTTGACTGAAGATGGAGTTTTGCAGGATAAGAAAAATGACGTTTCCGCGGAATTCCCCTGTAGGGAAACCACTGCCACTATATCTAGACATCGTTAAAATACTGTACGTTTCTGGACTGCATAACTATAGCAAGTCATTTCTATATTTCACTGTTTATTTTGTATCCTAAATAATGCTTGCTTCATAATTTTAAGCCACAGAGCTTAATCGTTTTTTTCTCACGACTGATGTTATTCGAATTATAGATATCGGCAAAATTGTTTTGTTTGCAAAAAATTTAAGCCATTATCTTGTACTTGCAGTTAGGCAAGTTAGGCTAGTATTTTATTGAAAGACCACTTTCGGCACTCGTGAGCAAGAAAAGTTTACTTTATAATTGCTTGTGAGCACGTGACGACTCGGATATAATAAACTAACTGAGCTTTATGAATTCGTTTCGTAGACAAGCCATTCTAATAGAAAAACATCGTAAAATATTTCAATTTCTTCAGTTCGCTTAACGTTTTGTTGTCCAAAATTTTAGAAGTCGAGATTTTTTTTGAAATTTTCAATATAAGGGTAAACCGGGTAAATTGTTAAAATAAGTTAATTCAACCACACTCAACAGGTTATTGAAGTGTAAGGAGTCGTATCTTGAGGGTATGCGAGCGCGGACATAGGACAATAACCTAGGTAAGTCAGTTATTTCGCTGTTTTCATTTTACTGTGTCACAATTTGTTCAAAGAATAACAAACTTCGTTTGCCGAGCGCCCGATTAAATCCCTATATAAAGTAGATATCTGTAAATAAAAATGGGACATTTCGTTTCAATGTGACCTATTCTGTGACAAAGTCGAACAAGATACAAAGCATTTTAAGGTGTGTTTGTTATCCGGATTAAATGTTGTAATTCGAGTAGAAACAATTGTTTGTTTAAGTAGTTGGGGGTCCCGAGGTTGCGCGAGGAAATGTTGCCGAGGTTTTATTGGAAATAAAATATTATGTGAATTCTCATGTCCAAATCAAGCTGGGCCAAGATATCATCGCATGCCCTGATAGGCACCATTATCAATCAGGTCCGATAATTACACCATATTTTAAGTCGTGTCCTTACAGCAAATGAAAATTATTTTGTCGACTTTTTTTCACTGTTGCTGCTTCGATCAATATTCTTGCTTCGATGTAATAAAAAATGTCAAACTACATATGAACATAACAAATTATTTCTTTAGCTACTCTATTTTACACGAGTGTCCCGCGAACACAAGAAATCCTCATCATTTTAATGGTCACCGATTCGACTGCGGGCAATATCTCTGTGTTTTTTTCTGATAAAAATTCCTTGTGTTTGTGAGACATTCGTATATGGTATAGTATATTAGCTAAAAGAAATATCTTGTTTTAAAACAACAACATACGGAGATATATGCCGTACGTTCATTCCAAAGTATTGCTTGTGTTAACAAACATTAACGCCAAATGATATTAACTGAGATATGCATTGGAAACTATTTACTCGTTCTATTCGCTTAATATTCTGTATTTGAGCGCAATTGGGAAATGGTCGAACTCTGGTTTTTCACCCTCATTTGACATTATGACCGCATGTGGAGATATGAGATAAAATAGATTACTTTTTTAGAATTTTGTAGAATTATTCACTATTATATAGAACAGGAATAGCATACTGATGTGACACGAATTTTCATGAGGATTCAATGAGGTTCGTCTCCGAGCAACGGCATGGGCGACCAGTGATGATATGTGGAAATGTAACAACAACGCCATAGCAGAGGCATAGATAGTTAATGATATTGTGCGACAAAAGCAGAAAAAGTCATGTTTCAGTATTGTGTGCAATAGATATTCTCTATTATATATTTGCGTTCCCCGCATTTAGCAGGGTTAACATCTTAATTCAACAAAATGTTAATATTTTAACTCGCGTTTCGTTTTTCAGTCCAATGTAAATACTTCAGTAAATTGAGCAATCCTAACGGTATACACAATTATTTTGATTGTAACTTCTTGAGAAACCAACGTTACTTTCGTGTGACTGACGATTGACAGTCTGGTGTCTGCAAATTATCCGCAACTGTAATGCGGGATTTCGTGTACCACAAAATAAAAGTTGATACTACCGAATAACGACAGAAAACTAGTAATTTATAAACTTGGATGGAATTTAAGATTCGTTGTTTTACGGAAACTTCTACGAGTTCACGCATTTGCATGTACGGCCCTAAGGTTGGGATGCTTAGGTAGTGGGTGTCGCTAGAGAGTCGCAAAATGGTGCTCAGAATAAATCTGGATAAAGGAAGCTTTGTTTTTCCGGATTCATGTACATTGTTCTAATCTTAATTTTTATACTGCCTTCTGCCAATAATTTTGTGCGACGAAATTATGTTAAAATAGATTGTTTGGATAAGAAATAATATTTTCTACATGGTTAAAATCTGCACTTGCGTATATCATCTTGAATTTTTTTTTGTCATGTTGCGCAACACCATTTTTGATTGCTGTATAAAATTCACTTTCGTAATGCCCAAAACACGGATAAAAAAGACAATGGACTATTTGTGGTCTAATACGGGGGGTAAATATTAGACATAGAGAAACTATTGGTCAGATTTCTAAAATTAAATTGTGTTTTCACTGTAACTCCATTGTATACATCACTCAAATATGTGGTGAATAATTTATTATCTGGTTGCTGAAGTTCAGGTCAGAGCTCATCATACAGAGCCCGCGGGCTTTTCTTCAAAATATGAAACCTTTTACGTCTTTGTTTTTCACCCCCATCTACTACCGGAATGAACAAACCATGTAGTAGTAGGCTAATGTTAACGTTAATTTGAATAGATTATTGTATATAAAATGTGTAGAATAGAATGAGCTACCCCCAAATATTGTGCCTGATTTTACCGTGTTGACTTTGCATTTGTATGCCGATACAGCGTGGCCCAGGGCGCAGCCGTGCCGTCCAAAATTCCCGTGTTGAAAGAGATCATGTTTTCAGACAATATTATTTTTTTGTGGAAATGTACAATTCACGTCCGGTAATGTATCTTCTAAAAATCAGTAGTGGCCAAGAATAGTAGCCATTCTTACGATTAAGATTCATTATATTGTACAACTGATAATATTTTTGTCCATAGACTATAGGGGTCTCCAACGAGCTAGAATACGAGATTTAGAAGCCGAAACTTGATTGGGAGAGCCTTCCACGAGTTTGATATGACATTTACGAATTCCTTATGTAACCTCGTCATTCCAATAAAATATAGCTACAAAACTTTACGATATATTTTAACTGAAGATGAATAGTTTTTTCGAATCAGCCACTTTTCTAACTTTCGGTGTGTTTTAATTTTCATAATTCGTGATCCTTTTGTAAAATCTTTTAGTTAATAATATCAGTAGAACTATTAAAGGCGTAGATTTACCAACACCCGTACAGTACCAAGTGTAAAGCATCGCGTATTAAAATTAAATAAACGCGATGTCCTAAGGCAGTAACGTATGAATAACGATATTTTGCCGTTGTTTTTTACAGTAGCATAATTTTAATTTGGAAAATAATAAAGATACATCTGTTAGCACGACCTCACATACATACATAAAATATTTGTAGTGTTATTTTCTTTTTGTGTCACCTCTCCTTTAGTAAATTTAGAAATAATAAAATGCGTGGTGCGTAACGCTTGTTTTTAGTCGGATCGAATGTCGAAATTCGAGTAGTATCAATTGTTTCTTTGAGTTGTTTGGGGTCTCGATGTGAGGAATGTGTCCAGGTTTTATTTATTAACAATATAATATTCATTGGAATGTTTGTGAATTGTGCGAACCTAAATAAACCACGAATCCATCGCATGCCAAATCGAGTCTCATGTATGTATTCATCAATAGTTTGATAGAACACTTGGGGGCTCTCGTGGGCAAGATTATGCGAAGGCTGTTTATTTTGAAACTGCCTTAAGCGGGTTCGATATATAGTCAACTAATACACATTTAATAACTTACTCGTTAATCTTTTGTTTTAAAAACTCGCCTTTGTAACAATATGTGGATTCAAAATCATTACTATATATTTGAGTGACGATAAATGATTGATAAATAATATTCGATTTTACCAAACGTTCAGGGATTTATGTTCATAGATTGAGATCCGTTTGAGAAGTGTTATTATAAGTACATATATAAAGGAAAAACATTTATTTGCCGAACTGCTAATATTCAGGATATAATTATCATGTAAGGCATAGTACCGTCTTAAATCATAATTAATACCTGTAGTTATTGTGCGTATTCATTGTATCATACTTGACGAGAACATTAATTCAATTTCTTGTTAAACTTATGTCCAAAAAGTTGTGGTATTGCAGTATATTATCTGCACGTTTCTGACAGTGTCTGTTATTGCAGAGTATATTCTGTGATAATTGTCTGTAAATTCTGTCCATCAGGCTAGATATTGAAATTTAAGTCAATCAGCTCTATAGTCTACTCCAGCGTTTCCCAAACTTTTTTGTCACGAAACACTTACGATTTTTATCTCGCCTCGCGGAACACCAAAAAATAAAAGAGAATTGTTGCCATCATCGATTCCTAAACTGGTGGCGAGTTGCCAAATGCGCCGCGAAAACTAACAGAACTAAAATATGATTGAAAATTTTACATATAGTATTTATTATATTTTTTCATTGTTTCTTATTTTAAATGCTGTGTATATTAATCAATAAGTTCATTTTACCTTCCTGTGCGGACGGTTAACAAAAATGCCATTACCCTGAAAAAGTTAGTCCGATTTTGGACGATGGTGACGCAATATTGAACGGTCAACTTCACGATATGGAGATCGCCATGGCGACCAATTTAGTCGTACTTTTGATCCCTTTTCCGCGGAAGACTCGGAACTCAGTTTGGGAAACGCTGGTCTACTCTATTGTTGTTTTGTAATTACCCGCGAATAAGTGTCGATTAATAAATAAAGTTAACTCTTATGGAATACTGAATGCGCTTATCAGAAAGGTTAAATTATCAAAGCCTTTTTAGGGTGGAATTTCATAATCTTCAAATAAAGTTTTCAACAAACCTGAATTTGTAAAAATAAATGATTTTTCGAAACGTTAACACTTGTTAATTCAACAATTCTTGCTTCACTGGTTCATAAAAATCTGTTTGAGATTCGTCGTGATTTGATTTATGGTAAATTTTTGAAGTAAACTGTTTTATTTTGTCTAATCTGGCCCAATGATAACCTCAACCCGAATAGGATGCGACGACATGTTGATATCAGTTGTTGATAAATATAAATATTTCTTTCTCGCATTTGTATTTGGTTTTATTTGTGATAATTCGATGAACTGCAGATATTTCATCCATTATCGTTGACTTTTATATTCAAACGTAGACTGTCGGGCCTTAGTTAGACTGTTGATTTCAACTTTGGCGAGACAACACGAGTTATTAAAGATTTTTGTTGGGTTATAAATATTAGACGGGTAATTAGTGAGTTGTAGCATTGTTATATTCTTGCCAATATTGTGCCTTGTAAACAACATATACAATCTAGTAAAATTCATTTGCCACTTATTCGCCGTGTTCTTCATTTAAATAACAAGAGAGTAATTTCAAATTTTAGCGCAAAAAAAAATCAATTACACCAATAAAATCAACTGCAATAAAAACAAAATCGAAAACGAACTATCCGTACCTTCTTGTCCAATTATGCTTTTTTATCGATAGCTATTTCAATGACATAAACTTTACACTGAATTGAGATCACCATAGCCAGCGTTTCCCTATATTCGAACGATGCTATCTATTTGAGCCGTAAAAGTTGTCACACTGCTATAAAAATTGTCTTGTTTGACAAAAATTATGTCGAGTCTTCTTATTAGTAATTGTGTTTCTAAGCAATGGTAATTGTTAGAGAGAACACTTGAGGGCTCTTGTGAGCAAAAATATGCGAAGGCAAATTAGATTGTAATTGCGCCGAACGGGTCCGATATATAGTCAACTAAATCACCTTTAATAATTTGTTTTCTAGATTCGCTTCGGATTCGGATCTTTTGTACAAAACCCCGCCAACGCTCAAAATAAGAAAATTAGTAATTATGCTGCTAGGGTTAAGATTGTAGATTTGGCGGGAAATTCAAACTTTCAAATTGAATGTATCACAATTCGTTTTACAAACCCTCGAATCTTGTGCGCCTAATCAAAAAGTAAAAGCAGAAATCGCGCTGAGTGACGCTTGTTCCGGATTAAATGTCGAAATTCGTGGGGAATTAATTGTTTGTTGAGTTGTTTAGAGTCTCGATTTTCTGCGAGGAATGTGTCATATGATGTATTGAAGGGTAAATTATCAGTGAAAGTTTGTGAATTTCCATGCGCGATTTTAACTCTACAAGGAGTACATTTGTACGCCCACCTGTGTTTCTGTAATGGAGCCGACCCGAATGTTTCAATGTATTTCAACCTTTAAACCCAGGAGAAGACGGAAATACTTTTGTGGGCAATTTTGCACTTTTAGCAATCGTTCAATTTACGGATATTTTTTATTTAAATTATTACTAATAATTTACAAAAACGAGATTGCAAGCAATAGCACTTATGCCATTTCACAAATTCAAATGCGGTCATCGAATGTATGTTCTCGATACATACTAATACGACTAATAGTGATTGTTGTTTCAGAGTATAATCTGTGATGACTATCTGTTTATCGGGCTATTTATTAAAATTCAAGTCAAATCAACTCTATTGCGAATCGTTTTGTAATTGTCCGATAATCCCCGCACCCGCGCACGAGAGATGGATAAATCAAACTATGCCATACTAGATAGGTTGTAACAAAGCAATCTGTCATTGGGAAAGAGTTTCAATGATTACCTACAGAGAGGAATAAACTTATCGAACGTCCCATCAAGGTTCAAAGATTCTGGTTCAATCTTTCATCACTGAACAGATTCCATCATTATTTCAGGGATAATTCTTTACGTGTTGATTTGAACCTCTTTCACAAAATTCCGATTAGAAATATCAAACGCATAGTTATTTATAGGAATATTCTGATCTGCCAATCATGTACAGTGTATATCTAATATATAATCTAGCAAATTAAATTTGAAATTTTAGCGCAAGAATATCAATTACCCCAACAAAAGTCGGGAAGGTTGTCAAAGTGCTATAGAAATTGTATTGTTTGACCAAGATATGTCGAGTCTTCTTATTGGACACGTTTAGTGGCCATAACGATCGTTTCAATATTATGTTGTTGTTGTTCTTGTTCTTTGACACGTTTTTAAAACATCGCTTTTCTCTTCGAATACTGGACCAATTGCCTTGAAATTTTCAGTGGTTAAAGATTAATTTCTTCGCTAGAAGGCTATTACTTTTATTTATTTCAAAATTTTGCGTGAATTCTATGAAATTTGATATTCCGTCTATAATTTTGCTGTATTATTTTTTATCCATGGGAACACGGATTTTAGTCAGTGTCATGACTGGCTGTACGTTTTGATTCTGCAAAATTCTTGCTACTGGAAATTCAGAACTTTTTTGAGGGTACCGGTAGCGTCAAAGGTACCGGTAAAGACTGATTCGCTCTGGTCTAACGTGTCCATATATTTGTGCGTAGCTCTCTTGTTTTTAATTGTGTTATTGAGCAACGGTGATTGTTAGAGAAAACACTTGGGGGCTCTTGTGAGAAAGAATAAAAAAAGCAGATTACTGTGATTGCGTCATGCCGGTCCAATATATTGTCAACTGATTCACCGTTAATTATTTGTTTAGAAAATTTGCCTTTGGGATCTTTTGTACAACGCCCCACCACCAAAATACACTTCGCCAACTCTTGAAATAAGAAAATTAGTGAATATTCAGTTCGTGCTCGGAATGCATATTGCGCGGGAAATTCAAATTTATTACAATTTGTTTTACAAACTCTCGAATCGTGTGCGCCTTATCAAAATGTAGAAGCGTGCTTAGTAACGCTTGTTCTGGATTAAATGTCGAAATTCGAGCTGAATCAATTGTTTGTTGAGTTGTTTGTGGTTTCGAGTTTCTGCGAGGAATGTATCCCAGGTTTTATTAAGAACTAAATTATCTTTGAAATGTTCCATCGTATTTTTATCTTTAACCCTGTGAACAGAATATCGGAATGATGACTTCAGTGACATTGCACTATTGCTAGATATTCACAGTATTTTCACGCATGGTACTAACAGTGTCACACAACTTTTGCTTCAATGATAAATATATAATTGTGTTTAAATGGCAATTGTTCGTATTTTTATTAAGTCGTATCAAATTTAGAAATGCAATTTTGGCCCATTGTGCGTCCAGTTGTTCCGTCATGTGAAACATAGGGTGCAATCTAGGTATAATTAGGAAAAGTATTGATGGAAAATAATTGGAACTGATCGGGGTATTAACCACGGGAGTGTTTGTGTTTTTCCCTTAATAAATAGACAGGCTTTAATAGGAATCATGTCGATTCCTTCAATCATCCATGTGTATCAGAGATTTCGATACACTTCCAGGGCAACAATACTTTAGAAAAAGCAACTTTCGATCCTTCGTGTCCTGCCTCCTGGCCGTTTGGAAAGTGTGACTTGTAGTAGTGACTTGTGTGAGCACAATGGCTTCTGTTAGAATGTTGTCTTCAACTTCAGCTAAAGATTTCATTTCAATCTTTCATCACTCGAACAGTAATAACTTTTTACGTGTAAAATGGTTATTGACGAAAGTATTAATAGAAGCGTATTTTCTGTGGCAACAGTACGATCCATAGATGAACCAAACTATGCCAAACTATATTTGAACAATGCTATTTGAGCCGTGAATGTTGTCAAAGTGCTGTAGAATATGTCTTATTTGACAAAAATGAATGTCGAGCCTTTTTATGTTTAATATGTTTCTAAGCAACGGTAATTGTGCGAGAGAACACTTGAGGGCTCCTGTGAGCAAAAATATGCAAGAGCAGATTTCTTTGTAATTGCGTCGAACGGGTCCGTTATATAGTCAACTAATTCACCGGTAATATTTGTTTTGTAAAAATGCCATTCGGATCTATTGTACAGAGACCACTCCAGAAATAAACAACCGCCAACTCTCAAAATGAGTAAATTAGTAATTATTCAATTGATGTTAGGAATGCAGATTGCGCGGGAAATTCAAATTTATCACAATTAGTATTACGAACTCTCGAATTTTGCACGACTAATCAAAAAGTGAAAAGCGTCCTCAGTAACGCTTGTTCTGGATTAAATATCAAAATTCGAGTGGAATCAATTGTTTGTTGAGTTGTATGGGGTTTCGAGTTTCTGCGAGGAATGGGCGACTCGTCATTGGTAACGAGTTGCTATGGCAATACAAAAAATAAAAATTTTGAACATCCCAACAAGGTTTAAAATTTCCTCCGAGTGGGGTTATGATTTTTGCCATGAGGTCGTAAATAAGAGGAATATATATATATATTATTGTTGCTTGCTAGTGTCTTACTATTTTGTTCCGCCCTTTATCTGTAATACCGCGGTAAATGAAACCACTTTTTGCATAAAACAACACATAAACGGTTAACCGCTCTTTCATGAAATACAGAATTTTGGAATGATGACTTCAGCGTAATCACACTATTCTGACGCATAATTCTTACAGTGTCACACAACTCATACAAAATAGGATCGCGTTTATGTAGCAATTGTTTGTATGTTTAATTAGTTGAATCAAATTTAAAATTTTTTAAGTCGGTCCTATTGTTCGTCGAGTTGTTTAAAGTCCCGTCTTGTGAAACATGGTACAATCTATCGGGATAATTAGAATGAATTGACGGAAAATATTTTAAACTAATCGGGGTATTTACCATAAGAGTATTTGTTTTCTTCTCTGTAATATAATACATAGATTCATCGCGGTCATGTTGATTTCTTCCAATTCGACCTCAAGTAGCCTATCAAAGCTTTCGATACACTTCCAAAGCAACTATATTTCAGAAAGAAAAAATTCACGTTTCTCTATATTCGAACGATACTTTAAAATTGCGTTGAGTGGGTCCGATATTTTGTTAACTAATTCAGTATCACAATTCGTTTTACGAATTCTCTAAGCTTGTGCGCCTAATCAAAAAGTAAAAAGTAAAATCGTGATGAGTAACGCTTTTTACGGATTAAATGTCGAAATATTAGGGGAATCAATTGTTTGTTGAGTTGTTTGGGGTTTTGATTTTCTGCGATGGGCGATTCATCATTGGCAACGAGTTTAGAAGCGTAATGCGGGCCCATTGTTTTTCTCTGAAATATCACATTTTTGCATTAGTTGCGGGGCATTAGTTTTGTAAAAAATACCCCCCTATCAAACAAGATAGGGCTTAAAATCAGTGCAATATATTTTGATAAATGTGAGAGCCGATATGAATACTAATGTTGTTTATTTTCTTTTATTTAAAAGTATCACAATTCGTTTTACGAATTCTCTAATCATGTGCGTCTAATCAAAATGTAAAAAGTACAAAGCGTGCTTAGTAACGCTTGTTCCGGGTTAAATTACGTAATTCGATTGGAATCAATTGTTTGTTGAGTTGTTTTGGGTCTCGAGTTTCTGCGGGGAATGGGCGATTCATAATTGGCAACGAGTTGCTATGGCGACGAAAGAAAATCTTTGAACACTCTATCGAGGTTTAATATTTCCACCGAGAGGAGTTATGATTTATGCCATGAGGTCGTAAATAAACCAATAATATTGTTGTTGTCCAACAAGACTATTCGTTCATTGGTTTGTGATGCGAATCGAACGTGACAGAACGTGAACATTAAATATTTCACATTTGGGGTTTGGATTCTATAATCTTACTAAATAGTAGCCGAGACGACGCAAAAAAAAATTATATTATTGTTTCCTGCTAGTGTCTTACTATCCTTGTTCTGTCCTTCCGTCCGTCCTATGTAATACTGCGGTAAATCAAACCACTCTTTGAATAGAACAACATATAAACGGTTAACCGCTCTTTGATTAAATACAGAATATTGGAATCATGATTTCAGCCAATTGCTAGGTATTCACATTATTTTTGCGCATAGTTCTAACAGTGTCACACATCTACTGCCTGTGTTTATATAGCAATTGTTTGTATGTTTAATTAGTCGTATCAAATTCAGAAATGTAAGTCGGGCTCATTGTGCGTCGAGTTGTTTCAAGTCCCACCCTGTGAAACATATGGTGCAATCTATCGTTGTATTTACAGAAAATATTAATTGAAAATATTTGGAACTAATGACGGTATTTACCATAAGTTGTTGATTCTCTCCTGTGATGCGATATATGCACGCAGTTATTCATCTCAGTTAAGTCGATTCCTCAAGTCATTTATATATGTCAGAGAGTTCGATACACTCTCTCAGGGCAACAATTTAATGCCTGTGGACACAAACGGTCATATAAAAAAGAACCTTATAAAAACCCACTCCGAGTTTTGAAATTTTCTCAGTGGTTTTCTCAACACGTTATGTTAACTTGTTAGTTCCCTTTCTTGCCTCATTGGTTTACAAAAACTTGTCCCAGCTTTGTCATAATTTGTTAAATAGTAAAATGTTTTGCAGAAGTATGTGTAATATTTTTCGCCTACTTTACATCAAGTTGTATAACATACAGTCCCCGAACTCGTAATAGACCTCATATTAGGAAACTCGGAATAAAAATATGGCCTAACCTGGTACACATACTACGGTATTACTAAATTTTTGAAGTGGATTCACTATTGTATGAACCAGGAACTATATCTAAACCTTGCCATCTGAAACTGAGCAATTTATTTCGCAATATGGATAAGTGCAAATACAATATATATATTGTTTTCAACTTCTTTTCAAATTGAGGACAAGTATCAAGAGAGCCACTGCATGAGATATGCAAAAGATTTATTTGCCATTATAAATCTAGAAATAGGAAAAGGCCTGTGTGACCAAACTTAATTCTTTGTTGTATCATTTATTAACAGAAGGGCGATATGCATGCCATGTAAAAGTGTTTTGATTGTAAATTTTGTGACTGGGATATTTGAGATATACCTTGAGCTCTGTTTTAGATATAATTTTGGACACTAAACCTAAATTATTTGTGTTTCTATATTCAATAGATATTGGAACTATGAAGGTTAAATAAAACGTAAAATAGTTACAATAGAAATGGGAGTTTTCACGTTTTAAAATAATTCCGTTCACTAAAGTGGATTTCAAGATATTGATTTACCTTGGATTAATACCAACTCTGTGAATCACTTCTATCGGAATATACGGTAAGATAAACCACAAACCGAGTCTTGGTTGAATAAATATGGCCTCGTGAATCCAAGCTATTCAGAATTTGCTACTTGGAAATGCTACAAATATGCCATGTAAAAACAAGAATATTATTGACTGGGTTTTAAGAGAGTATTTTACATTTCATGGACAAATCGTCGAAATCTTGATTAAAGAGTTTGTAAAATTTGATGTGAATAAGTAGATTCTGGAAATAGTATATAAGTGGGCGACATTTTATATGAAGATACTGAAAGAAATATAATTCCTAATGCGTTGTTGATCTTTTTATGTTTAGACTGGTTGTTTAAATGTCTTGAAAATGGCTAATCAAGGTCAGCCACAAGAGGGAGCTAATAATGTGAACATTCAAGGTGAGATTTAGTTGAATTTCTTGCAATATATTCTAATACGCATTTACAATTTTCTAAAACTTATATCATATTAGGTCTGATATTTGATTACTAGCTGCCTAGTATCCGTTTTCGTGATAACTTTGTTCATTTCAGTAACTTTGGCTTTATTAGAATCTACTTTGGATATTTCATTGTAAGGGACATTCTGCTTCAATTTAAATTTCAGTTTTGAATCTTAAATTCCATTTTGTATTTCTAAAATGAATAGAGGGACATTGTTCATCAAAGCAACATAAGAAATGTAGTAAATTCACGATTTATGTACATATTATTTCAGACGCACATATCAATGAACTGCATGCAGCCAATGTAAATCGGCTTCATGCTCAGGCAGACATAGTTCAAGTGGGTGACATTCAACAAGCTCATGCAGAGTTCATTCATGCAGACAATGTTCAGAACCTTCATGTACACTATGACAATGATGGTATGTTTTTTAATTTGTAAAATCGGCTATATTTAGAATGAAATATTCATTATGCGAGCTATTTTTCCCTGAAGGTTAGGAGTAAAATTTGAATGTAATTTCTAAACAATCCTTGTTCTAGACACACGTGAGGTTTTCAGTTTCATATACATACCAGACAACACCTCGGGTTCAAAGAACTAACTCCTTGGTTGTGCATGAAGTTTGGCTTCATTAAGTAATTAAATGCCTTAATAAAAATAAGTTCAGGCCGGCTTTCTAGAAGTAATCTATATTTTGGTGCAATATATATATGAGTGGTTCCCAACCTTTTTAGACTACGAACCGGTAACATTAAAAAAAATCTGTCGTACCCGCGAAAAAATATTGAAAGGAACGAAACATATGGCAATCAGGATGGTAATATTGATAACTAACATCATAGGAATTCCCAACAACTTAACATTTGTCTTATGGCAGATTACTTGAGTGCAAACGAAATTATATTATTCACCATCCCATTGAATAGCAACGTAGTGATAAAACTAGTGTTGTGACGGAAGATCGCGGATAATGCTTTTGGCGCGATAAATTTTCAAAATGTTGCACACTTCAGCACCTGCCCAGTTTTAGACTTTATCAGAGCTCAAAAATTGCCTCTTCGCCCCTTTTTTGTCAAAGTTATCGGCAATTTTTTTTAATATTCGTATACGAATTATAATTCTTATATATACAAAATCTGTTCATTACTCTAATGCCATACGTCAAAGCGTAGCACTCTTTTGATGTAATTTGTTATCATTAGCAGTATTCAATTTTAGGTACCCCAAGTCACAGAAGAGTCCCAGTAATCTATCTAACACCAAGTGGTAATTTACACATTGGAAACTTTAATAATTTTGAGTGTACCGCCATTACTGAGTTTTTTTTTGTCTATAATTCAGTTTATACCAAACACACCTCTGAGTTGATAATTATACAGCCTGCATTATTCTTAGATTGGGTAAGCTCTTGAAACATGATGACAAAAAACTTAAATGAAAACAATCAGAGAATCAATGAGAACTTATAAACAGCATTTATTTTTCGTTGTTGCTGTTGATACGGAAACTATTGCCATGTAAACTGACCTACTATTTAAGTTTACTCCTAACTGATAGTCTACTATTAAGCATTCAACTTTGATTCGAGTCTAGAAACAAAATATTTTCAGCTTTAGTGTCAAAATATATTTATTAAACTTAATTACTTCCAACAGCGCCACCTCCACCAGCTGCACTACAACCTCAATTACAACATGATGCAGCATCTCCCAGGACTATGCAAGAGGAAATGCCGTCCACTTCACGTATGAATCAAGAATTTTTATATGCAATAAATTTAAAGCAAAATTACAAGCATTCGTTCAGAAGTTTTATGAACAATAAAAGATTTGGGCTTCTACTGTGTATAAGACAGATTTTAAAACTCTGTTTAATCAGTCATGCTTGTTCCAATGAGCTTAGTGAAAAGACTAGTATTTCTTTATTTTGTATACGCTGACTATGGTTTTTATGTTAATGCAGGATAGGATTTATTTATATTTATCTTGGGGGAGAGGAAATTTGATAAAATGACTTCATCGTATGGCAAACCATGGCCTCTACTCCAGTTACCAGTCCATTTCGGGTATGGGATAAGTTAGGCAGTTATTTGTTTCAGATACATGAACTTGATAGTGGAGGGCGTCGTAACCGACCACCGGTTACATGAACCACCCTACGCCGGCGAGAAGTCCAGCAATATTCTTGCACATAATTGTCCCTGAATTCGAACCCACACATGGTAATCAGAGTTGGGATGATTTTAAACAGACTATGTCCTTTGAGTAGAGTTATTTCATTTTTCAACAAGCCATTCTGAACACTCTATGTCAGGGGTCGGCAACCTACGGCCCGCGGAGCTATATAATCCGGCCCGCGACGCTTCACTGAATTATAGTAACAAATTATAGCTGTTTTGTCGATTTACGTGTAGACTGAATTATATTATAACGTAACAAGTATATAATTCACAATTACTCGTTTAATGAGCCTATAATTTAATTATAATTTAGACAAATGACAACAAAACGCTGGAAAGTTGATGCTAAGTTCAAAATATGATTCGAATGAGTTTAGAATAATTTCAGTGATTCAGACAACTATTTCAGTTTATATTTATAATTTACTTCAGGTGAAACTACAAGAGCTCAAACAATGGAGGGATTCACTGATGCCAAACTTGCTTCGAATGATTTTCCATGTCCAGTCTATGAAGTGGTGCCTACACCATCAGGTAATTGTATAATGATATCTATTAGTTATCAGACACAGGGTGCTTTGCATACTTAGTTTAGGCAGATTGACACACTTGTAATGATTCGATCTAGGCGACCCGATTCCCAGTCGTACTGTCTGTTTGTCTAGCTGTAGCGTCTCCTGGGGCGGGGCCGATCTGGATAGAATTTCTCACATTGGGTCATTTGTCCTCCCAATGTGCGTTTTACCAAAAGTTCGGATTGGATGTTTCGTTTCCATGGCAGCAGCAAAAAACACGCCGATCGTTGGGAAATTTCAAATTTTCTCACATTTTTCTACTGTTTTCTGGTTAACTATTTCAAAAATTGAAATTTTGAGAACGCTACCCTCCGCGGCAGGAAATACTTTTCCGAACAAGCCATTGTTCATCTCAATAAACCAAAAACTGGAGAAGTCTTAATAATTTTAGTAAACATGTTTTATTTGTTAGTCCCAGTATACCACACCACGTATGCAAGAATGTGGACTAGACGAACAGCGCTTGAAATGAATAGTATTGGTGACGCGGTCACTGTAGTACGGTTTTGTAATAGGTGCAATTTTGAATGGATGGTAACGGATTGCTGGAGTAAGAGCCGCCTCGAGTATCAGCGAAGATCTTAGGCACCTACCGGCAGGGTATCCAAAACGAATCGAATATTCGAATGTATATCTGTTCGGTTGATTTTCGAATAATTCCGAACATTAGCCACTTTTTGCCGTCAACATGGTGTTTCGTTTTAAAGAGAAATCTTCAAACGATTTTGCACGCTTTGTCGCGTAATGCAATGACGGTGAAATAGTATCGGCACTTTGATTGTTCGTTATCCTCTGTGCGAGCGCGAGCCCCGTATTGTTGCGACACATTTGCACAGTCGCGAGATTGGCACAGTCGCGAGATTGGCACTATCGCCATTCCCTCAAGGCTTCTCATTTACGCATTCATTTGTATTGAGTCACGGGTCTCGCATAAATACAAATAGTCAGATATTAAATAAGTTAAGTCGTGCGCTTTGTTAGAAATTACGATGCCCAATAAATTGTCTCAAGTCCGAAAAAACGAGTTGATTTATTAGAAAAAAATCATTTAAACTTTTTCCCGCTTTTAGCAAATAATTTTGATAACGATAGTCAAAAGTATCGACTTTTTATTATGATGATTTACCGTTGCGACGAAATATTCAAATTCACGCCTTTAGAAAACTAATTTTGATAATGATAGTTGAAAATATTGACTTTTAACGAAGACGATTTTATGTTGCGACAAAATATTCAAATCCATGACCGATAACAGCATTTAAAATGACTCATTGTATTAATTTAATTGTGTTTAACGTAACTCATAGTTTTGCCGACTCACGAATAAATTAATGCATTACTACTCTAAGTCTAAGATACGGCGACAATCTGTGGACATAAAATGTGTGTTAACTGCCTGATTATAATTACGAAAAACTAAAGCATCAAACTTTAAAATAACGCGATAATCTGCGGAAATATATAGTGTGTGGTAAAATGCTGGATTACAATTAATTTTTGATTCATATTTTCGAACTCACAAAAAAATAATTTATACTTTTACCCACTTTCGGCAAATAGTTTTGATAATGATTGTTAAAAGTATGGACTTATCTGTTGTGCAAAATATTCACCCTAAATCCATGACCGATAACAGCATTTAAAATGCCTTCAGTATTAATTTACAAACATCATTTAAAATGCCTTCAGTATTGATTTACTTTTGTTCAATGTAGCCTAACTCATGGTTGCGTCGTCTTTTATTAAAGTAACTTTGAAATACCACGGCGATCTGTGGACACAAAACTAATGGTAAACTGCCCTATTATAATTAATTTTGATTCGCGCTCTCATACCTAAACTAGTACTATAAAATATCACGGCATTCGGCGGATATAAATTTTCTGGTAGCCAGCTTGTAGTTAACGGTTATTCCATTATTCATTGTATGCTAATTCCGCCATTTATTTATTTATTTTCGAAGTATTCGAAATTTCATATTCGAAAATAATAATTTTGAATGTATTCGAAATTGTGAATTATTCGGTATTGGCCATCCCTGCCTACCGGCTTGTTGTTAATAATTGGCACTTAGATTTGAAAGATGTGCAAGAGTGATATTGCTTTAGTTTACTTCGCTCAAATATTCAAGAGCTATCTCAATTATGTGACAATGAACAGCGATCAACGCGATACTGCTCTAGCTCAGTGGTTCCCGTCTGCTGTTTTTTTGCGGTCCATAAGAAATTTGCTTTCTTGCCAGCGCATCCACTTAAATTACTATCAAAAACGGACTTATCATCAAGTACATATTGAGGATGTTTTTTATTCACAAAGAAAATATTCAGTCCCACATTTTCACATGTCTGTTGCAAACTGTATTTACAATTTGCCCTTCTATGGTCCTATTTTAAAATTTAGAAATGTTTCGCACAGTCAAAAACACAAGCAAAATAGACTTTTAGTCAAAAAAGACCTCGTTCATATTCATTCTTTTTTATTTTAATGCTTTGTGTTTATTTTGATTTGATAGAACAAAGAATTTCATATTTGATTAATTGAATGCTGGGTGAAGGCTGGACATTTGCATCATCATAAACAACCAGAAATGAGTTTATTTCTATGAACACATTCAAATTACCAAAGTACAAATTCAAAACATTTACAAAATACTTGATTTCATTGACTTTCTCAAGTCACATATTTGTATAGACCTGTATATAATGTCAATATCAATAACAACATTATTTAACCTGAATATTAAATGCATTCATATCTTATTCAGGAATCCGTACAAAAAAAGGAAATGTTAAAAAGGCAAAAAGGAAACGAAGAAAGCATGCAAAAAAATTTATCAATTATTTCAACAAGAGAACCCTGGAGCAAACAAAAGTGAAAATCACAGAAGATTACAAACAACTAAACCTAAACGAACCAGACTTTGAAGTAAATCCCCAACTTAGAGAAGTGCCACTTTTCTACAGAGGAGGAATGGCCCCCAAGACTAGGCAATATAATATCGAGACTGGATTCACTGTTAAAGCAAATGAAGAAAAAGTTGGAAAACCTATTTCTCAGAATGAACTCATAGAACAATTAGGCAACAAAAAATACAGGTATATTGCCATATTGGGACAGGCAGGGGGCGGGAAATCAACAAGTATGAAACGCCTCGCACGAACACTTCATATCATAAACAAATTAGGAGAAGAAGCCCAAGCCGATGAAGCATTGCAGCTGGAACATCGCTTTGAATTTATTCATCACTTGAACATCAAAGATATCCCCGTTTTGAAAGGAACTACACGAGATGAAGCCATCAGTCCATGTGAACTTCTTTTTGGAAAAGAAGCTTCAGGACTATCACCACAAGAATTGGAAGAAGGCTATGAACGGCTGCAACAAAATCAATCAAAGTCAATTCTTTTTCTTGACGGACTTGATCAAGCAACTTGGAGTCTTTTCGGAAAACACAACAAGATGAAATATAATGATAAATCTAGCACAGCAACTGTCATGTACAATATCATAACAGGCAATCTCTTTCCTGACATGACGATCGTGATTTCATCGCGCGAGTTCAGAGTGGCATCACTCCCATCAGAATTGAGGCCGCAATTCATAACTGCCCTCGCTGGTCTGGCTCAAAATGATATCGAGCGTTTGTTCATTGCAATTATAGGAGACAGCGGTGAAAAAGCTTGGGAGAAATTAACAGTGCAGTCACCCGCACTTATCCCGTTATCATCTGTTCCTCTTTTCCTAATATTCAATGCAATCGTTTGCAAGGACAACCCAGATAATCCACCAGATACTATGACTGCGGTAATGCTACAAATCCTCCACATCTTCATGCGATCAGATCATGCCCATAAAAAGGAACATATTGAAGAAATACTCCAGAAACTGATGCAAATGTCATTCGAAGGCACAAAAGAAAAACGAGTCATTTTCACAATCAAGGATCTCGAAAAAGTAAAGCTTAGTCCTCTTGAGGTTCGGGACTTTGTCATCAAGGTACCTGGGAAAAATATGTTCAATCAGCATCTCATGGAAGGAGACCATCTAATGTTCTTCAGCCATCAAATCCTTCAAGAAGTATTGTCCGCTCTCTATATTTCAAGCATGGATTCTACTACGTTTCGCACCTTTATCGAAACTGAGATTCGAGACGATCATTGGGCAGTTGTTCGTCGTTTTCTAAGTGGAATCATTCTGAATCCTGATATTGAAAGCAGTCTCATAACAAATCTTTCTTCTGGTAATATTTCTTCTAAGTAATATTTCATGTGATCATGTCTTTTACACCAATTTTGAATTAGTTTGACAACTAGGATTTAACTACTTGAAAGGAAAAGTCAACAAGGAGGATTTATCATGTACTGAATTGTGGCCTTCTAGTCTAGTGAATGACCAAACCATGACCAATCAGCAGATACTTTTTATTTCACTCTATAACTCTGCGAAGTCCAATTATGCCTTATGTCCATAATTATCCCCACACAATTCAAACCTGCGTCTACCATATATGGTAATCATGATACTTTTATAATTACCAGGTGCCAGACAAGATGATAAAAGAGAGGTTCTAAGAAAATTTCTCGCATTTCAATCAAGTCAAAAAATGAAATCGTATGAAAAGTTGGAGCTGTTTGGGACATTATACGAAGCTAATGACACCGACCTTATTCGTTCCTGCATCAAGGACATCAATTTTTCACACGAATCCTTCACTACAGTCGGAATGCATGCCATGTCATCGGTCATGCGACGTTGCAGCCAACTAGAATCTGTTCGTCTTCTAAACTGTGATCTCAATGCCGAGTTGGTTCATATCCTGAAGTCAAATCTAAAGGGTTCTTCTTTAAAGGTAAACATATAGTTCTAAACTTATTGGATTGTGATTGGAATATTTTATCATAATTTCAAGCATTGGTTGTGATGTGCATGATTTTCAAAATAAATTTTTTTAATGAAAAAATCAATTCTTATTTTCTACTCATCCCCATAACAATAAAAATAATTTTTTATAAATTATTACTCTACGCAAAGATGAAAGCTCTGATTTAAAATCAAAGTTTACTGGCTCAGACTAACTTTCCCTTCGCTATAGTATCAGGGAAATCACTTTGGTTGCAATATGTGATGAGTCCAAGGACGTAGCTCGCCCATAATTTTGGAATGGTTAATTTTTTTTCACACTCACTGACTCACTCGTGCTTTTCACTCCGAACAAGACCAGGTACAAGCTGCCACTGATAATTTAAAGAAGGTCTCCACAAACTTACTTCGCTGTCGAAGTTATCCAATCTATCTTGATTGGTTCGTTTGAAGCAGAGAGGGCAAAATTGCCCTCATAAGGGCGGTTGTTGTTTGCGACAACTGGGGGGTCTGACTGCAAATTAGCCAATTGGAGACCCCTGATTGTGTATCTGGGCGATAGGGAGCACTGATATCAAATTGGTACCATCTCCACGTTGCGACAAAATTGGGTCATTTTCTTACTTGGGTCATTGAATAACTAGTTTACACATCTAATACCTAAATTCTCGAATTGCTAAAATCTAGCCTGATGCGATGTCATGCAGTGTCTGACATTGTGTTGTGTAAGTTGATAATATCGAAGACAGTGATCAATGCAGCTTATTTAATGGATTTAGATTGAAACATTTTAATAGCCTTAGTTTCAAAGCTCCAAAATGAGTTTGCAAAGCGAAAATGTAGGCAATGTAGTAAGCTTTACCTCCAATATGGCTTATTCTGGTTTGCAACGATGCGTTTGTTGTATCATAAAATTTTATGTAGCAATAAAACCGTCCAGACTTTCTCAGCATATAACAAAAATTAATTTGGGAAAGCAGGAGAAATTTTTTTGTGTTTCAGACACTTTGGGGAAATTGAAAAAAGCAAAAAACCATTGGACTGAGCCATGGGTGGCCGACATGTTTTAAGTGGTCAATCGCGTCTGATGTTGAATGAATTTATTATCATATCCCCCAAAATTGCCTTGAACCAGTTTCATGCAGAATTAAAATTTTATTGTCTTATGCATTGGCCTACATGTGTGAGGCGGTATTTTCAGCTCTCACCAATATGATGACAAAATACAAGATGAGATTTTCCGTAGAGTCGGAATAGTGTTGAAAAAACTCGCGAGTTTGTGTTTCACTGCAAATGCCGCAAAATCTTCTTGAGAAAGTTTGGGAAGGGGAAGTGATGGAGGGACTTGCTATGCCATGGGGGTCCAAACCACGGCCTGCAGCATGATTATCATGCCTGCAGCATTGGCTGGAATGTAATTAAAAATCATTTGATGTTTTTTAGTCAAAAAAAAATAACCAGAATAATCGTTTAACATATTGTCACATCACTAATGTCATTAAATTGACTGGTACAATAGCCAGCAAAGTTGAATAATGTGGTCAGCTAGTCTAAATTGTTGTATAGCTTTATATCTTTTCAAACGGGAATGTATGCTAACAATATAGGCAACATAGAAGACTAGAAATCGAATGGCGAACTTATTAGGCTAGGTTGGGTATTCTTACTGAAAGCTAAATATTATTGTTATGGCCGAACCTAACAACATAGTCCAGCCTAAATAGTGTTACAAAAACTGCCACCTCTGTATTGAAAAATTTAGTAATTACCCTCCTGTACCCTCACATTTGGCAAAAGTTGGTAATCAATCAAACTGTAGTTATTTGTAAGTTATTTTATAATTGTGAGTATGAAAAGAAAGTTCAGACAGATTTTCAACTGTATATGAGAAGAAAAATACCACAATGCTTGATATGTCCGCCAGTTGTGCCAAAAAATACAATCTAAAATCTACAATCTATTTCGGAATCTTGCGAGCAATGAGCATTTTTCGACGGGATTTTGTCTTGGGAATCTTATCAATGTTACATTAGCAAAAGCACTTTTATTATTAAAGAACCTGGAATCTTATACTAAATGTTGATTTAGGAAGTGTTTTGCATGTTTAATGAAGTTTTATGGTGATTTTCCCATGTTTTAGCTTGATAAATCACAAATAATGGTCAATGTGTTCACGCGAAAAAAGTATATGTTTCATATTGCGCTGCTTACCGTACTCATTCTTTGCATTATTGTGGCCTGTGAACAATGCAAAAATAATTTTTTGGCCTCCGAAGCTGACAACCTGGGACCACCCTGGGCTATGCCTAAGAATTGAGCATACTTAAATAATAAAAGTGAGTCCTCTCAAAGATAAGTCATAGGCATAGGAGCAGTTACAGGGGTTCGAAAGTCCTTGAACTATTCGTATGTCATGAAGTCTTTCCATTACTTGTACAAATTATTATAGTTCACTCAGGTATTAAAATTCCAAGTTAAGCTATGTGTAGTAACTATGTATAGTCAATGATGGTTATACCTTATATCCCATTTAATAGAAAACTTAATGTTTACCTAAAAGCATTGCTTGCTTTGCATTGTATGTACTTCTGTGTGATAGCGTTCAAGATGTTTTCCGCTTGTGAAAATGTTGTTGTGACAAACCTCAAAATTCTAAGCTGTATATTTATGCCAATGTTAATATTCATACTCTATTATCCATCATAATCTTATCCTTATGTTTCTATAACTATCGAATGGCGCACCCAGAGAGTTGCTGGTTGATAACTTGATACCACTTTAATATTGTATGTCGTTATATATAAATAAAAACAAAACTTCATACTCTGTCAATTGAAGACTGTTAGATTTTCTATAAACTTGCACAAAATCAGATTCTCCAGATCAGGACTCTGGTTTTAATTGTTTAAAATGTTGGAGTTCAACAAAAGCTCCCCAAAACAATGTAGGAGTTTAGTTTAGTATGTCTTAATGATATGTCATACCACAGCCTCTTGCTAGATTACCACTCAATGTTGGGTATGAGATTAGATAGCCGGTCATTTATATCCAGATGCATGGACTTGATGGTGGAGGAAGCCGTAACCAACCAGCGGTTACCTCAACCACCCCTACATTGTTGAGGAGTTCAGCAATCCTCTAGCACAGGCCTGCACAACTTCTGTTCGGCCCGCGGGTGTTTGGAAACACGCCACTTCTCGGGTCTAACAATCAAAACCGGCATTGTTCTGCAAGCGCGCCGCTGCTCCGAAATCGTGAGATTTATGTTTTGCACTAGTTTCAATAAATATCGAACTTTGTGTGAAATTGGTGTGCCCTTCGCGACCCCTAAAATTCATCGCTCGACCCCGCGCCCCCCAGTTTGGGAAATTTAGATATCTCAGTATTCAGACTGAATCACGTTCAAAACAATATCGGTATACAATCTCACACCAATTAGTGCATATTAGCAACCTATTATTTTTTATTAGCAGTTTATGAAACTGAAGTTTCTTTTTGGATTCTTTTCGATTTAGAACTTAAAAAATAATTCCGTAAACCCCATTATTTTTTACTAGCAGTTTATGAAACTGAAGTTTCTTTTTGGATTCTTTTCGATTTAGAACTTAAAAAATAATTCCTTTATTTATGAATGTTACAGAAATTCTCGCACAAAAGATATTGCTATTTACTGTAAAATTTTAAATAAATTGGAGCAGATTTTGTAGAAAAATGTAATAAGTAAGTCGAAAAAGTACAACAGAGGAAGATCTGTTGCTACTAAACGACTTGTTTGTCTAGCCTACAATGGAAATATCCCATAATGGTAGATATGACTAAATAAATTGTCATACATATATTTGGGACGATTTTACACTAAACCCCTGTAAAATATTTTCCCGCAGTAAGTTTATACTGCAACACGCAATACCTAATTCTAATGAAAAAGGAATATTGAAAATGAAGGATGGGTTTTAAAGGTTTAAGCCCCCCAGTAATGAAAGTGTTTCATTAAATTTAGCTATTTCACAATATTATTTTGATTTATAGTTCATCTTGTGAAATGTATATGTGGCAAAGTTTGCGGCCCGCCGGGCCTTCAGATTTATGCTTGCGGCCGCCGTAGTAATTTGAGTTGTGCAGGCCTGCTCTAGCACTTAATTATCTTCACAGAAATTGAACCTGTGAACACATGCAGAGTAATCAGAGGTGCGGTGGCAAGTGTATTTCTGATGCTTAGCCCGATGCACCACAATAATATAAAATTATTGCTAATATTTATTGGATAATATCATATTCAATGAGTATTGGTTAGTGAATCTGAATAAAAATCATAAGTCCAATGCTTTAAAAATAGGGACAGAATGGTCTAATGACTATACCAAATTGTAATTCATTATGGAGATATTACTGAATTTTCTACAATAATTTCGTAACATTGGTTAGCAAGATTTTGACAGGGGTGTGTGACAAATAAAATTCACAGCTAGATTTATCTAGATTTTCTATTAGTTTTTAACATGTACTTTGCAAAAATCACATTTTTTTCTTGAAATTTTGTGAAAATGATGGAGATTTCTACAAATTGCCCTTTTTTGGGCATTGCAACATGGTACAACATAAAACTTTCATTATAGCACAATCTGGCGCTATCTTATAGTGCTTGTGCTATTACAGAGATGTTTTCCTTGTATTCTATATAAAGAGTCTTTACAATCAAATGTTGAATAATTTTTGGAAATTTTTTCTTTTTGTTGTTTTGGTGCTCTCATAGTATTCGTGACAAGGCATTTTTCCTTAGGATACTTTACCTTACTTAGTTCCCACATTGGTACGAATCATTCCGGAGTGCTTTTTTTCCAGTTTCAAATTTTGAATAAATAATTGAAGCCGTTGTATGCTATAAGGCTTCTGCTTACCGGCACAATTTTTTCAAGAATTATAATTTTTTCTGAGTAGAATATTTCACCCAAAATTTTTTTCACAATTCATTGGTGAAAATTGCAAGTCAGCTTCGAATCTTGCGAGGGAGGATTGCAGAATTGTTTTTTTTGTGTGTAAAGAGAGTCATAGAGGTTCCAATTGCTACATTACCTTCAATTAAGTGCTGATTGGTCATTTTTACAGAGATGAGCAAGTCGGTCAATGAATGGAGAAACATTCATTATATAAGAAATACCGACTTTCACGGCTTATGAGTCTACGCAGCAAATAAGACAATGTCTATTTTTAGCACTCAAAAAGTGGGTTTCTCCATATAGCCCTCCAATAAGACGAGCAAAAAATTTTTTTCTCTGTCGGTCAGTTTTATAGGGTTAGAACTAGTTGTGTTTTTCGATACAATTGTATTCACAGAATTAACTATTCTAAACAATATCGCGTTATTATCTGGGTAAAAAGATAGTACCAATCATTTTGAACAACCTATTAACTGGAACGATGAAATAACATTTGAAAGTTACGAAGCTTGAACAGTGTGATAAGTACTACACTGCTCATCTAAGGGTTGGTTACAGGTGTGTTTCCAGTCTGGTATCGTTATTTTGTTCCCCGAATTGGCAAAACCGTAGGGTCATAAAGATAGCCATTCTCTTTTTTTTTTGACTTACCGATAACGTGTGTAAATAGAGTGTACTCCATCCCACGAGCCACGTTATTATTACAAGGTAGTTTTTAAAAGGGTTAGGACAAATAATAGGTGGCAGTATGAAGTCAATTAATGATAATATTAATTAATACTATAAATGACATTACATTATATAATATAGCAACCCAAATATAAAGTTAACATGTTTGAGAAGATGCCTGTGAAAAATATGCTGACGGCAGTAAAAACACTGTTTCGAAACGCCCAGCCCTGGTGAGGAAATTAGTATTTCTGGATTCATGCTTGAAAGCAGAAGGAGAATGAATTTGTATATGTTGTTGTGTTCAGAAAGATATATATCTGCATGCTCTGGTAGAAAATGGAGGTCGGGGAAGAAACATGCAAAAATTGTCAGAATTTGGTCAAATAGTACAAGAGCCATTGGTTTTTTTGTAAAGCCATATTAGATTCCACTTTAGTTTAGGCCTAAACCATATTTGTTAAAATAAAATTCTGTCTTAGTTTTAATCCTATATTGGGCTTTAGTACAGAATAACTAGCAATGAGAAAGCAATGAAAACAACAACGAACTAGCAATGAAAACAACACTAGCAATGAGATTTTTGATTTTTTTAAATACAACTCATTATTGAATTTATTTGAGTTATTAGTAGGGATGGCCATAACCGAATACTGGACTACTCTGAATACATTCTAAAAAATATTTTCGAATCTGGAATTTTGAATACATATTAAAATCCCACAAAGCATAAAAGGTATTATCTTCTTTAAAATCAAGGACATAGCAATTAGGTAAGCTTCAATAATATTATCATAATAAAGCAATTTGTTTAGTTGAACTGCACGTATATGTAAGGTATGTATAATCGTTTGATTTATGAACAAAAATCATTTGGAAAAATATTTATATGTAATGTTGGCCTAATAGGACTTTTTTGTGTATCATTGCCTTAATTGAGATTTATTGGAGGCTCACTATTGACTCGGCAGTGTGGCACATCCTGATAACTGTTAGGAATACGCCTGCATCTCTGATTATCCTGTGTGGGTTTGCATGCTTGAATCTCATGCGTGGTTGATGCGAGAAGATTGCCACTGGTCGGTTACGGGTTCCTACACCGCCAAGTCTATGCATCTGAAAACTCGCTAACTAGTTAATCCCATACCCGACATGGAATTGTTAATCGGGCGAGAGGCTTTGGTTAGCCATATGATTAGGCCATTTTATCAGCTTTCGTTTCCCCCGGGATTAATATGTAAAACCTATCCTATCCACTAGAAAATGCCCAGCAGCCCACGATTGGACCACGGCCCACAGTTTGCCGAGCACAGGTTTAGAAAGCAAAATCTGTACAGAAATTAGAATGCATGGCAGAAAGGGCCCTAAGGCCTCAGCTCAAATGTAGTATTATGGCAGTGCAATGGACCCAATAACTTTCAAAGGGAGGCATATTAGTGGCAGTCGAATAACTGCCGGATTAAGATTTTGGGCTTGATGTGGAAAAATTTGAGTGTTGATTAGGTCCACACTAAATGGCTTGGCGGACCGGGTTGTGGCCCGCGGGCCGCCAGTTGCACACCTCTGCTCCAGAGTCTAGACCAGGGTGGTCCAGGATTGGCAGCTCCGAGGGCCACAAAATTACTTTTGCATTGTTTGCGGGCCACAATAGTGCCAAGAACTTCACTCATTTAACTTCGCCAGTTGCCTCAGTAAGCCTAAACTAATCAATTCAGTGACATTAGTGATGCAACAATAAGTCAAAAGATTTTTTAGTTAATTTTATGACAAAACAACACAAAATGCGATTTTTTGATTCCTCTCCGAATGCGACGCGGGCCACATATAATGAAGCGGCGGGCCATATCCGGCCCTTGGGTAATTCAATCCGCATCGTCTGATGCTGCCACAACCAAACTAAAACCAAATTGTGATGTTTTGGGATCAGGGAATTTGTCAAGATTGTGATTAAATTTAGTTTTGGCACAATGGTTATTGTTTTCCACGTTGCTTTTGTAACACTGTATACATATTGTTCCCATAAAATGTAACTTTTACATCACGCTTACATGACTCCACAGCCTAGATGGGCAAATTTGTTGGCCCCCTGTCTAAAAACCTTGCCCTCCCTCTGCTCGAGATACACCGTGTTGATGTCATAAAGTACATTTGTTATCACGGGTGATCGTACATTTGAATCCATGCGTATATCCACGGGTTCAATCTATAGGCGGGTGCTAAAACCCATGGGTTAGGGTTAGTATGGGTTTAACTATCCGTGAAACAAAAGAAATTCCATAGGTGCAATAGCAAACAGGTGCAATTGTCATGGGTTCAAATGTACGTGGGTTCAAATGTAATGGAACCGTTATCACGATAATTAAAATATTAAAAAAAATATTATTTATACTAGTAGCAAAATTTTCAACATTTTTCTATTTTGGCTCTGACCAAGGCATCATATAAATAGATACTGCAGTATTATTTTATTTTATACAGTCTTTACATGTGAGATATTACACCACAGCTATCGCTCTATTTAAATTAAAAATACAGTACATATAAATATAGGGTCTTGTTCAGAGCAAAAATATAAAGACTCTATAATAAAGAGAGTAAAAGAATGTGGGTGGCCATTAGTGTATGTAGTAAATTTGATTTTAAATACTGTTACTACTATGATAACAAATGAAAAATTTCACAGTTCCCATGAAATACAAGTTCGGGCTCGATTTCACTTTCAGGCTTGGTGAGGAATTTAGTATTTCTTTATTCATGCTTAAAGGGAGAGGGAGAATGATATTGTATATGTCGTTGTGTTCGGATAGATATATATGTGCATACAATGGTAGAAACATGTAGGTCAGGGATGCCATCTCTGAATTTGGTCAGAATTTGGCCAAATAGTGCAGGAGCAATTGTTTTTTTTTGTGAAGCGATATCAGATTTCACTTGAATTTATGCCCAAACCATAATTTTTAGAGGAATGCTCATGTCATAGTTGTAATTTTCTTAATATTATTCTATTATAAGATGAGGCATTTCCGTTGACCCTAGTAAGAATAATTTTTTCTTTTTGTAAGTTTCCACTTTCAGATTTCAAACAATATATTTGTTTATTGCTGACATAAAATATGTTCAGTGTATTTGAGTACTAATGTTTTAGTTTTCATTTTTGTCCTCCCAAGTCCTAACAGCCTTAACAAGAAGGAGGTAAGCAATCTTGACACCCAAAGTACAATTTTGGTTTGTTGAGGTGTCACACACACTTTGATGTGCAAAGGTTTTTCAACTTGGCTTTTTTCGGTCAACTGTGTTGGGCAATGCAATGCTGTGACATATTAGGTTTCTTGGAGATGAATTCTTAGTTCGGGAATAGGGAGACATTAGCCTACCAAGAGAGAGGGATGAGGCATTGGTCCATTTTCATGACTAGAAACGAGTAATATGATGTTAGGTCTCGTCATGCTGTAGTGTTTTATTACAGCCTCAAGATTTTTGAATAAATCTTGAATACAACTCCTTCAATTTATTTGGGTTATTAGTAGGGATGGCCTTGGCCTTGGCCATAGTCACTAATGTATTTTGTTGCTGCAGGCTTGTTAACAACATATTGTGATGTAATAATCCTTCAAGGTGGCCCAGCTAGATGTCTGAAGTTTGTTGTATGGCCCAACGACAAAAAATGTTGCACACCCTTGTTTTACAGCAACCTAGATTGAGTGGTTCAATGGCCTACCATATCAAAACTTCAATTTATTTCATGCTGTTGCAATGCGCAGTGCAGTCGATTCTATAGTTTCGTTTGTATTTCCATCGTGTTCAATAATTTCTGAATAATTTCTGATTTTTGAATAGTTTTTGAATACAACTCATTATTCAATTTATTTGGGTTATTAGTAGGGATGGCCTTGGCCATTACTGAATACTGGGCTACTCTGAATACATTCTAAAAAATATTTTCGAATCTGGAATTTCGAATACATATTTAAAACCCACAAAACATAAAATTGAACATCTTTCCTAAAGTTCCAGAACATAGAAATTAAGCTTCAATGATATTATCATAATAAAGCAATTTGTTTAGTTGAAACGCATGTACGGTATATGTATGTATATTTGTTTGCTATATGAACAAAAATCATTTGGCAAAATATTTGTATGTAAGGTTGGATTAATAGGACTTATATGTGTATCACTGCCTTAATTCAGATTTATTGGAGGGCTATTTTTGGCTTGACGGTGTGGCACATCATGATAAGCGTTTGGAATAAGCTCGTCACCGCATCTCTGATTACTCTTTCTAGGCTTGCCGGTTTGAATCCCATGTGGTGTTGATTATATGCGACAAGATTGCTGCCCTCCTCGTCATGGTTCACGTAACCGCTGGTCAGTTACTACTCCCTCCACCATAAAGTTCATGCATCTGAAAACTGTCTAAGTGACTAATCCCGTACTCTACATCAGGCCTGGGCAAGTTGCGGCCCGCGGGCCACATCCGTCCCGCGGCAACGTTTTATCCGGCCCGCGAGCAAGTTTCTAGATTTAAACACTTTTTTTCATTTACATATAAAATATAATTTGATTGCGAACAAAATAATTTTTAGGACAATGAAAAAGTCGATAATAACATTCGACTAAATTTCCCTTAAATCGCCGATTGTTTTCGTCATCTCGAGGTGTTATTTAGATTTTACAAGGTAAACACCTTTACGTCGGCGATTAGTCTCCTCAAGTCATAAATTTTCCTTAACATTTATATGTCTTGTATTCGGAACTGTGAAACCATTGGAAAAACGAGTTATTATATAACCATCGGCGACAAGATGATAAAGATAAATAAAGGAGTGAATCTGCAAGCAACCTAAATCTAGATTTGGAGCGGCAATATAAAATACTAAAAATGGAACAGAAACAAGTTATGATTCAAACGGCTCGTGACAGGTTAAAAACATGCTGTGAAAATGGAAACTAAAAAATATAGTAGCTAAAGTATATAATAGCTTGATTCTCTTCTATTGCCCTTCGCATGGCTCTCTGGTAGTCACTAATGTATTTTGTTGCTGCAGGCTTGTTAACAACATATTGTGATGTAATAATCCTTCAAGGTGGCCCAGCTAGATGTCTGAAGTATGTTATATGGCCCACCGACAAAAAATGTTGCACACCCTTGTTTTACAGCAACCTAGATTAAGTGGTTCAGTGGCCTACCATATCACAACTTTAATTTATTTCATGCTGTTGCAATGCGAACCCTCAGTGCAGTGGATTCTATAGTTTCGTTTGTATTTCCATCATGTTCAATAATTTCTGATTTTGGAATAATTTTTGAATACAACTCATTATTCAATTTATTTGGGATATTAGTAGGGATGGCCTTGGCCATTACTGAATACTGGGCTACTCTGAATACATTCTAAAAAATATTTTCGAATCTGGAATTTCGAATACATATTTAAAACCCACAAAACATAAAATTTAACATCTTTCCTAAAGTTCCTGAACATAGAAATTAAGCTTCAATGATATTATCATAATAAAGCAATTTGTTTAGTTGAAACGCATGTACGGTATATGTATGTATATTTGTTTGCTATATGAACAAAAATCATTTGGCAAAATATTTGTATGTAAGGTTGGATTAATAGGACTTTCATGTGTATCACTGCCTTAATTCAGATTTATTGGAGGGCTATTTTTGGCTTGACGGTGTGGCACATCGTGATAAGCATTTGGAATAAGCTCGTCATCGCATCTCTGATTACTCTTTGTAGGCTTGCCGGTTTGAATCCCATGTGGTGTTGATTATATGCGACAAGATTGCTGGCCTCCTCGTTGTGGTTCACGTAACCGCTGGTCAGTTACGGCTCCCTCCACCATAAAGTCCATGCATCTGAAAACTGTCAGTCAGATTTTCCCCATGAAGCATAAAAATTCTAATCTGACAGTTTATATTTAAAAAGGCACTAACATGGGTAAAAATATATAATGTTTTTGGTCTTGTCGCTGTGTTAAATCTTTCCCTGTGCATTCATTACTGTAAGGCTAAGCGATAGCTTTATTCTCTTATGTTGCCCTCCACATGACGCTCTGGTAGTCGCTAATATATTTTGGTTGCTGCAGGCTCATTAACACCATATTGTGATGTAATAATTTCGCATCTCAAGGTGGCCCAGTTAGATGTCTGAAGTTGGTTATATGGCCCATTGTCAAAAAATGTTGCACAACCTCGTTCTACAGCAACCTAGATTAGGTGGTTCCAAAGACTGCCATATAACAACTTTAATTAATTTCATTCTGTTGCAATGTGAACCATCAGTGCAGTGAATTTTACAGTTTTGTTTGTATTTTCATCATGTTAATAAATATATTTACAGTTCTTATTTATTTCAGCTGAATGTACTAAATGTCAGTGGTAACAAGAACCTTGGAACCGATGGTTTTGGTGAACTTGGATTAGTTGTTACACAATGTCATGTGGAGTTATTCATGGCTCGGGATTGCAATCTGACAGCAGAAGAAATGAAAGCATTTAAAGAAAACACTCGCAATGCAAAGGTAAGAGGAGACTTCATGTGATAAGCATGAATGACTAAACAGCGTACATAGTTTATTAGAGAATTGGGGGTTGATGCATATTTAAAGAAAATATATATCTCCAACTCATACTTTTTAATCATTTAATTTTTGCTCAGAACAAGTCTCTACAAAGTCAGTGAATGTATATATATTATAAAAAAAAATATTTGAGAGAGTTTAGTAATGTACTACCTTTTTCGAAAACTTGTGACTTGACTCGCACAAACAAAATATTTTAACTCAAGTTACCATCAGAGAGATTTGACTTTAGATTTTTGAGCTAGTCTTTGAAATATAAAAAAAATTGATCAAATATATTGATTGGCGTTGTATTGAAAAATGTAAATTCAATTGCTTGCTGATAAATATATTAAAGATGAAGTGAAATGTTTGTATTGATATTATTCAAATCATCAAACCAAGCAACAAACTCACCCCTACACCCTATAACAGGGCTACTCAACCATTTTTACCGAAGATCCGCATACAAAACTTCAAAATTATTTGGGTCCGGTCTTTTCAGAATTTATATTTCGGCATCCTTAAACGCACACTTTCTCGACCGGCTAATGATTATTAGCTAATCGAAATTGCTTATTATGGTGTTATAGTTCTTTTCATATATATTCAAAACTATAAAAGTCATCTTATAAAAGGAAATTTCAAAAGTGGGGTTTATGATCTAAAATAAAGAATTGGGTGCTTTCCTCTGTACCAGGGGAGGCGAACTATGGCCCTGCGGGCCAAATCCGGCTTGTTGGGTAACCTAATCCGCCCGCCCGATGCTGCCACAGCCAAACTAACAAATTTTGATGTTTCATCTAAAAATAGATCAAGAAAAATGTTAAGATTGCGTTTAAATTTAGTTTTCGCTTTCAACTTTGCTTTTGTAACACTGTATAAACACTTCACACTTACATGGCCCCCGGTGGGCAAAATTTTTGGCCCCTGGTCTCAAAAACGTTGCCCACCTCCGCTCTAGACATACTTGACATAGACTGTTTAGATGCTGAGTCAAAGTTGTTGATGAATGACAAAATTCTAATTTGATTTTCATAAGTCGTTGGTTTTTATACGTCGGTAAGTTTTCACACGTCTATTCCATTGTTGTTTGTGAAAGCTAAAATACGCTGTAAGCTCTGGTTGTGTGAACATTCAATTATATCCATTTTATTAGGCCTGGGCTTGTATGTTTACATTTGTTATCACAATAATTAAAAGATTTGGATACATATTTTCTATACTAGTAGCAAAATTTTCAACCTTTCACTATTTTGGCTCTGACCAAGGCATCAGATAAATAGATACTGCAGTATTTATTTTATTTTAGACAGTTTTAACATGTGAGATACTACACCCCTATTGCTTTATTTAAATTAAAAATACAGTACCTACTCATCTGGAGTCTCGTTCAGAGCGAAAATATAAAGACTCTATAATAAAGGAAGTAAGATAATGTGGGTGGCCATTAGTTTAGTAAATTTGATTTTAAATGCTGTTACTACTATGATAACAAATGAAAAATTTCACAGTTCCCATAAAATACAAGTTCAGGCTCGATTTCACTCCAGCTAAGGCTTGGTGAGGGAATTAGTATTTTTTGATTCATGCTTAAAGGGAGAGAGAAAATGAATTTGTATATGTCGTTGTGTTCGGATAGATATATATATGCATACACTGGTAGAAACATGTAGGTCAGGGATGCCATCCCTGAATTTGGTCAGAATTTGGCCGAATAGTGCAGGAGCCATTGTTTTTTTTTGTGATGCGATATCAGACTCCACTTGAATTTATGCCCAAACCATAATTTTTAGAGGAATGCTTATGTCGTAGTTTTAATTTTTTTTTATATTACTTTATTATTAGATGAGGCATTTTCGTTGATCCTAGTAAGAATAATTTTATATCACAAAGTGGTTCCTTTTTGTAAGTTCTCACTGCAATGCTGTGACATATTAAGTGTCTTGGAGATGAATTCTCAGTTCAGGAATAGGGAGACATTAGTCTACTATGAGAGAGGGAGGAGGCATTGGTCCGTTTTCATGACTAGGAATGAGTACTATGATGTTGGGTCTCTTCACGCTGTAGTGTTTTATTACAGCCTCAAGATTTTTGAATAATTTTCAAATACAACTCATTATTGAATTTATTAGGGATGGCTAAAACTAAATACTGGACTACTCTGAATACATTTTAAAAAATATTTTCAAATCTGGAATTTCGAATACATATTAAAAACCCACAAAACATAAAGTTTAACATCTTTCCTAAAGTTCAAGAGCATAGAAATTAAGCTTCAATAATATTATTCATTATATTAAAGCAATTTGTTTGGTTGAAATGCACGTATATGTATGTATAATCATTTGATATATTAACGAAAATCATTTGACAAAATATTTATAAGTAATGTTGGATTAATAGAACTTTTATGTGTATCACTGCCATAATTGGGATTTATTGGAGGCCCACTATTGGCTCGGCGTTGTGGCTCATCCTGATAAACGTTAGGAATACGTTCGTCACCGCATTTCTGATTACCCTGTGTGTGTTTGCAGGTTCGAATCCCATGTGGGGATGATTATATGCGAGAAGATTACTGGACTCCTCGCCGCCGTCGGGTCGGTTTCGGCTTTTTCGGCCATAAAGTTCATGCATCTGAAAACTGTCCAACTAGCTAATCCCATACTCGACATGGACATGTAACCGGACGAGAGGCCGTGGTTTGCCATATGATTATGCCATTTTATCAGCTACCCTCTCCTCCGGGATAAATATGTAAATCTCATCCTATTCACTAGAAAATGCCCAGCAGCCAACGATTGAACCGCAGCCCACAGTTTGCCGGCCACTGGCTTAGGAAAACAAAATCTGTACAGAAATCGGAATGTAAGGCAGAGAAATATGGCAACTCTTGAAGTGTGATACAAAAAATCAGTCACCTGCCATGGCCTAGAGCCCTAGGCCATCATCCTGAATGCCGTATCATGGCAGTGCAATGGATGCAATCATTTTCAAAAGTTAGAGAATAGGTTTATTTTTATTTTAACTATAGGAAATATTTGAAAAACACTAACTTCGAAGCTGGAAACTGAAATCCATTTGCTTTAATTTTAATGATGTATACTCTGGCGTCACAAGTTTTTTGGTTGCCCTTACTAAAGATTGATTATGTTTCCAACATGTTGATTTAGAACAAAGATGGTGAACCACTGACTTGTGGGTCACAAAGTGTATATTATGCTTCATGAGTAGGTTTACCATACTAGTTCAGTGAGAGAGAGTGACTCACTATATTGTTATGTCATAACTGTTTTATGTGTAATACATCAATTTAGCGTCTAAGGCAGGGATTCCCAAACTTCATTGGGCGTGGGCCAAAATCAGAATCGGAACAAAGTTCGCGGGCCAGAAGAGTGTAGCGACCTTAAGTTCGCGACGGTTTCGCTGGGGTTCTGTCGATTCACTTTCATTTGACATTTTTTTGAAACATGTTTGTTTGACTCATAATGGCGCTTTTTGTGCAAGTCTTTGAAATATAAAAAATTAATCTGATTTACCATGTTGATCGGTATTGTATTGAAAAATCGTAAATTCACTTGCTTGCTGCAGCAACATGGTTACACATCTGAATTTTAATTTAATTTTCGAAAACCGTTGGTTAAACTCCATTTTACCAATATTAGTCTATTTCGTTGTTGTTTATAAAATCTACTATGACTCGGATTGACTTGTGACTCAAAACGTCAGTGACTCAACTTGATTGTGTCAAGACTCAAGACTAGACTTGACCCGCTCCAGACTTAGGAACTTACTCTACAAAACTGGAACTTTACTGAGTATATTGCATTTAAGACTTGAATCCAGATTTGTGACTTGGTCCCAACACTATGTGGGCACTTCATCAAAAACTATATATATGCTTAGTCTGATGAAGAAAAAAAAAATAATATATTCGGCATTATCAGGTCTCACATCAATGCTCGTCTCTCTCAAGATTTAAGACTTGGTTCCAACAATGTCCCATGTCCATAAGTATTGGTGGTCAGTGAATGAAAAATTTAAAAATCTACTTCGACTGATAACACTGTGCAACAAATATTTTGTTTTTGTTTACAGCATTTTATCTGGATTATCTGTTAGCCTTTGATAGGTTCTTTGATAAAATCATGTAATTCCTTTTTAAATTTTGGTTTTATGAAAATGGGGTGATTTCACAAAAATCGGTCTTGATTTCTCAGGAAATCAAAATTATTTGATCTCTACTCTTCAAAATATTGAGCTTGAGGTAGAGATTGGTGACTTGGATTTAAAACTTTCCTTTAGTTCTATGTGCATAAATATAGGGCGGTAGAAATTAAAAATAAATTGAACCTGGATTAGTATTGATAATAATATTTCTTGTCGAATGAAATATTAGCATTTGGACAGATTGCTACTGGTACAAATACTCAGTAATCAAAAAATTTTGTATCATTGAGGAAAATGTTATCAATTTTGCGGTGTTCTTAATAATTTAAAAATTTTAAATTTAATATTCTCAGATAAAGATCCTGGATCTGAGTGGGAACAAAGTCAGCAGACTCGGAGATGAAGGGTTATCTACAATCAGTGAAATTGTTCATCAATGTCAGGTTGAAAGATTGTCGATGTGGGATTGCTTCTTCAACCCTGATCAGTCGAAAAGATTCAAAGCATCGATCGCTGATACCGGAGTCGACTTCATTGACATCTGGGGTCCATAAACAATGTATCGAATAATTCTTAATGCTGGGTCATTCAAGCTTGGATCACTTTCTGCTTTAACTGGTTATTGTTTGGTCTCATCATATCCTTTGCCAACAGATTAACATCAGAAGAAATCTTTGTTTCCACTCCGAACAAGGCTCGAGCAAGTATGTACATTCTGTTCAGGTTTTCAGGTTTGGCACCATACTTTAATTTTAATGTATTTGGAAAATCAGAAAGTGGGTCATTTGCTGGTGGAAACGATCAATTAAATGCATAACACATTTTTATAAATTATAAATAGTTTTAGCACCAATACCAAAATATCTACAACCCTCTAAATTTTGAAACACCCCCTCCTCCCCCTAAAATGAGAAAGCTGGAGAACATACTGATTTCTAGTAATTTCTAACCCCCAACAGATTTAGTTCAGATTGTCGACTTTGGGGTTGGAAAGAGAACAAGAGCGCAAAAGTAATCTGACTATGAAAGTTTTTCTATTTCTATTTGTTTATTTAGTGGAAAAATTTGACTCCTATGTCAATATTTCGCAACCTTCAAATTACACTCCTAAATTTTAGCGGAAAATATTGATGAGGGAGAATAAGTAAACTGAACTCAACTCCACGGCCTGAATGATAAAATGAACTTTATTCAATTTCATTATTATCAAATATGTCACATTTTGCAATTTATTCGCACTAATCTCAACTGAGAAGATTGTCATTCAACCCCTCCCCCGATATAACTGCTGTGCGGTGTTCCCTTTTATTTTTTGCTGGAATAATGTGAATATCATGTGAAAATATTCCCTTTCGTAATTTTCATGGAATAATCATTATGAAAAATAATTGACCAGTAATAAGTTTGTTTTATTTGTAGAGCTTTCTCTGACTATCTCTAACCAGTGTTGACGGGTCAGGTCACAGGTCATCAGATTCGAGCCAATCACTGAGTTAAGACATGCTGCTGGATAGTTGAGTCCGATTCGTATCAGGGTTTCCCAAACTGGGGTCCGCTGACCCACGAGGGTCCATGATGGGTGCACAGGGGGCCAGCAGAAATACAAAATGAGCCTGATTGATCTTCAATGATTGATTTCAATCAAAAAGCCGTTGCATCTTTTTGGTTAAGTGCTGCGGACGAATATCAATTGATAAAAGAAAAGTCAATTAACATTTTATTGTCTTTTGTAACAACCTACATATGTGAATCAGCATTTTCTGCCCTTGGTATTTGTGCAGTGAAATGCAACAACCTCATCCATCACAATAATGTCTTTCGTGTTGTAAATGAAAAAATATACGTCTTGTTGGTTAGGCTTTTAAATTGATATGTCATAGGATGGGGGTCCATCAAAAGTAAGATCCACAAATAGGGATCCGTGGCCTGAAAAGTTTGGGAAACCCTGATTTAGATGACTCTCGTCATTGTGAGTCTTTGATGTAAAGTGACCTGAGTCGAACTATGTGGCAATTTATATAATTTGGGTACTCCAGAAGTATGTGAACCAAGATGGCAGACACCGGAACGGAGTATGTGTACCAGGTTAGAGAATTAGGCCATAATTTGAGGTACAAATACTATGAGAGTCATTTGGCTATACCCAGAACTCGCAATAGAACTAAAATAAAGAAAAATTGGCATGAAGTTATGGCTTAACCTTAATCTGGTACACATACTAAGTTCCGGTGTCCGCAATCTTGGTGCACATACAACAGGAGCGCCATAATTTGTATTTCATCTGCTGAATCATGCTTTTAATCTGAGATGTGTTTTGTTGGTGCTTTATCATCTCATTGTGTACTGCTTTAAGGTGAATTAAGGCCTACCGACAAAAAATGTTGCACACCCTTGCTTTACAGCAACCTTGATTAGGTGGTTCAATGGCCTACCACAGGGTGGTCCAAGGTTGTCGGCCTCGCAGGCCACATTATCATTTTCGTATCGTTCGCGGGCCACAATAGTGCCAAGAATAGGTAATTAGTGCAATACAAAACAAACACTTTATTGTCCAAACACCAAATAAAGCCAAACCACCAAATAAAGTAGAACGTGCAAAAATCTTACTGTATATACATTTAGTGTAAGATTTCAAACTCCTCATCTCGGAAAAAGTGATATAGGGGAAAAATACCGTTTTAGATTGTCACCGACACAACTTGCAGACATATTAAGCAATTATTGTGATATTTTCCCTCCCATATTCAGTTAAAAATCTGTTATTCAACTTTCTTTTTAAACTCATATTTAAAAATTAAATTATAAATGACTGAGATTAATTAATTTCACCAAATTTGAGATACAGAAGGATAATTACTAAATTTTCTAGCATATTGGCAGCTCTTTTTTGTAACACTGTTTAAGCTGGTTGCAAAAAGAAACACCCGACATGAATTACATTGTTCGGCCATTACATTAATATTTAGAGACCTCCTAAAGTATGCGCACCAAAATGGCGCACAACCTGAACTCTGGTAGTGTACCAGATTAGGGTTCAGGTTATGCGACATCTTGGTGCGCATACTTCAGGAGTACCATATTTAGTTATCAGGCACTTTTACTATTTTGGCTCTGACCAAAGCATTATATAAATAGATACTGCAGTATTATTTTATTTTAGACAGTCTTTACATGTGAGATATTACACCACAGCTATCCCTCTATTTAAATTGAAAATACAGTACCTAGAGTCTTGTTCAGAGGTAAAATATAAAGACTATATAATAAAGAGAGTAAGAGAATGTGGGTGGCTATTAGTGTATGTAGTAAATTGGATTTTAAATGCTGTTATTACTATGATAACAAATGGAAAATTTCACAGTTTCCATAAAATACAAGTTCAGGCTCGATTTCACTCCAGTTAGGGCTTGGTGAGGAAATTAGTATTTTTTGATTCAGGCTTAAAGGGAGAGGGAGAATGAATTTGTATATGTCGTTGTGTTCGGATAGATATATATGTGCATACACTGGTAGAAACATGTAGGTCAGGGATGCCATCTATGAATTTGGTCAGAATTTGGCCAAATAGTGCAGGAGCCATTGTTTTTTTTGTGAAGCGTTATCAGATTCCACTTGAATTTATACCCAAACCATAAATTTTAGAGGAATGCTCATATCATAGTTGTAATTTTCTTTAATATTATTTTATTATTAGATGAGGCATTTCCGTTGACCCTAGTAAGAATAATTTTTTCTTTTTGTAAGTTTTCACTTTCAGATTTCAAACAATATATTTGTTTATTGCTGACATAAAATATGTTAAGTGTATTTGAGTACTAATGTTGTAGTTTTCATTTTTATCCTCCCAAGTCCTAACAGCTTTATCATGAATGAGGTAAGCAATCTTGACACACAAAGTACAATTTTGGTTTGTTGAGGTGTCATACACACTTTGGTGTGCAAAGGTTTTTCAACTTGTCTTTGTTCGGTCAACTGTGTTCGGCAATGCAATGCTGTGACATATTAAGTTTTTTGGAGATGAATTCTTAGTTGAGAATAGGGAGACACTAGTCTACCAAGGGAGAGGGAGGAGGCATTGGTCCATTTTCATGACTAGGAAAGAGTACTATGATGTTGGGTCTCGTCATGCTGTAGTGTTTTATTACAGCCTCAAGATTTTTGAATAATTTTTGAATACAACTCATTATTGAATTTATTTGCAATATAAGTAGGGATGGCCATAACCGAATACTGGACTACTCTGAATACATTCTAAAATTTTTCAATCTGGAATTTCGAATACATATTAAAAACCCACAAGACATAAAATTCACCATCTTTCCTAAAGTTCCAGAGCATAGAAATTAAGCTTCAATGATATTATCATAATAATTAAGCAATTTGTTTAGTTGAAATGCACTTATGGGTATGTATAATTGTTTGCTATATGATCAAAAATCATTTGGCAAAGTATTTGTATGTAATGTTGGATTAATAGGACTTTTATGTGTATCACTGCCTTAGTTGAGATTTATTAGAGGCCCACCTTTGGCTTGGCGGTGTGGCACATCGTGATAAGTATTAGGTATATGCTCGTCATCGCGTATTTGATTATTATTTGTAGGTTTGCCGGTTTGAATCCCATGTGGTGTTGATTATATGCGACAAGATTACTGGCCTCCTCGTCTGGGTTCATGTACCGCTGGTCGGTTACGGCTCCCTCCACCATAAAGTCCATGCTTCTGAAAACTGTTAGTCAGATTTTCCCCATGAAGCATAAAAATTCTAATCTGACAGTTTATATTTAAAAAGGCACTAACATGGGTAAAAATATATAATGTTTTTGGTCTTGTCGCTGTGTTAAATCTTTCCCTGTGCATTCATTACTGTAAGGCTAAGCGATAGCTTTATTCTCTTATGTTGCCCTCCACATGACGCTCTGGTAGTCGCTAATATATTTTGGTTGCTGCAGGCTCATTAACACCATATTGTGATGTAATAATTTCGCATCTCAAGGTGGCCCAGTTAGATGTCTGAAGTTGGTTATATGGCCCATTGTCAAAAAATGTTGCACAACCTCGTTCTACAGCAACCTAGATTAGGTGGTTCCAAAGACTGCCATATAACAACTTTAATTAATTTCATTCTGTTGCAATGTGAACCATCAGTGCAGTGAATTTTACAGTTTGTTTGTATTTTCATCATGTTAATAAATATATTTACAGTTCTTATTTATTTCAGCTGAATGTACTAAATGTCAGTGGTAACAAGAACCTTGGAACCGATGGTTTTGGTGAACTTGGATTAGTTGTTACACAATGTCATGTGGAGTTATTCACGGCTCGGGATTGCAATCTGACAGCAGAAGAAATGAAAGCATTTAAAGAAAACACTCGCAATGCAAAGGTAAGAGGAGACTTCATGTGATAAGCATGAATGACTAAACAGCGTAAATAGTTTATTAGAGAATTGGGGGTTGATGCATATTTAAAGAAAATATATATCTCCAACTCATACTTTTTAATCATTTAATTTTTGCTCAGAACAAGTCTCTACAAAGTCAGTGAATGTATATATATCATAAAAAAAAATATTTGAGAGAGTTTAGTAATGTACTACCTTTTTCGAAAATTTGTGACTTGACTCGCACAAACAAAATATTTTAACTCAAGTTACCATCAGAGAGATTTGACTTTAGATTTTTGAGCTAGTCTTTGAAATATAAAAAAAATTGATCAAATATATTGATTGGCGTTGTATTGAAAAATGTAAATTCAATTGCTTGCTGATAAATATATTAAAGATGAAGTGAAATGTTTGTATTGATATTATTCAAATCATCAAACCAAGCAACAAACTCATCCCTACACCCTATAACAGGGCTACTCAACTATTTTTACCGAAGATCCGCATACAAAACTTCAAAATTATTTGGGTCCGGTCTTTTCAGAATTTATATTTCGGCATCCTTAAACGCACACTTTCTCGACCGGCTAATGATTATTAGCTAGTCGAAATTGCTTATTATGGTGTTATAGTTCTTTTCATATATATTCAAAACTATAAAAGTCATCTTATAAAAGGAAATTTCAAAAGTGGGGTTTATGATCTAAAATAAAGAATTGGGTGCTTTCCTCTGTACCAGGGGAGGCGAACTATGGCCTTGCGGGCCAAATCCGGCTTGTTGGGTAACCTAATCCGCCCGCCCGATGCTGCCACAGCCAAACTAACAAATTTTGATGTTTCATCTAAAAATAGATCAAGAAAAATGTTAAGATTGCGTTTAAATTTAGTTTTCGCTTTCAACTTTGCTTTTGTGACACTGTATAAACACTTCACACTTACATGGCCCCCGGTGGGCAAAATTTTTGGCCCCTGGTCTCAAAAACGTTGCCCACCTCCGCTCTAGACATACTTGACATAGACTGTTTAGATGCTGAGGCAAAGTTGTTGATGAATGACAAAATTCTAATTTGATTTTCATAAGTCGTTGGTTTTTATACGTCGGTAAGTTTTCATACGTCTATTCCATTGTTGTTTGTGAAAGCTAAAATACGCTGTAAGCTCTGGTTGTGTGAACATTCAATTATATCCATTTTATTAGGCCTGGGCTTGTATGTTTACATTTGTTATCACAATAATTAAAAGATTTGGATACATATTTTCTATACTAGTAGCAAAATTTTCAACCTTTCACTATTTTGGCTCTGACCAAGGCATCAGATAAATAGATACTGCAGTATTTATTTTAGACAGTTTTAACATGTGAGATACTACACCGCTATTGCTTTATTTAAATTAAGAATACAGTACCTACTCATCTGGAGTCTGGTTCAGAGCGAAAATATAAAGACTCTATAATAAAGAGAGTAAGAGAATGTGGGTGGTCATTAGTGTAGTAAATTGGATTTTATATGCTGTTACTACTATGATAACGAACGAAAAATTTCACAGTTCCCATGAAATACAAGTTTAGGCTCGATTTCACTCCAGCTAAGGCTTGGTGAGGGAATTAGTATTTTTTGATTCATGCTTAAAGGTAGAGAGAAAATGAATTTGTATATGTCGTTGTGTGCGGATAGATATATATATATGGGCTATTCCAAGTGACACTACAGGACAATTCCAGAAATTTTGCATGTTGTTAAATTCAATATATTTCTACATTTTCAGCTACATGTTTTGTTTCATTGTCCAATCAGTTGCTTTATTGAATATGTAAAAAATTGCACAAAAGTTACACCCAACCTTGCTTAGTAGATAAAAAAAATATAGTAAAATATAGCGTGACACTACAGGACGGCAAATCCACCGTGCACTAACAGTACGTTGTGTTGTGCTGTAAATTTTTGTGATGGTACAGTAGGAGCCCATAATAATTTCTGGTGCAGTAGCCGAACTACCCCTCTATGTGTTGCTCAAGTTACTTAATGTAACACTGTAAATCCATGCCAATAATGTGCATATTGTATGTGACACTACAGTACGAGACACTACAGGACATTTTTCCACTTCGGAATAGCGGCATCTATCATCTCTTAAAATTCTGGTGATAAATCGTTAAATGGGTGAAGAAATGTCCTACAGCACTGCAAACATTTAAACTTTACTAACTTAAATCCAGTGTGTCAATTCCATATGAAATAACTGTACCACACAATCAAACACTTTGTGTCAGGAATCATCACAAAATATGTCAATTATACCAAAATTTCTACATTTCAGGCCATTTTTTATAAACCCTCAAAAACCTGGGTGAAATTTTAAATTGTTCAGTGAAATGAATGCAGTCCAATAAAATTCCAATGTCTTTTGGTATCAAAAATAAATAAAAATTACTTTCACTACACTTTTTAAAAAATTGATGGAATTCAACTTTTGCTTGGAATGGCCCATATGCATACACTGGTAGAAACATGTAGGTCAGGGATGCCATCCCTGAATTTGGTCAGAATTTGGCCGAATAGTGCAGGAGCCATTGTTTTTTTTTGTGATGCGATATCAGACTCCACTCGAATTTATGCCCAAACCATAATTTTTAGAGGAATGCTTATGTCATAGTTTTAATTTTTTTTTATATTACTTTATTATTAGATGAGGCATTTTCGTTGATCCTGGTAAGAATAATTTTATATCACAAAGCGGTTCCTTTTTGTAAGTTCTCACTGCAATGCTGTGACATATTAAGTTTCTTGGAGATGAATTCTCAGTTCAGGAATAGGGAGACATTAGTCTACTATGAGAGAGGGAGCAGGCATTGGTCCGTTTTCATGACTACAAACGAGTACTATGATGTTGGGTCTCGTCACGCTGTAGTGTTTTATTACAGCCTTAAGATTTTTGAATTATTTTCAAATACAACTCATTATTGAATTTATTTGGGTTATTAGTAGGGATGGCTATAACTGAATACTGGGCTACTCTGAATACATTCTAAAAAATATTTTCGAATCTGGAATTTCGAATACATATTTAAAACCTACAAAACATAAAGTTTAACAAGTTCAAGAGCATAGAAATTAAGCTTCAATAATATTAATTGTTATATTAAAGCAATTTGTTTAGTTGAAATGCACGTATATATATGTATAATCATTTGATATATGAACAAAAATCATTTGACAAAATATTTATATGTAATGTTGGTTTAATAGAACTTTTATGTGTATCACTGCCATAATTGGGATTTATTGGAGGCCCACTATTGGCTAGACGTTGTGGCTCATCCTGATAAACGTTAGGAATACGTTCGTCACCGCATTTCTGATTACCCTGTGTGTGTTTGCAGGTTCGAATCCCATGTCGGGATGATTATATGCGAGAAGATTACTGGACTCCTCGCCGCCATCGTGTCGGTTACGGCTTTTTCCGCCATAAAGTCCATGCATCTGAAAACTGTCCAACTAGCTAATCCCATACTCGACATGGACATGTAACCGGACGAGAGGCCGTGGTTTGCCATATGATTAAGCCATTTTATCAGCTACCCTCTCCTCCGGGATAAATATGTAAATCTGATCCTATTCACTAGAAAATGCCCAGCAGCCAACGATTGAACCGCGGCCCACAGTTTGCTGGCCACTGGCTGAAAACAAAATCTGTACAGAAATCGGAATGTAAGGCAGTGAAATATGGCAACTCTTGAAGTGTGATACAAAAAATCAGTCATCTGCCATGGCCTAGAGCCCTAGGCCATCATCCTGAATGCCGTATCATGGCAGTGCAATGGACGCAATCATTTTCAAAAGTTCGAGAATAGGTTCATTTTTATTTTAACTATAGGAAATATTTGAATAACACTAACTTCGAAGCTGGAAATTGAAATCCATTATATTTGCTTTAATTTTAATGATGTATACTCTGGCGTCACAAGTTTTTTGATTGCCCTTACTAAAGATTGATTATGGTTCCAACATGTTGATTTAGAACAAGGATGGTGAACCACTGACTTATGGGTCACAAAGTGTATATTATGCTTTATGAGTAGGTTTTTTACCATACTAGTTCAGTGAGAGAGAGTGACTCACTATATTGTTATGTCATAACTGTTTTATGTGTAATACATCAATTTAGCATCTAAGGCAGGGATTCCCAAACTTTATTTGGCACGGGCCAAAATCAGAATCGGAACGAAGTTCGCGGGCCAGAAGAGTGTAGCGACCTTAAGTTCGCGACGGTTTCGCTGGGGTTCTGTCGATTCACTTTCATTTGACATTTTTTTGAAACATGTTTGTTTGACTCATAATGGCGCTTTTTGTGCAAGTCTTCGAAATATAAAAAATTAATCTGATTTACCATGTTGATTGGTGTTGTATTGAAAAATCGTAAATTCACTTGCTTGCCGCAGCAGCATGGTTACACATCTGAATTTTAATTTGATTTTCGAAAACCGTTGGTTAAACTCCTTTTTTCCAATATTAGTCTATTTCGTTGTTGTTCTACTATGTCTAAATCTACTATGACTCGGATTGACTTGTGACTCAAAATGTCAGTGACTCAACTCAACTTGATTGTGTCAAGACTCAAGACTAGTCTCCAGACTTAGGAACTTATTATACAAAACTGGAACTTTACAGAGTATATTGCATTTAAGACTTGAATCCAGATTTGTGACTTGGTCCAAACTTCATATCACTGGGCACTTCATATCAAAAACACAATATATGCTTAGTCTGTTAATGAAAAAAAAACATAATATATTCGGCATTACCAGGTCTCACATCAATGCTCGTCTCTCTCAAGATTTAAGACTTCCAATGTCCCATATGCATAAGTATTGGTGGTCAGTGAATGAAAAATTTAAAAATCTACCGTACTTCGACTGATAATACTGTGCAACAATTTTTTTTTGTTTACAGCATTTTACCTAGATTTTCTGTTAGCTTTTGATAGGTACTTGTCATAAAATCATGTAATTCCTTTTTAAATTTTGGTTTTATGAAAATGGGGTGATTTCACAAAAATCGGTCTTGATTTATCAGGAAATCAAAATTATTTGGTCTTGACTCTTCAAAATATTGAGCTTGAGGTAAAGATTGGTGACTTGGATTTAAAACTTTCCTTTAGTTCTATTCGACTAATATAGAGCAATAGAAATTAAAAATAAATTGAACCTGGATTGGTACTGATAAAATAATTCCTGTCGGTTGGAATATTAGCATTTGGACAGATTGCTACTGGTACAAATACTCAGTAATTAAAAAATTTTGTATCATTGAGGAAAATTTTATCAACTTTGCGGTGTTCTTGATAATTTAAAAATTTTAGATTTAATATTTTCAGATAAAGGTCCTGTTTCTGAATGGGAACAAAGTCAGCAGACTCGGAGATGCAGGATTATCTACAATCAGTGAAATTGTTCATCAATGTCAGGTAGAAATATTGACGATGCGGGATTGCTACTTCAACCCTGATCAGTTGGAAAGATTCAAAGAATCGATCGCTGATACCGGTGTCATTTTCAGTGGCAGCTAGAATCCACAAACAATGTATCGAATAAATTTTAATGCTGGGTCATTCAAGCTTAAATCTCATTCTGCTTCAACTGGTTAATTTGTTGGTCTCATCATATCCTTTGCCAACAGATTAACATTAAAAGAAATATATTTGACTCTTTGTTTCCACTCCGAACAAGGCTCGAGCAAGTACGTACATTCTGTTCAAACTGGTCATTTTTCTTTAGTCGCAGAATATCCATTTCCAGCAGTGATTCCCCTACACCCTCCCTAATTTTCAGGTTTGGCACCATACTTCAATTTTTAACATAAATAAAAATGTATTTGAATATTCAGAAAGAGGGTCATATGCCGGTGAAAACGATCAGTTAAATGCATAACACATTTTTATAAATTATAAATAGTTTTAGCACCAATACCAAAATATCTACAACCCTCTAAATTTTAAAACACCCCCCCCCCCCCCCCTTAATATAAAAAGCTGGGGAACATACTGATTCCTAGTATATTAATATTTGTAAACATTAGAAGAAAGATATTTTCACTCTTTGTTTCCACTCCAAGTAATTAGCCAATTATAGATACGAATTGCAATATTATATCCGTCATATTACCTGTTCTAATCAGACGTCAAATGTGTGATCAATTTATACAAAGTACCCAAGTAAATGTTTTAACCTCTTGTCGACTCTGAACAGAGCGTGAGCAAGTTGTGAACCCGACATATTTATCAACTGCAATGCCATACCTTTTTTTTCAAGTAACCCAAATTTTTTGAAAAATAAATTTTGTAGAATCTGGGGACCCGAGGATGCGCTCATACTGGGCAGTATGTAATGATTATGCTCTATATAGTCTTATATATATACAATATGAAACAACCATTTTTACTTTAAATTTATTTTCTCAAAAATTAACTCAAAGTGAGACAGCTGCGCTTATTTGCCATAATCGAGATTTTAAATTCATGACGCAGCTTTACCAAAGCAAAACAGCAGATTCCAAGTTTAAAAAGCTGTCATTCTTCACAGGTATACAAATACTCTGAGCAACACTTCAATATGAAAATCAATTAACTAAAAAATTAAAATGAATCTTCCTGTTTTATGTTGAATAAGTAAGTGAACCAAGAAAATTTCCAAGCGAACCAATTTTGGGTCGCGACCTATAGGTTGGGAAACACTTCTTTAGATCATATGACCCTGATTGCCCAGGACTTACCGTAAATGCGTTATCCATTTGTACAGTGTATCTGAGTAAAATTTACCCCCAACAGATTTAGTTCAGATTGTCGACTTTGGGGTTGGAAAGAGAACAAGAGCGCAAAAGTAATTTTGCACTTTAATCGCACTAATCTCAATTGGGAAGATCGTCATTCAATCTCTTCCTCGATATAACTGCTGTGCGGTGTTCCCTTTTATTTTTTGCTGGAATAATGTGAATATCATGTGAAAATATTCCCTTTCGTAATTTTCATGGAATATTCATTATGAAAAATAATTGACCAGTAATAAGTTTGTTTCTGGTAAATTAAAATATTGCTTTATTAGTGGAGCTTTCTCTGACTATCTCTAACCAGTGTTGACGGGTCAGGTCACAGGTCATCAGTTTCGAGCCAATCACTGAGTTAAGACATGCTGCTGCCTAGTTGAGTCCGATTCGTATCAGGGTTTCCCAAACTGGGGTCCGCTGACCCACGAGGGTCCATGATGGGTGCACAGGGGGCCAGCAGAAATACAAAATGAGCCTGATCGATCTTCAATGATTGATTTCAATCAAAATGCCGTTGCATCTTTTTGGTTAAGCACTGCGGACAAATATCAATTGATATAAGAAAAGTCAATTAACATTTTATTGTCTTTTGTAACAACCTACATATGTGAGGCAGCATTTTCTGCCCTTGCCATTTGTGCAGTGAAATGCAACAACCTCATCCATCACAATAATGTCTTTTATGTTGTAAATGAAAAAATATACGTCTTGTTGGTTAGGCTTTTTAATTGATATGTCATAGGATGGGGGTCCATCAAAAGTAAGATTCACAAATAGGGGTCCGTTGCCCGAAAAGTTTGGGAAGCCCGGATTTAGATGACTCTCGTCATTGTGAGTCTTTGATGTAAAGTGACCTGAGTCGAACTATGTGGCAATTTATATAATTTGGGTACTCCAGAAGTATGTGAACCAAGATGGCAGACACCGGAACGGAGTATGTGTACCAGGTTAGAGGATTAGGCCATAATTAGAGGTACAAATACTATTAGAGTCATTCGGTTATACCCAGAACTCGCAATAGAACTAAAATAAAGGAAAATTGGTATGAAGCTATGGCTTAACCCTAACCTGGTACACATACTACGTTCCGGTGTCCGCCATCTTGGTGCACATACTACAGGAGCGCCATAATTTGTATTTCATCTGCTGAGTCATGCTTTTAATCTGAGTCATCTTTTGTTGGTGCTTTATCATCTCATTGTGTACTGCTTTAAGGTGAATTAAGTATTTGTTTGTAGACTTAGGTTGCGACAAACTATAGTCGAGTCAATCAAGCCTTTCCTAACATTGTCAGAAATTGTCATCTAAATATGTTGTATCCCATGTTTTTTTCTACTTTTGTGTATTTTCGATTTTAGTAACCCCTTATACACCACTATAATTCCTAATGCTTTCACAATTTGTTAGACAAATCGGTACTCCTGTAGTATGTGAACCAAAATGGCGGACACCGGAACGTAGTATATGTACCAGGTTAGGGTTAGGCTATAATTTCAGGTACAAATACTACGGGAGTCGTCACTTGGCTAGTCCCCGAACTAGTAATAGAACTAAAATAAGAAAAAATTGGAATAAAATTATGTCCCAACCTAACCTGTTACACATACTACGTTTCGGTACCGGCCATCTTGGCTCACATACTACAGGAGCGTCGACAAATCTTCGTCCTTCTTGTTGCCATATGTATATTATTTCCTTTTAAGATTCCTCTTAAGATTTCTCATGTGTTTTATATTTTTGTGATTAATTTTTTCTTGTATGTGAAGAATATTTAAATTTTACATTATGTGCGATTTCATTATTATTCTCATACATTTATACCTTTTTTTAAGTCTTTTCGTGCATCGATTCTCACATTATGAAAATATCTGAATCTAAAGAGATAATAACAAGCTCACATATTTTACTAAAGTCAATGAATTACCATTTATCTGATTTTGAATTTTTTTCGCTTTTCACGATTTTATATTTTTTTCAATTTTATTGCTTGGAAAGTAATAAACTCTGCAACCTATAAGTCTTAAATTTGCTCAATCACTTGAAATAATTGCTATTAGACAGTGCAGAGGTGGTAGTGGTACCCTTACCCTTGAAGAGTTTTTGAAAAGTCCAATTCGTCTAATGAAGTTTTTTTCTATGTAAAAGGGTCGGAACCCCGATTTGAAATGTAATAAAAAGTGTATTTTTTTGTGTGTAACATACGTAGAAATTTAAAACAAGGAATTTTAACCCCCCCTTTGAGAATTTTAGAACCAACCCCTTCCCTTATCCAGAGGTCAATTACTGAACTGGGTAACACCGATGGTTTCTTGAGTGCAAGTTCGACTCATTTAATTTTGAATGGATCAAGTCACTCACATAAGAGTTCTGGTCAAGGCAATGACTCTAATCTTCTCAACACTGGATAAACAATAACGGCATCAATAAATTTTGACAATGATAACAAGAATTCAAATATAACATCATTTTATAAGTGCCAATAGATTGCAATGTTTTAATTACTGTCTTGTTTCCACATTTTGACACTACTTTATTAATATGTTTGTCAAGTGTCAAATTTGTGGGGCACTGTAAGAAAGAAACCGGAATCTGAAGGATGTTCGCGGGCCGGAAGAAACATGTTTCTTTGACTCATAATGGCGCTTTATGTCGTATTGCCACAGAACTGGAAAAGTTCGTTGGCAAAGTGGACAAATCGCTGAAGTTTGATTCCTTATAATACAGAAATACGAGTCTTCGAACCTTTCTTACAACCTCTTCACGGGCTTTATAACATCAAATAAACCACTGTTATATAGAATGAGGACCATAAGTTTTATTTCAGCAAAAAAATTGATACTACTTGAGGTCAGCTACCACACATTATTCAATGAGTTTACCCTCGTCGCCAGGGGTTTGAGGGTCGTAACCCCTCTTTTGAATTGTAAAAAAAAAGCATTTTTAGTAGCTTAAAACAATTTTTAGACCCCCAAAATGAGTTTTACTCTCGTCGCCAAGGGTTTTGAGGGACGGAATCCCGTCCTTTTAAAATGTAAAAAAAGCATCTTTCTGTATCATACATAACAATTTTTAGTAGCCTGAAACGATTTTTAGACTCTCTTAATGAGTTCCCCCTCATTACCAGCAGCGTAGCCATGGGTTTTGAGGGCCGTGGAATGTAAAAAAAGCATTTTCCTACTTTCTGTATCATACATAACAATTTTTAGCAGCTTGAAACGGTTCCTCTCAATGAGTTTACCCCCGTAACCAGGGGTTTCAAGGGTCAGAACCCCCTTATTTGAAATGTATAAAAAGCATTTTTCTGTTTTCTGTATACAAAGCAATTTTTAGTAACTTGAAACAGGTTGTTAAACCCTCAAAACTCTCGAAAACTATGAATATGATTTTATATCACTACTCGTCTCCTAAAATGAATTGAAAACATTTCTTTCAAATCATAAGAATATATTTCTTGTTAACAATCAAAAATAGAAACCAAATCCTCACTACTACATTACTTTGGGTTTGTTTGAAAGGATCAAAATTTCTTATCAGCACAGGACAATTGTAATATGCAGTTTTACTCGTTTTATCTCCCAAAAATGATGTTTCCATTTGAACAAAAATTAAAAAGATATATGAAATCAGTAATATCATAATACCCTTGTGCTACTAAATAGAATTATTATAAAATTTTATTTCTGATATACCGGTATATAGGGTGTCCATAAAGCCTAAAATTTTTAAAATTGCAAAGGGAATTTATCGATATCACGTTTTCTCCTCTAAACAATATTAAATGAAGTAAAAATACCTAAACAATTACTGATTAAAAAACTACAAACCTGTATATGTTGAGAACTGTCTTCATAACAAAATTGAAATTGTGAAGGAATTTATGGACATTATATACTTGGAGTCTAGAAAGAGTCATACAGACTAGAGTGAAGTCAATTACTGAACTGGGTACCACTCATGGTTTCTTGTGTTCAAGTCCAACCGATTTAATTTTGAATGGATCAAGTCACTCAAGTAAGAGTTCGAGTCACAAAAAACAAGGATCAAGTCACTCAAGTAAGAGTTCGAGTCACAAAAAATAAACTACTACTGTTGTTGTTCAAGGAGGAAATATAATTGCTCCAAAAATTAATTGACAACACTTCCTTCAAATATTAAGAATATATATATTTCTTGTAAACCATTTAAAATATAAACCAAGACGAGTCTTCACTACTACATCACTTAATAAGTTTGTTTGAAAAGATCAAAATTTCTTCTCAGAAAAGGACAAGTATTATATGCAGTTTTACTCGTTTATCTCTCAAAAGTGATGTCAGAAGAAATTAAACAGATATAATATCCTATTACTCTTATGACCAATGCGAATCGTTATTACTACGTTACTTAATAGGTTTGTCTGAAAGGACCATAAATTTCTTCTCAGCCTGGCATAATATTCTTAAGTGGACAGTATTTATATGCTTTTTTTTTATTCATTCGTTTATCTCACAAAAAAGATGTTTCAATTCGAACAATAATTGAACAGATATTTGAAATCAGTAATATCGTAATACTCTCATGCTACTAAATAGAATTATTATTCGAGAAATATAATTCTGAAATATATAGGGTGTCCATAAAGTCTTGAAATTATTTAAATTGCCAAGGAAATTTATCGATACCATTTATATTCGTACATATACCATATATATATATATATGTCATATATATTCGTAAAAATACTAAAACAATGATTAAAAAACAACAAACCTTGTCAAGTAAGATGATATATTGAGAACTGACTTCATAACAAAACAAAATTGAAATTGTGAAGAAAACGTTATGGACACCCTGTATATCATTCATTATGCAGCGTCTGCAGTGAGCTTGTTTATCTTTTTCAACACTATTTTGTTCCGTTCTTGACTATCGTGAGGGAATTCACCAATAACCTGACTTCTGTTAGATATCAGTAACTGGCCTTGTTCGAAGCAAAGCAAAAGTACGAGGTGCGGCTAAAATGAAACGGGACTGATGTCACAGATTGCGCAACACAATTAACCATCGGTAATCAACACTTTTGCAGTGTAGCAGCTGTTTTGACACAATATCGCAATTATTTTTCCTCTCGGGATCCATAAGCGAATGTGATAAATTTCTTGTTGAAAAAAAATGCTGTGCAAGGTCTGATTGAGTTTTTTGGCGATAGGGGGTTCAATTGCAGAATGACGATTGAGCAAAGAAGCGTAAGCGTTATATTGAAAAAAAAATGTCCTTCCCCCTTTCCACAAAAAAAGATTTGGAGGGCTAGCAAGATATATTTAAAATCATCAAATTAAACACTAGTTTACAGCTTTTAGACTAAAAGTCCATCAAGACCAATTCCTCTGAAAAACAAAAAAATATTTCATACAAATTCCTTAGTACAAGTTATACAAATAATTGAAAGTGAAAAAAAAGTGCAATAAATAAATAATCAATTATACTAAATGAAGAAAAATATAAAAAGTAGCAACTGAAAAATTTAGTTCAGAATAGCTATTGATATGCAAGACATATTTTCTCAATTATGCAAGACATATTTTCTCAATTGCTCCATACGAACCCCCAGAGCTGGAAGAGAAACCTAGAGATTTCACAAGTTATTCTTTACTTGTTACTTATCGATTTTAATTGGTAAGTATGTTGATATTTGTCTGTATGTCTGTTAGATGCACGCGATATCTCACGAAAGCGAGATTGAATCTGCTCCAAATTTTGAATGCGCATTCATCATATCTCGGACCAGAAGCCTATTGATTCTGGGCGAATTATGTCGTATAATTAGTGAGTTATTATTTAATTAGTGATGGGACACAAGGTGTCACTATGGAGTAAGAGCGCTGTTTTGGGGGATCCCCTACCTTTCGATCGATAAGTTTTCGGTCTCTGACCGATATTCTCGTTAAAATACTGAATATTTTTAAATACAAAGCAGCAAATACATCCAAGTCATTAAATAAAATAATTTTAGTTTACTCCTGGACATTAATTAGTAGGTAACAATGTGTTATTGTGGGCTCCGTAAATAATAATCAACTTCTTCTCAGGCTCCCTAAGAACAAAAGTTTGAGAATCCTTGATTTAAGGTACTATTTATCGTGCCCACCAATTTAAACGAGGTGGTGAGCGTTAGATTCAACCAACATTTGAATTAAGATGATTGATTGACATGTTGACAACGAATCAGGTGCGATTGAAAGGGCGGGGTTTTTGGCTCTCCATAAGTGTGTGTACCAATATGGAGCTAATTTTTTTCCTATTCTACATGAAGTTGTGTAAGGGGGCGGAAGCCTATGGGCAGGGGGTATATTCACTTGGCTAACGCAGACAGTCCCCGAACTCGTAATAGAACTGAAAGAGTACCAGGTTCTCTACTCGGTGGGCATAGCTTGTATTCACGAATAGGTATCGTTTGTTTCAGTTTGATTGGCAGTTCCAGTAATTGAGTCTGTTTGTTGGTTAGAAAGAGCGGAATCTAGCTTGTGAATATTTTGCATTTGATCACTTTTTGCTCCATTCAGCTGACTTATTAGGTTTAAAAATGTAGGGGGTAACGTCCTATTTTGTTGAATCGTTGACTCTGTTACGTAGTTTGGCAAATTTAAATTTTGCTGACTCATACTTGGATAATTTTGCTGTCTCATGTAATTGTTTTCATGAGTCATGTTCACAATTTGCTGACTCATATTTTGAAGCAGCATGTTTTGCGAATTCACAGAATCTGGCAACCCTGGTACAGTTTGATGACTCATCATTCCATACGGATTGAATTGATGTGCCGTGTTTGAATCTGCTAGGGAGGAAATCTCAATTGCAGAGTTTTGCTGTGTGACGGTTGGAAAACTAGAATTAGAATCTGTATCCATAGCAACACTCTCATGGTTCATTGCACCCATGTTGCTGCCATCTTGTGGAGGAATTGAAACACCTTGCTGACCATTCATAGAATTTTCAGAGTTTAGTAAGTTGGATAATGACGAATTGACCGCAGAATTCTGCTGACTCGGAAAAGTATTTTGCTGCATCATATCTAAATTTCGCTGACTCATGGCTGCATTTAGCTGATTCGCTCCTGGAACAAGCTGATTCATCATTACATTTTGCTGAGTAAGGATAGATGAGATAAGCGGATTCTGATTGGACGCTTGTTGGTCTATAGACGACTGTCGACTAATAGTTGAATAATTTTGCGGATTCATCATTGAATTCTTCTGAGTCATGTCTAAATTTTGCAGATTCGTTAGTGAATTTTGCGGAGTCAGTTGAAGATTTTGTCCGATTGAAGAATTTTGTTGCATCTGTGTTAAATTTGGTAAAATTTGCGGAGTCATATTCTGCGGGTTTCTCAAAGATGCCGAGTATCTGATTGTCCAGCAATCATGCTCAGTAAGTTACTTGGTTGCGGAAATGACTGGTAATTTCCTATTTGAGGATACGGCGGTCTGATTGGTTGTTGAGGCAAATAGGGATATCTGATTGGTTGATTTGTGCCAGTGTTTCGACGAAGCAAAGAGTTGAATGCGGCCTTGATCAGTTGAGATTCATGCTCTTTAGATGTTATCACCTGAATAGAAAACAAAATTGAAATTTTGGAAAACAAAAAGCAGCAACTGGTATCTAGCAATATGTAAGAAGCTAATATTATATGGAAGGAACAGATATCTTTTCGTCGGGATTTTTATGTGAACACACATGTCACATAAACAAACAGCACTTAGAAATATAATATTTTCAGCTGATGCGAACAACTTATGCGCACTTTGTGTGTAATCTCATAAACTTATCATTTATTATGTGAACACGCCTGTCACATAAACAAATAGCAACAACTTATGTGCACTTTGTATTTGATCTCATAAATTTATTTATCAAGAACGCATTGTATGTGAACACACATATCACATAAACAAATAGCACATGGAAATATAATATTTTGAGCTAATGCGAACAACTTATGTGCACTTTGTGTGTGATCTCATAAACTTAGCATTTATTATGTGAACATGCCTGTCACATAAACAAATTGCACACAGAAAAACGCATGATACTTTTAGCTAACGTAAACAACTCACGTGCCAGTTGTGTGTGATCTCATGAACCTATTATTATGAGCACATTTTATGTGAACACACGTCAAACAAACACATCACATGAAGAAAGTATCAGTGATAACCCTAGCTACTGTGAACTACTTGTGTGAACACATATCACATAAATAAATCACATCATTTTACCTGCCCTCCAGGTGTTCTCACAAGGGAGGGGGATTTCCCCTCATCAACTTTATGAGATTTAAGCGCAAATATCCTTCCCGTAGTTGTCCCAATATACATTCCCTTGGTGCCTTGTATCATATAGAACGAATCGCCAGCTGCAACAAGGGGTTTTGCGCTTGGACCTGCAGCTGATTGAGGTAGAGGAATATCTGAAATAAACAAAGAGAGTAATGATCAAACTGTATTTATACAAGGATACTCGATGGCCGAAATTACATCAATATTGTTGTACATGGATTTATTAGAGGATCAAAACTTCTTTTGCCATAAGAAAATGGCAATTATTGCTTGAACCACCCTGAGGCAGCAAGGAGTTCAAGGATCTTCTTGCACATAACTATCTCCCCAGCATTTGAAACTGCGAACTCACATAGGGGTAATCAGAGGAGCAGTGACCAAGCATATTCTCAACACTTAGCATGGTACGACACACTGCCAAGTCTAATAATTAGTCATATAATCAGCTCTCCTTTTCACATGGAAAAAGGCGCTCCCGAAGTATGTGTACCAAGATGTCGCACAACCTGAACCCTAACCTGGTACACATACTATGTTCAGGTTGTACGCCATCTTGGTACACATACTCCTGAAGCGCCAAAAAAATATGTAAAAATTTTATGCTAGATACCTGTTATAGCGATAGTTTTCCGCACACTGATTCCTGCTCTTTGTAGATGAGCAATGATTTGAGAATCTGTAGGGGCCTGTAATAGAAGAAATCATAAAAGCATTTCTTGTGAAAAACTAGGACTCATACTAGTACACTAGTCACAGGGCTGTGGACTCTTGAAAAATCAACAATTGCCGGAATACTGTGGTATAAAAGTCTTCTTTGACAGACTGTTAGAAATGCTTAGAAGACTTTTCGTATTTATTATCAACGTATTTTATAATCATTGAACGTCTGAATGCTTAATAAATCGTTAACCTATTTACTAAAAAATTCGTTCCGCAAGGACACCATTCAAAATTGGCACTTCTCTGCAAGCGGCACAATTTTTCCTTGTGGGCCGCATTTGACACGCAGGCTGCAGGTTGCACACCCCTGGTTTAAAGTAATCTTTAATGTCATGTAACTTACTGCTGAACCACCAACTCTCATTGGATATGGCGTCGACTGAATTGGACGGACATTTGCAACAGGTCTGCCACTAGCTGGTGTTGTAGAGCTGCGAATAAAGAATAAAGTGTAATAAACGGAAATTAGATGGAATGTGGCTTACTGTTAGCTAGTTATTTTGAGGTGGGTACTAGACTTCACAAATTCTAAAAAGGGACATGGCTTAAAACGGGTGAGAACTACTGCTTGTTGACACTGTATGTACATACATCGCACGTCAAAACCATTGATTCCGAAAGTGGGGTCCGCGGACGCTTAGGGGAAGTAAAACATGATTTACACAAAAAATTCCTCAGATGCTTGTTTTCTGGTGCGAGAGTTGTAATGTCCCAAACAGAACCGCAAATATATGAACAGGTGGAAGCTATTGCACCCATCACATTAAACTGTACTAATGACATGCAATAAATCAATGCTCGATATAACATTCCCATTCTGAATTTTTAGTTGACCACGAGTCTTCAAAAAAACTGCAGGGGGACGGACCGTTACGCAAAACTTTTCAAAAAGTTTGAGAACCACTGCTTAAATTTTTGGTTCCACTATTACTAACATTTCATCTCTATTTCGTAGTTTTGAAAAGGAAAAGTTGAGTCGCCGTCAAATTTGTAATTGATCTGTGATTTACGCAATCTCTCGCAGCAGCAATCACTTACCTCTGGGCAAAAATACTTTTTGATCCAGCTTTAGTTTTTCGGGGATATCCAGCAGCTGCGTAGAAACTGACATAGGAAGGCCGACTGTAGTTTGTTGATGAGGCAGCTCTTTTTTCTTGCTCAAAACTAGAATATAGTATAGTGGTTAATTACAGGTTTTTTTTAAACTGGGGGGTAGACCCCCGTAGAGGCATGGAACATTTTTTAGGTGTTTAAATCATAAAGTGGCATCCACAAAAACTACAAGCATGTGGGTAAATCTTTGCATTTATTTCTGTGTTTTGACCTTTTTTATTCGAATGTGGCACAGGAATATGGAAATGTGTTACACGTTTTTTTTCATCGCAATCATTTAAATCAGGGGTGTGAAACAGGCGGCGAGCAGGCCTCAATCCGGCCCGCCAAGACATTTAGTGCGGCTCTTGTTAATACTCAGATCTTACCTGTCAAGCATAAATCCCAATCCGACAGTTTTTTTTTAAAAGTCGCTCACATGGGTGAAAATTCAAAAAGTTTTTTACTATTGTCACTGCGTCAAATCTTTCATCGTTTTGCCCGTTGTTTGCTGGGTTTATTACTGCAAAGCTAAGCAATAGCTGCATTCTCTTTGGTGCCTTTCCCCAATTAAAAAAACGAATGTCTGAACACATCCTGATTTTAACCTACCCTTTCTGAGCAGCTCTTTTCTCTGCTTTGGTCAGCCTCGAACCTTTGCAGTCCATGAGAAGGGATTCATGGTAAAACGGCATCTTTGTGAACCATTGACCGTATGTCTGTAAGAAAATATGGCAAGTTGTAAAACGAGATAGCGATCGCCGACTTATTGATCTTCCAAAATAAAATAAAAAGTAATTAATTAATAACTCGCTAATTATTCAACATAATTCATTCAAAATCAATTGGCTACTGGTCCGAGATATGATGAACGCAAATATAAAATTTCGAGCAGATTCAACCTCGCTTTTCGTGAGATATCGCGTAAGATACAAAAGTGTCTAACAGACAGACAAATACCTATCAACATACTTACCGATCAAGATTGTAAGTAATAATCTTAGATGACAGTATATTTGACTTAGGATAGGATTTTCATATTTATCCCAGGGAGAGGAAGAATATTGATAAGACAGCTTAACCATAATGGCGTACCACGGCCTCTTTTGCAATTACCAGCCCATCTTCAGGCAGCCCAGTTTTAGATCGCGACCCATAGGTTGGGAAACCAGAGGTTCTCAAACTTTTGATATTATGGAGCCTGTGGAGAGGATGACCAGTATTTATGGAGCCCCACAATGAATTTATGAACCATCAAACGGTTCTAGTTGGCATTATTCAATTCACCTTGTTAGCAAGGCCATTGCGATTATGTTACGTGGCTTACTAAAAATTATATCATTCGAAACATCATGTTAAAACGGATATGACGAAAGGAAGTCTTCCACAACATGTAGTAAATATGGAGTGTCACTTCAAAAGGTAATGAACTAAACTTCTGTCGAAACCTACACCTACTGGCCATTATGCCGCTGGGCAGAGGTAAGCCCAGGAATTCCAGCTCAGCCTGACCCAGGCCCGTGGGTATTAAACCCGACCCAAGCCCGAAGCAAACCTGAAATTTTATATTTTAGTGAGTTCTTTGAATTGTGGTTGCAAGAGTTTAGTACAGTATGTGTGGTGTTAATTTTTTTCAGACCACAGTCTCTCGTGGCCAAAACATGGCCGAAGGGCTCATTTAAAAAAAAAGTCAGCAATAGAGAAGCCCGACCTGAACATAATGATTAACATTTCAGGCCGAGTTTCGGGTCGGGTCGAGATCGGGCTTCAGATCTTAGCTCTATGCTGGGCTGGATTTCAGGGATATCGTTCTGATCCGAAATAAAAACAAAGAAAATAAACATATTCACCTTGCAAGCGCTAACTAACGTCATATCACTGCATTCTTTCTCACATTCAGACAGATCAACAAATGGTCGATCTTCGTCGTCGTAGACAAGTAGTTTCGTGATGTCCTGTCGTTCGAGACTCTGAATCGGATTCAGTTCGTCGACAACGCGATCTGGAATTAGAATGATGTTGTGATTTTCAATCTTGTTGTATGGTCTATATCAGTGCCCGACAAACTTTATCTGTTACAGTGGAACTATAGCCACGAAATTTGTTTGTACAAAAGTAGGGACGAATCCAAAGCCTGTCCAAAGCCTCCACAAAACTCGTGCATAATATTTGTATAAATTATAATAATGGTTAAATCCCGTAACAAATACATGTCTGAATTTGATTACCGCATAATGGATAGAAAGGGTACACATGGAAAGGCTGATGTTCTGACTACGGCAGGGGCGTGTCTGAAAGGCAGCCGCCCTAGGCAGCCTGTTGTAAGGGTGAGTTTGTTGCTCAATTTGCCTCAAAAAAGACCAGTTAACAATAAGATACAAATGACGGATAGTAAGGTGAAATTATTTTTTATTCAAAAACACGTTGGAAATAGGTGGATGGAACATGAATATCCAAAATAAAGAAATGTAAATATCAAAAATAGGCAGGAAAAATCAAATCTAACAATTATATTTATTTTTAATTAGCTTCACTCCTCCTCGAAATATTGTCTATGCCCCACCGTTCGTGAAACACTGATCTACAGCCTGTACTACAAACTCACCAGACATTTCCTGCTTTGAGATCTGCCAATCATAAATCTTCTTTTCCATGAACTGATCGCATATCAACCTGAAAGAAGAAAAACTTCGGTTAGACACAAAAACACAATATTGGCTTCTTTGCCCAATTAGGGGTCGCGACCCCAAAGCGAATTTTAGAGGTCGCAAAAGTTAACCAATTTCACACAAAGTACTATATCTATTGTGCCGTTTTAGAAGGCAGAAAAGCGACACGCTTGCATAACTATGTCGACTTTGATCGTAAGACCTGGGAAGCGGCACACTTGCATCGTGATGCCAATTTATTATTAAGGGTCGTCGAAAATCCTAATATATTGAAAGGGGTTGCTAGCTTACTGGTTTGAAAGGGATTCAGATGACATAGATAAATTCGAGTTTTCATAATGGTGTCTCGAACCCCTTCAGTACCATTGGCTTTTTAATTAGTTTCAATATTCAACATTCATAATTCCTCACTTATATATGAGACATTTCTTTTTCTGTCCGTACCGATATACCCGGCACACTGCCTGAGCATCATGGCAAGGATTCCAAGAGATATCGAACACAACAACACGATTCGCTCCAATGAGATTAATTCCCAGGCAGCCAGCTCTAAAAAGTTAGAAAATAAATTTGTAAAGTGACAACTCAAGTGCAAATAGATTCATTAAAGTTAAGACATGAAATTAGTTAGTAAGTTATTCGTTCCAGATGCATGGACTTAAAAAAAATAATCAGTCACAGGGTGGGAGAACCATAATACACAATGACAATATGGCCAGAGAAGCAGATGAGTGAAAATACAAATTCCAGAGATTTAATTCTTGGAGTTGATTTGGGAGCAGCAGTATTGGCATGTATGTATGTATGTTTATTTGCCTCAAAAATGTAACAGTATCTGCATAATAAATAAACAGTAAAACAGAGACAAGATACATGTTCAGGACCTTCCTGGCCTATGACACAGATGTGCGGTACCGTACCCCTAACAATTATAACAGCACTTTGGCCGTTTGGGACTGCTGCGTTATACTAGGACAACGGACATAAAATAGACTACAGACATGAAATTGACTATACAAATGAGGCACTTGTACATTACACAATACAAAGAGGTACGGCACAACGTCGATACCGGTATGTACAATAGTCAGTTTATGGCACGTCCATGTCCCAGGCTCCGGTGTGAAAGGATGGAAATAGGGTATGGGTCGCTAAATTGATCTGCTTTTACAATAAATCTCACGAAACACGTAGCGATTTGTTCAAGATATTTGTGTTAGGGGTTATTCCGACTACGCTGGGTACGGTACCAATAAATGATTTGATAGTCGGTTATTTTATTTCGCAGAGCTAGGATATACCGGTATTGGAAGCAAAATGTAAAAAACCGCAGTAAATAATAACAAATCAAATTTTGAAAATTTCAGACACCCTGAGATAAAATACCGGTACCGGTACCTACATTTGGCAACTTTGGTTGGGCATTTTGGCATATGACTCCATCTATAATCAGCTTGACAATATATTTTTTTATAAAAGTTTATCTTTACTGTTCACTCCCATTTATAAAATCGATCAATTTGGCAGTGGCAAGCATGATAAAATCATTAATATGGTGTGGCAAGTAATTTTTATTTATTTATTTTTTATTAACTACCAGTATGTAATTTTTCATGTTCCCTTTACTTAATAACTTCTATATGGTTGTGTGTGTGGGTGCGTGTGAGCGTGTGTGAAATATTTCAATTATTTTAGGTGAGTGAACACGTACCACATGTTCTTGGCAAAACCTTCCATCTTATATACATTCTGTACGTTTTAAACCTTATCTAAGGTTTTGTTCGCTCTCCTGATTTCATAATCAGTTTTTATTTATTTATTTTTAGCATTCATTTTATTGTTTTGCTGATTATGGAGTCGAAATAAACTTATACTTATACTTATTATACATTTGAAAATAAGCCCATGGTACGGTACCGGTATATATTTAGGGTCAGCTCAGAATTGATTCGCTTTTGTTTTACCTCTTTCAGACGCGGTCGGCTTCGTACGTAATTTCCCTTTAAAAGTATGCATAGTTCCTTTAGTCAATGAAGGTTCCTGTCCTACTTCCATCGCAAAAACCCATTCAATGTGATATGCCCAAGCTGCCAATACTCCGTGCAATCGTGGGTTAGTCTGTTTCTCCATTGCTTAGTCATACAATTTCTCTGCGAAAATTATGCTTATTCACGTGACGACACAGATGTCGAAGTTGTAAAAGATATGTGACGACATAATTTATTTTATGACGTTCCCCCATACTTCAACATTATTGGTTGGTGATTGAGCGGCGGCCATTATTCCCAGTTTCTGTTAATTTAAGATGGATCCCTTTCGCAGCTTTGGGAAAATTTCAAAATTGTATGAAACGGATTATTTGTGCCAGATGCATAAAACGAGAGTTTAGTAGCTACAATAAAATGTCGAATAGAAGGTCAAGAATGGAATACGGATACTTTGGAAGTCTGGAGTTTAATCCGGAGCATCCAATCGACCGTCAGGTAGCCTAGTCTAGAACTCTCTAATCTAGCCATTCATTATTTCACGTAGGGCAATCAGAGGTGCGATGTTAAGCGGCGCCCCTAACGTTCACCGCCGGAGTCATAACGATTTTAGTTGAAGTAAAATTTTTAAATTTAGAATATGGTATTTCTAGAACTCTTGGATCATTTGTACAAAGCCCACGTCAAAAAATAAATAAATACTCCCGCCAACACACAAAATAGTAAAATTGGTAGTATTTACCCGGTGGCATCCGGAAATGCAGATTGTGCTGGAAATTTGACATATTAAATCATTCCGAATCATGATCATACCATAATCCTAACGGATAATATATATTTTTATTATTTTGAAACATCGTAAGACGTTATTCACAATTTTGTATTCGTGGCGGGTGATTTTGTACAAAAAATCTCACCCCTCACCGGCGTGATGTTTAAAATATGTTTCCACACCTTCAATTTGAACAACGCTCTTTAGATTGAACCTACGCGAGTAGGTAAACTTTTTGAAGAATTCCCGGCCGTATTAGAGGCTCGCCTATTTTCCAGTTGTTAGGGTGGATGAAAAGTTTGATAGTCAAGCACTCTGATATTTTTACCGCGGAACCTTGGGAGGGGGGAGGGAGGTGTATGAGTTTCATATTTATCCCAGGGAGAGAAAAGTCAATCATATGACATGCCACGGCCTCTCGTTCGATTGCCAGTTTATGCCGGGCGTAGAATAGTAACCATTCAATAGTTGACCAGCTATTTGTTTCAGATGCATGGACTTGGTGACAGAGGAAGTCGTAACCCAGGGTCTTCCAACTCGTGGTCCGGAGAGTCCAATTGAACTGCGCAACATTTTTCGAAATTGAATAAACTAAACTTAACCTGATGTCTCCCACAAATTTGAACCACAACGGACACCTATAAAAAATTATTATTAAAAAAATATTTCTCGTCGTCCAAACATACGAGTGACACGACTAAATCAAATCGCTTTTTAATTTACTTCGGCTCTAGAGAGCGCTGATATTTCCAAATTTAATTCATTATGATTATTATCTTTCGTATAGGCTTCCATCATTCTTATCGCCACCGTAAAATAAAAAGTGTACAATATCTTTGCTACTGGATCCGGTAGATGTTGTTTTTCTGTTTGTATTTGGCTATCGTGTGTATGTTATTTCTAAACTTAAATTGAAGTTAAATAAAACTTCTAAAATTTAGTCACTGTGTAAAAATTGTTTTCAGATATTCGCAATAGCGTTGTGCAATCCAAGCATTTGATTCAGCGACGCGCAAGTTCTAATGTAAACCAGACCTGATATATATATATTTATGTTTGCGGCCCGCAATGAGTTTCCACATGTGAAAGTGGCCCGGCGCTAAAAAGGTTAGACATGCCTGTGACGTAACCGGATACTCGCGCACATTTTTATCCAACCTTTAACAAACTCCAAAAAAAAATTTACCGTTAAAATTTATAACGAATTTCGGACGTAACATTTATAATTACGATGAATGAGTATCCGAGAACTACTGGCTTCCCTGGATGCCGTTTTTTCAGTAAATGGCTTCCTGATCTGACCGCCGCCAGATGCGAACGTGGTACCAGTATTAGGTGATGGAATACTGGAATAAGAGATGCTTTTTTGGACTAAACCTTGGAAACCGAACAAACATATTTCTTCCAGTTAATCTGATTTCATAACAGTACCGATAATCGGATGGAGCCAAAAAAATTTGTTGCAGTTAGGACGTTAGGTGAACCATTGATCTGCCCTAACAAACTGGAAATGTTGGGGTTCTCAAGCAAAATACGAACGAATGATCAGAACAATGAATAATCCTGTGCCAGTAGTAAACCAGTACATAGTTTTATTTATTGCAAAAATTGCCCTCGATTCATCTGAAATCTATGGAAACTTCGATTGTTGGTTTTTATGTGCAACAATCGGACTGCTTTCAAATTTTGTTATCTGTATGTATGCGTGTTCTCGAGTTTGTTTATTTTGTGTTTACTTTGCATTCCCTTTAATTAATAAATCACAAGTAATTATTGCCCAAATGCGTTTATTTGTCTGAATCGCGTTTGTGTCCGACACATTATCAACAATATTGTCATTATTTTGAACTAGTGACTCACTTCTCTGCCTTTTACCGCTGCTCATTGAGTCTTTTTATTTTTGATAAATATATTATTTGTGTTAATTTTGGTAAACGAGTACGTGTATTAGGCGTTATGAATTTTATTCATAAGTTTTGATCGTTTTCCGAGCATTTCTGTTATGTTTTGTGAGTTTTATCCAGTTTTGTCGTTTCGAAATGTCGAAATAAATTGTATTGAAACGAAAAGGTAGCAATCACTTGTGACGTAGACAGCCATGTTCACATCGCAACACGTATTTGTCCTCGCCCGCAAGAGGGAGTTAGAGACTCAATAAATTTCAAAAATAACACATATCAGCATCGGCTATTAGTTACTTTTGACTAGACAAGAAATCACTCGTTAACGATGTTGCTTATCGTATTAATAGCAAACGTTAGTCATTAGGAAATGGTCTTCCCCGCAATAAAATTCAGTCGGTTCACATAACAACATAGATTTAGATAGCTATGTATGACTAGAGTGTCGTAGATCGCATTATTTTCAATAGGATTTTAGTCCGCCGGTTGCATGTTATGTCCGCCGGTTATTTTGCTTTTGTTGACTTTCAATTTCTATTTTTTATGGTCACTATCTAGCGCAGTCGTTAGAAATTGCTGATTTAACATTTGGACGGTTACCGTTATGTATTGTCAATTTTTCTTCGTAGATACTTGGGCAAATTCATATATTTATTTTCGTCATGCAAAACCAATATACGATATGAAATGAATAAAAGGCATTTAACAAATTACTAAAACGAATATAGGCTTGTTGCAGTTGAGAAAGGTCACGTAAGAGTCATCCAGTCAACATTGTACCTGAATAGTTATATAGATAATGTATTAGAGACGACTATTTAGTAACCGTTTTTTTTCCCTGTTTGATAATATCGTTGATTTGAAAAATGTACTTTTGTTCTTTAAATTATTTTAGGTCGCTTTATTTTGGAAACAATGTAATACACTTTTGTGTCCTCGGTTATAAGGTAACTCTCAATTCAAAAGATATTTATTTTTATATTTATATCTCCGAATTGATATTCGTGTTCATATATTTACAAGAGTTTATATATGTATTCAGTTTATCAAATTTTTGTGTATAAATCTGTAGGTCTATATATGAGTACTTATAATAAATCGGCACATGGTATATAAGATCTATGTTAGTACTCGTAATATTACCGTACCTTTACCGGTCTCTCCACTAAATCGGAAAATTACAAAGCATGTTATGTAACGCTTGTCTGTAACGCGAAATTCGACACGCGTTAATTGTCTGCTGAGTTGTTTGTGGTCTATCAGGAGAGATAATGAAAATGTTTTATTGAAGGTGACATAATTATTATAGAAATAATTGTGAATTGTCATGCTCATGCCTTATTTAAGAGGCCTTTGCTCTCCATCGAGCGTCACTCATCGCACGGGTCGGAATGTTTGACAGGATTCTGTTTTTATCTATGAACAGATGTAGATAATTTTGTGGCCTGGTTTTCGCCTTATAGTAGTTCAATCCAGTATTCGACCTATATTACACTGGATAAAGAAATTGATGATCTAGTGTCCGTATTGCTCTAAATTGCTTGTGAAAAAATTCAACGACAAAATAAACTGCTTAACAACCCATGGCGAGATGCGTGGCAAACTGCTAGCAGATGATAACTTTGAACTTTTGTGACTTCGTGAAAATATATATTTTTTAAAATTCAAAGATCAATGAAAATATATCAATGAATACGATTTATAGTAGTAAAACAGAAAATTGGCAGAACATGCTTTGTAATGTTTTGCTTATATTACCTCGTAATCGGGAATTAAGTCATATGCGGAACTGGATTATTTTTGACTCTACAATAGTTATGAGAGTGCAATTCAATGTGCAATTCATCTTCAATGCGTACTGTACTTGATAGCCAGTAACGGAGTGTAATGTGTGTCATAGCTACGCAAATTTTCACGTTTCTTGCGTTTTAAAGTGTTTTAAATAGCGTTTAGATAAATATCTTTATTATTGGAAGACTCAAAAACAATAACAAATTATTGTTATATTACTTTTTTATATCATTGTGTATGTTTCAATTTTTAAACCAATACCGCGCGAATTTCGGGCGCCGTTTAGAATACTCATATATGTTTCAACTGAAAGATATTTTAAAACCTCCACAATAGCTGTACCAAAGTATCTTCCAGCCAAACAAGATCGACTGAATGGGTTGGCCTTGATATAAAATTAAACGGGAATGTGGTACCGGTAACCTAAGAGTGGTTTGTCGACTTATCTGCTGAATAAATAGACGTTTTAAAGTATCATTGTACATTTACTGCTTATTTATCTTTCTATTATGGTAGTTTGGCAGTGATTAAATGTTCTCGAATGAAGATTTTATTAATTAGTGAGTTAGAGCAAAGAACAAATGCTTTCGTCGAAACCAGTTTCCGTCCGGAAAATATTTCCCTACTGCCAATAAATTTACTCAGCTATGTCTACACACCAGGGGTATGCAACTTTTTGTCGCTCGCGGGCCAATTTTAAGAGTTGCAAGTCATTAGCAGGGCGCACATATTTTTAGAAAATTGAAAACCTTTCTGCGTTTTGTTGCCATTTGTCTAATTATATTTAAATTATAGGCTCGATAAACTAGTAATGGTGACTTAAATCCTTGTTAGGTTATAATACAATTTAGTCTACTTCTGTCTCACAATAGATTTTGTTACGTAAAGAATATAATCGTCAAAACACCTGTTTTGTTGCTATAATTCATTGAAACGTCGCTGGCCGGATTTTATTACTCCACGTGCCGTATGTTGCCGACCCCTGCTGTACACTGTAGAATATAATTAGCTATGCTACTTACCGTGCCGTACCGTACTTACCGTGCCGTACCGTACTTACCGTATTCATGTCGCAATGATACAGATACGGTAGAAACTGACAAGCAATGATATCATTATTTTGATCATGAATGATTAATGATAATAAGTCTCTTTCCAAAAAATAGCAAGTATATTTTTAAACTTTCGTCAAATCATGCTCTATTTGATAAAGCCCTCTCTTGTTATACTTGATAATGTTAGAGTCTAGATAGACTATTCTTTATAAAGATAATAAGTAATTGTAGTCAGGTAAAGGCTTCGAATTAACAAATTCATAGCGTCATTTTCTGTTTTAATATTAATCCATTAGCATGTAAATTAGTAATGTAGCATTAGTGAAATAGGGCGCAGATTTGGTCTCTGGAATGTCTTAAGGGTTTCGTCGTCGATTGCGTAAAAGCTTTGCTATTTCTTGACTGAAGATGGAGTTTTGCAGGATAAGAAAAATGACGTTTCCGCGGAATTCCCCTGTAGGGAAACCACTGCCACTATATCTAGACATCGTTAAAATACTGTACGTTTCTGGACTGCATAACTATAGCAAGTGATTTCTATATTTCACTGTTTGTTTTGTATCCTAAATAATGCTTGCTTCATAATTTTAAGCCACAGAGCTTAATCGGTTTTTTCTCACGACTGATGTTATTCGAATTATAGATATCGGCAAAATTGTTTTGTTTGCAAAAAATTTAAGCCATTATCTTGTACTTGCAGTTAGGCAAGTTAGGCTAGTATTTTATTGAAAGACCACTTTCGGCACTCATGAGCAAGAAAAGTTTACTTTATGTAAGCACGTGACGATTCGGATATAATAAACTAACTGAGCTTTATGAATTCGTTTCGTAGACAAGCCATTCTAATAGAAAAACATCGTAAAATATTTCAATTTCTTCAGTACGCTTAACGTTTTGTTGTCCAAAATTTTAAAAGTCGAGATTTTTTTTGAAATTTTCAATATAAGGGTAAACCGGGTAAAATTGTTAAAATAAGTTAATTCAACCACACTCAACAGGTTATTGAAGTGTAAGGAGTCGTATCTTGAGGGTATGCGAGCGTGTGGACATAGGACAATAACCTAGGTAAGTCAGTTATTTCGCTGTTTTCATTTTACTGTGTCACAATTTGTTCAAAGAATAACAAACTTCGTTTGCCGAGCGCCCGATTAAATCCCTATATAAAGTAGATATCTGTAAATAAAAATGGGACATTTCGTTTCAATGTGACCTATTCTGTGACAAAGTCGAACAAGATACAAAGCATTTTACGTAAGGTGTGTTTGTTATCCGGATTAAATGTTGTAATTCGAGTAGAAGCAATTGTTTGTTTAAGTAGTTGGGGGTCCCGAGGTTGCGCGAGGAAATGTTGCCGAGGTTTTATTGGAAATAAAATATTACGTGAATTCTTATGTCCAAATCAAGCTGGGCCAAGATATCATCGCATGCCCTGATAGGCACCATTATCAATCAGGTCCGATAATTACACCATATTTTAAGTCGTGTCCTTACAGAAAATGAAAATTATTTTGTCGACTTTTTTTCACTGTTGCTGCTTCGATCAATATTCTTGCTTCGATGTAATAAAAAATGTCAAACTACATATGAACATAACAAATTATTTCTTTAGCTACTCTATTTTACACGAGTGTCCCGCGAACACAAGAAATCCTCATCATTTTATGGGTCACCGATTCGACTGCGGACAATATCTCTGTGTTTTTTCTGATAAAAATTCCTTGTGTTTGTGAGACACTCGTATATGATATAGTATATTAGCTAAAAGAAATATCTTGTTTTAAAACAAAAACATACGGAGATATATGCCGTACGTTCATTCCAAAGTATTGCTTGTGTTAACAAACATTAACTTAATATTCTGTATTTGAGCGAAATTGGGAAATGGACGAACACTGGTTTTTCACCCTCATTTGACATTATGACCGCATGTGGAGATATGAGATAAAATAGATTACTTTTTTAGAATTTTGTAGAATTGTTCACTATTATATAGAACAGGAATAGCATACTGATGTGACACGAATATTCATGAGGATTCAATGAGGTTCGTCTCCGAGCAACGGCATGGGCGACCAGTGATGATATGTGGAAATGAATTTGTCTTTTGTTTTCTTTAATGTTCTTTCTTCCCTCTGGTGCGTCCGTAACAACAACGCCATAGCAGAGGAAAAGATAGTTAATGATATTGTGCGACAAAAGCAGAAAAAGTCATGTTTCAGTATTGTGTGCAATAGATATTCTCTATTATATATTTGCGTTCCCCGCATTTAGCAGGGTTAACATCTTAATTCAACAAAATGTTAATATTTTAACTCGCGTTTCGTTTTTCAGTCCAATGTAAATACTTCAGTAAATTGAGCAATCCTAACGGTATACACAATTATTTTGATTGTAACTTCTTGAGAAACCAACGTTACTTTCGTGTGACTGACGATTGACAGTCTGGTGTCTGCAAATTATCCGCAACTGGAATGCGGGATTTCGTGTACCACAAAATAAAAGTTGATACTACCGAATAACGACAGAAAACTAGTAATTTATAAACTTGGATGGAATTTAAGATTCGTTGTTTTACGGGAACATATACGAGTTCACGCACTTGCATGTACGGCCCTAAGGTTGGGATGCTTAGGTAGTGGGTGTCGCTAGAGAGTCGCAAAATGGTGCTCAGAATAAATCTGGATAAAGAAGCTTTGTTTTTCCGGATTCATGTACATTGTTCTAATCTTAATTTTTATACTGCCTTCTGCCAATAATTTTGTGCGACGAAATTATGTTAAAATAGATTGTTTGGATAAGAAATAATATTTTCTACATGGTTAAAATCTGCACTTGCGTATATCATCTTGAATTTTTTTTTTTGTCATGTTGCGCAACACCATTTTTGATTGCTGTATAAAATTCACTTTCGTAATGCTTAAAACACGGATAAAAAAGACAATGGACTATTTGTGGTCTAATACGGGGGGTAAATATTAGACATAGAGAAACTATTGGTCAGATTTCTAAAATTAAATTATGTTTTCACTGTAACTCCATTGTATACATCACTCAAATATGTGGTGAATAATTCATTATCTGGTTGCTGAAGTCCAGGTCAGAGCTCATCATACAGAGCCCGCGGGCTTTTCTTCAAAATATGAAACCTTTTACGTCTTTGTTTTTCACCCCCATCTACTACCGGAATGAACAAACCATGTAGTAGTAGGCTAATGTTAACGTTAATTTGTATAGATTATTGTATATAAAATGTGTAGAATAGAATGAGCTACACCCAAATATTGTGCCTGGTTTTACCGTGTTGACTTTGCATTTGTATGCCGATACAGCGTGGCCCAGGGCGCAGCCGTGCCGTCCAAAATTCCCGTGTTGAAAGAGATCATGTTTTCAGACAATATTATATTTTTGTGGAAATGTACAATTCACGTCCGGTAATGTATCTTCTAAAAATCAGTAGTGGCCAAGAATAGTAGCCATTCTTACGATTAAGATTCATTATATTGTACAACTGATAATATTTTTGACCATAGACTATAGGGGTCTCCAACGAGCTAGAATACGAGATTTAGAAGCCGAAACTTGATTGGGAGAGCCTTCCACGAGTTTGATATGACATTCACGAATTCCTTATGTAACCTCGTCATTCCAATAAAATATAGCTACAAAACTTTACGATATATTTTAACTGAAGATGAATAGTTTTTTCGAATCAGCCACTTTTCTAACTTTTGGTGTGTTTTAATTTTCATAATTCGTGATCCTTTTGGAAAATCTTTTAGTTAATAATATAAGTAGAACTATTAAAGACGTAGATTTACCAACATCCGTACCAAGGGTAAAGCATCGCGTATCAAAATTAAATAAACGCGATGTCCTAAGGCAGTAACGTAGGAATATTGATATTTTGCCGTTGTTTTTTACAGTAGCATAAATTTAATTTGGAAAATAATAAAGATACACCTGTGAGCACGACCTCACATACATACATAATATATCTGTAGTGTTATTACTTATCGATTTTGATCGGTAAGTATGTTGATAGGTATTTGTCTGTCTGTTTGTTAGATGCACGCGATATCTCACGAAAGCGAGATTAGAATCTGCTCAAGATTTTGCATGTGCATTCATCTTATTTCGGACCAGAAGCCTAATGATTTTGGATGAATTATGTTGTATAATTAGCGAGTTATTGATTATTTAGTGATGGGACACAAGGTGTCACTATGGAGTAAGAGCGCTGTTTTGGGGGTCCCCTAACTTTCGATCGATAAGTCTTCGGTCTCTGACCGATATTCTCGTTTTCTTTTTGTGTCACCTCTCCTTAAGTAAATTTGGAAATAATAAAAAGCGTGGTGCGTAACGCTTGTTTTTAGTCGGATCGAATGTCGAAATTCGAGTAGTATCAATTGTTTCTTTGAGTTGTTTGGGGTCTCGATGTGAGGAATGTGTCCAGGTTTTATTCATTGACAATATAATGTTCATTGGAATGTTTGTGAATTGTGTGAACCTAAATAAACCACAAATCGAGTCTCATGTATGTATTTGTGTTTCATCACTAGTTTGATAGAACACTTGGGGGCTCTCGTGGGCAAGATTATGCGAAGGCTGTTTATTTTGAAACTGCCTTAAGCGGGTCCGATATATAGTAAACTAATACACATTTAATAACTTACTCGTTAATCTTTTGTTTTGAAAACTCGCCTTTGTAACAATATGTGGGTTCAAAATCATTACTATATACTTGAGTGACGATAAATGATTGATAAATAATAATCGATTTTACCAAACGTTTAGTGAATTATGTTCACAAATTGAGATGCGTTTGAGAAGTGTTATTATAAGTACATATATAAAGGAAAAACATTTATCTGCCGAACTGCTAATATTCTAGATATAATTATCATGTAAGGCATAGTACCGTCTTAAATCATAATTGATACTTGTAGTTATTGTGCGTATTCATAGTGTCACACTTGACGAGAGCAGTAATTCAATTTCTTGTTAAACGTATGTTCAAAAAGTTGTGGTATTGCAGTTCATTATCTGCACGTTTCTGACAGTGTCTGTTATTGCAGAGTATATTCTGTGATAACTGTCTGTAAATCCTGTCCATCAGGCTAGATATTAAAATTTAAGTTAATCAACTCTATAGTCTACTCCAGCGTTTCCCAAACTTTTTTGTCACGGAACACTTACGATTTTTATCTCGCCTCGCGGAACACCAAAAAATAAAAGAGAATTGTTGCAGTCATCGATTCCTAAACGGGTGGCAAGTTGTCAAATGCGCCGCGAAAACTAAAAGAACCAAAATATGATTGAAAATTTTACATATAGTATTTATTATGTTTTTTCATTGTTTCTTATTTTAATTGCTGTGTATATTAATCAATAAGTTCATTTTACCTTCCTGTGCTGACGGTTAACGAAAATGCCATTCCCCATTACCCTAAAAAAGTTTGTCCGATTTTGAACGATGGTGACGCAATATTGAACGGTCAACTTCACGATATGGAGATCGCCATGGCGACCAATTTAGTCGTACTTTTGATCCCTTTTCCGCGGAACACTCGGAAGACTCGGAACTCAGTTTGGGAAACGCTGGTCTACTCTATTGTCGTTTTGTAATTACCCGCGAACAAGTGTCGATTAATAAATAAAGTTAACTCTTATGGAATACTGAATGCTTTTTTCTGAAAGGTTAAATTATCAAAGCCTTTTTAGGGTGGAATTTCATAATTTTGAAATAAAGTTTTCAACAAACCCAAATTTGCAGAAATCAATGATTTTTCGAAACGTTAACACTTGTTAATTCAACAATTCCTGCTTCAATGGTTCCTAAAATTTGTTTGAGATTCGTCGTGATTTGATTAATAGTGAAATGTTTGAAGTAAACTGTTTTATTTTGTTTAATCTGGCCCAATGATAACCTCAACCCGAATATGATTCAGCGACATGTAAATATCAGTTATTAATAAACATAAATATTTCTTTCTCGCATTTGTATTTGGTTTTATTTGTCATAATTCGATAAACTGCAGATATTTTAAATCGAAAACAAACTATCCGTACCTTTTTGTCCAATTATGCTTTTTTATTGATAGCTATTTCAATGACATAAACTTTACACTGAATTGAGATCACCATAGCCAGCGTTTCCCTATATTCAAACGATGCTATCTATTTGAGCCGTAAAAGTTATCACAGTGCTATAAAAATTGTCTTGTTTGACAAAAATTATGTCGAGTCTTCTTATTAGTTATTGTGTTTCTAAGCAATGGTAATTGTTAGAGAGAACACTTGGGGGCTCCTGTGAGTAAGAATATGCAAAGGCAGATTAGTTTATGATTGCGTCGAATGGGTCCGATATATAGTCAACTAATTCACCATTAATAAATTATTTTGTAAATTCGCTATTCGGATCTTTTGTACAAAACCCCCCGCCAACGCTCAAAATAAGAAAATTAGTAATAATGATGTTAGGGTTAAGGTTGCAGATTGCGCGGGAAATTCAAACTTTCAAATTGAATGTATCCCAATTCGTTTTACGAATTCTCGAATTCTGTGCGCCTAATCAAAAAGTAAAAGCGTGCTTAGTAACGCTTGTTCCGGATTAAATATCGAAATTCGAGTGAAATCAATTGTTTGTTGAGTTGTTTTGGGTTTCGAGTTTCTGCGAGGAACGCGCGATTCGTCATTGGGAACGAGTTGCTATGGCGAGGAAAAAGAAATCTCTGAACACCTTATCGAGGTTTAAGATTTCCACCGTGTGAGGTTATGATCGATGTCATGAGGTCGTAAATAAACCGAAAATATTGTTGTTGTCCGACACGACTATCCCCCTTCTTAGGTTTGTGCTGCGAAACTATGCATTTATTTTAACTTAGGAATCTGTCCTTATTGGGATTCTGTTTTATCAGTTAAAAAATGTTGCCACTGACTATAATACAGAACGTGAACATTAATTATGTACATTTTGGGTTTGAATTTCATATTCTCACCAAAGAGCAGGCAAGCGGAAGAAAAAACAATATAATATTGTTCGACACGACTATCCCTTCTTTGGCTTGTGCTGCGAATCGAACGTGACAGAACGTGGACATTTATTATTCTACATTTTGAATTTGAATTTCATAATCTTACTAAATAGTAGCCAGGACGAAGCAAAAAAAAATTATATTATTGTGGCTTGCTAGTGTCGTACTATCTTTGTCCCGTCCTTCCGTCCGTCCTATGTATTACAGCGGTAAACAACTCTTTGCACAAAACAACACATAAACGGTTAACCACTCTTTACTACAGAATATTAGAACGATTACTCCAACCATCAAGATAATCAAAGTATTTTCATGCATAACATTGTCACATAACTTTTGCCTCAGTCAGAAATATTTCATAGTGTTTATTTACCAAATGTTTGTATCTTTAACTAGTCGTATCAAATTTAGAAATGTAAGTTGGGCCCATTGTTCGTCGAGTTGTTTTAGTCCCGTGGTGTGAAACATATGGTGCAATCTTTCGGTGTAATTATAAAAAAAAAATTTTGATGAAAAATACTGGGAACTAATCGGGGTACTGACCATAAGTTGATCTTACCCGTGATGTAATATATGGACGGCATTCATCTCAGTTAAGACGATTCCTCAAGTCATTCATATGTATCAGAGAGTTCGATACACTTCCGAGGTAACAAAATTTCAGCTCGCTCGTAAAGTGTGCAATTAATTCAATATTTCAGTGTTGTGAATTTTTGCCAAATTCAGAATAAAATATTGTAACGACAACACTTCAGCGATAGCTCTTCTGTCCCCAACCTCTTCCAGTCCTCGCTGCTCGGCAAGAGAAAATTCTCGAGTAAGACACGAGACATTGATGAATCTATTCAACAATGCTTGCCTCACTGGTTTATAAAAATCTGCTTAAGATTCGCCGTAATTTGATTAATAGTGAAATTGAAAAAAAAAAAAAAATTATTTTGTATTATCTGGCTCAATGATAACTCTCTGGCTCAACCCTAATATGATGCAAAAAGATGTAGATATGTCAGTTGTTGATGAATGTAAATATTTCTTTCTCGACTTGCTATTTTGTTTAATTTGATAATTACCGTTAATTCAATAAACTGCGGATATTTTATCCATTATCGCAATTCGCAATGTCATGGTACAAACATAGACTGTCACTCCTGTTTGTATTGACCGTTTGGAAAGTGTGACTTGTGTGAGCACAATGCCCTTAGTTAGACTGTTGTCTTCAACTTTGGTGAAACATCACGAGTTATAGATTTCTGTTCAATTTTTTATCACTCGAGCCGATTCCATTATTTAATCAAGAAATAGTAATTTTTTACGTGTTGATTAGAACCTCTTCCATAAGTCTGGGGTTAGAAATATTTGACAACTTGTAGGATTGTTCTAATCTTGCCAATCATGTGCCATGTATGTAATATATATATTCTAGTAAAATTTCATTCGACATGCTCTTAATTTGAAAAAAAAGAGAGTAATGTTCAAATTTCAGAGCAAAAATTATCAATTACCCAAATAAAATCAACTGTAACAAAAAAACAATATCGAAAACAATATATCTGTACCATTTTGTACAATTTTGCTTTTTATTGATAGCTATTTTAATAACTATAACTTTACCATGAATTGAGATCACTATAGCCATCACTATAGCTGTTTTGAGACGTAAAGGTTGCCAAAGTACTATAAAAATGGTCTTGTTTGAAAAAAATTATGTCGAGTCTTCTTATTTGTAATTGTGTTTCTAAGCAACAGTAATTGTTTGAGAGAACACTTGGGAGCTCTTGTGAGCAACAATATTAAAGGCAGATTACTTGAAATGCGCCAAGAGGTGCAATATATAGTCATCTATTTCACCGTTAGTAAATTGTTTTTGTAAACTCGCCATTCGGAACTTTTCTACAAAACCCTCGCCAAAAAACACTCCCGCCAACGATCAAAATTGGAAAATGAGTAATTATTCAGTTAGGGTTAGGAATGCAGCTTGTGCGGGAAATTGGAACTTTCAAATCAAATTTCTCACTATTCATTTTACGAACTCTCGAATCTTGTGCGCCTTATCAAAAAGTAAAAGTACAAAGCGTGTGAGTGACGCTTGTTCCGAATTAAATGTCGAAATTCGAGCGGAATCAATTGTTTGTTGAGTTGTTTGGGGTCTCGAGTTTCTGCGAGGAATGTATCCCAGGATGTATTGAGAACTAAATTATCATTGAAATGTTTGTAAATTTCCACACGCGATCCTAGCTGTACAAGAAGTACATTTGTACGCCCACTTGTACCTCCCTAATATAACCTATCCGAATGTTTCATCGTATTTTAACCTTCACCCTATGAGCAGACGGAAATTATTTTGTGGACGATTTTGCATTTTAAGCAATCGTTCAATTGCCCGATATTTTCATTCAAATTTTTACATAATAATTTACACAATCAGGATTGCAAGCAATATCACTTATGTCAATCCAGAAATTCAAATGAGGCATGAGTATGAGCCATAAATAAACCAAACTATGCCAAACTAGTTAGATTGTGACTTAGCTATTTGTCATTGGAAACAAGTTCCTATGGTTACCTAAACTCTGTGAACACCATTGAGGTTTAAAGCTTTTTGTTTAATTTCCATCATCCAAACAGATTCCTTTATTTCTTTAAAAAATAGTAATTCTTTACGTGTTTATTAGAACCTTCTTTATAAGGCTGGAGTTGGAATATTAGACGGGTAGTTATTTTGAGATTGTACCATTTATATAACGTATGTATGTACCATTTATATAACATATACAATCTAGTAAAATTTAACTTGCCACGCGTTCGCCGTGTTCTTGATTTAAAATACAGGACAGCAATGTTCAAATTTGGCGCGAAAATATCACTTACCCAAGTAAAATTACTAAAGGTTGTCTTATTTGACAAAAATTATATCGAGTCATTTTATTTTTAATTGTGTTTCTAAGCAACGGTAATTGTTTGACAGAACACTCGGGGGCTCTCGGGAGCAAGAATATGGAAGTCAGATTACTTTGTAATTGCGTCAAGCGCGTCCAATATATAGTCAACTAATTAACCGTTAAAGATCTGTTTTGTAAACTCGCCTTCCGGATCTTTCGTACAAAGCTACGCCAAAAACAGAACACTCCGCCAACTTTTAAAATAATAAAATTAGTAATTATTCTCTTAGGGTTAGGAATGCAGATTGTGCGGGAAATTCAAATTTTCAAATTAAATGTGTCACAAAATATTTCACCGCATTTTAACCTTCACCCTATGAGCAGAATATCGGAATGATGACTTCAGCGGCATTGTACTATTGCTAGAAATTCACAGTATTTGCACGAATAATACTAACAGTGTCACACAACTTTTGCCTCAATCAGAGAAATAGCATTGTGTTTAAGTAACAATTGTTTGTATTTTTATTTTGTCCTATCAAATTTAGAAATGCAATTCTGGCCCATTGTGCGTCCAGTTGTCCCGTCATGTAAAACATATGGTGCAATCTAGGTATAATTAGGTAAAATATTGATGGAAAATAATTGGAACTGTTCGGGGTATTAACCACAGTAGTGTTTGTGTTTTTCCCTTAATTAATAAACAGGCATTAATAGGAATCATGTCGATTCCTTCAATCATCCATGTGTATCAGAGAGTTCGATACACTTCCAGGGCAACAATACTTTAAAAAGAGTAACTTTCGATTCTGTATTGGCCGTTTGGAAAGTGTGACTTGTGTGAGCACAATGGCCTTAGTTAAAATGTTGTCTTCAACTTCAACTAAAGATTTCATTCCAATCTTTCATCACTCGAACAGTAATAACTAACTTTTTACGTGTAAAATGATTAGTTGATTAGAACCTCCTCCATAAGGCTGGGTTTAGAGATATTAGACGGGTAATTATTTGTAGAATTGTTCTAATCTTGCCATTCATGTACCATATATGTAACATGTACAATCTAGTAAAATTTTACTCGCCACACGTTCGCCGATTCGCACGAAAAAAAGGGCAATGCTCAAATTTTAGCGCAAAAAATATCAGTTACCACAATAGAATCAACTGCGACAAAAACAATATCGACAACAATCCATCTGTACCTTTTTGTCCAATTATGCCTTTCATTGATAGCTATTTTAATAACTATAACTTTACACTGAATTGAGATCACTACAGTTAGCGTTTCTCTATATTCGAACGATGTTTTTAGCCGTAAAGGTTCCCAAAGTTCTATAGGAATCGTCTTGTTTGACAAAAATTATATCGAGTCATTTTATTTTTTTTTACTTGTGTTTCTAAGCAACGGTAATTTTTCAATAGAACACTTGGAGGCTCTTGTGAGCAAGAATATGCAAAGCCAGATTACTTTGTGATTACGTCGAACGGGTCCGATATATAGTCCACTAATTCACCGTTAATAATTGTTTTGTATTCGGATCTTTTGTACAAAACCGCGCCAACGCTCAAAATAAGAAAATTAGTAATTATGCTGCTAGGGTTAAGATTGTAGATTTGGCAGGAAATTCAAACTTTCAAATTAAATTTATCACAATTGGTTTTACAAACACTCGAATCTTGTGCGCCTAATCAAAAAGTAAGAGTACAACGCGCGCTGAGTGAGTTGTGAAACATGGTACAATCGGGGTATTTACCATAAGAGTATTTGTTTTCTCTCCTGTAATATAATACATAGATTCATCGCGGTCATGTTGATTTCTTCCAATTCGACCATAAGTAGCCTATCAAAGCTTTCGATACACTTCCAAATCAACTATATTTCAGAAAGAAAAAAATTCACGTTTCTCTATATTCGAACGATACTTTAAAATTGCGTTGAGTGGGTCCGATATTTTGTTAACTAATTCAGTATCACAATTCGTTTTACGAATTCTCTAAGTTTGTGCGACTAATCAAAAAGTAAAATCGTGATGAGTAACGCTTTTTACGGATTAAATGTCGAAATATTAGGGGAATCAATTGTTTGTTGAGTTGTTGGGGTTTTGATTTTCTGCGATGGGCGATTCATTATTGGCAACGAGTTGCTATGGCAATATAAGTGAAGAAAGAAACTATTTAAACACTCCATCGAGGTTTAAAACTCCCATCGAGTGGGGTTTGGAATTTTTCAGAACGTGGAGGTCGTGAAGTTGCCGGAAATATTGTTTTTGTACTACACGACTATTCGTTCATCGGTTTGTGCTGCGAATCGATGCATTCATTTTGACTTAAGGATTTGCCCGTGTTCCGATTCTCTTTTATTAGTTTAAAAACGCTTAATAAAGAGCTGACCGGACGAATATGTAATAAAACGCGGTAAAATAAATCACTCTTTGATTAAACAAAACATAAACGGAAACCACTTTTTGAATAATAGTAAATATTAGAATGGTAACTTCAGCGCCACTGCATGATTGCTAGATAGTCACAGTATTTTCACACATAATACTAACAGTGTCTCACAACTTTTGCCTCAATCCGAGATATCTAATTGTGTTGATGTAGCAATTGTTTTTATGTTTAATTAGCCGAATCAAATTTAGAAGCGTAAGGCGGGCCCATTGTTTTTTCTCTGAAATATCACATTTTTGCATTAGTTGCGGGGCATTAGCTTTGTAAAAAATACCCCCCTATCAAACAAGATAGGGCTTAAAATCCGTGCGATATATTTTGATAAATGTGAGAGCCGATATGAATACTAATATTGTTTATTTTCTTTTATTTAAAAGTATCACAATTCGTTTTACGAATTCTCTAATCATGTGCGTCTAATCAAAATGTAAAAAGTACAAAGCGTGCTTAGTAACGCTTGTTCCGGGTTAAATTTCGTAATTCGAGTGGAATCAATTGTTTGTTGAGTTGCTTTTGGGTCTCGAGTTTCTGCGGGGAATGGGCGATTGATCGTTGGCAACGAGTTGCTATGGCGAGGAAAGAAAATCTTTGAACACTCTATCGAGGTTTAATATTTCCACCGAGAGGAGTTATGATTTATGCCATGAGGTCGTAAATAAACCAAAAATATTGTTGTTGTCCAACACGACTATTCGTTCATTGGTTTGTGATGCGAATCGAACGTGACAGAACGTGAACATTAAATATTTCACATTTTGGGTTTGGATTATATAATCTTACTAAATAGTAGCCGAGACGACGCAAAAAAAAATTATATTATTGTTTCTTGCTAGTGTCTTACTATCCTTGTTCTGTCCTTCCGTCCGTCCTATGTAATACTGCGGTAAATCAAACCACTCTTTGCATAGAACAACATATAAACGGTTAACCGCTCTTTGATTAAATACAGAATATTGGAATCATGATTTCAGCCAATTGCTATGTATTCACATTATTTTCGCGCATAGTTCTAACAGTGTCACACATCTACTGCCTGTGTTTATATAGCAATTGTTTGTATGTTAAATTAGTCGTATCAAATTCAGAAATGTAAGTCGGGCCCATTGTGCGTCGAGTTGTTTCAAGTCCCACCCTGTGAAACATATGGTGCAATCTATCGCTGTATTTACAGAAAATATTAATTGAAAATATTTGGAACTAATGACGGTATTTACCATAAGTTGTTGATTCTCCCCTGTGATGCGATATATGCACGCAGTTATTCATCTCAGTTAAGTCGATTCCTCAAGTCATTTATATATGTCAGAGAGTTCGATACACTCTCTCAGGGCAACAATTTAATGCCTGTGGACACAAACGGTGTCATATAAAAAAGAACCTTATGAACACCCAATCCGAGTTTTGAGGTTTTCTCAATGGTTTTTTTACACGTTATGTTAACTTGTTAGTTCCCTTTCTTGCCTCATTGGTTTACAAAATCTTGTCTCAGCTTTGTCATAATTTGTTAAATAGTAAAATGTTTGCAGAAGTATGTGTAATATTTTTTCGCCTACTTCACATCAAGTTGTATAAAAGGACGGAAACCTGTTGACAAGGGGTACATTCACTTGGCTAACACATACAGTCCCCGAACTCGTAATAGACCTCAGATTAGGAAACTCGGAATAAAAATATGGCCTAACCTGGTACACATACTACGGTATTACTAAATTTTTGAAGTGGATTCACTATTGTATGAACCAGAAACTATATCTAAACCTTGCCATCTGAAACTGAGCAATTTATTACGCAATTTGGATAAGTGCAAATACAATATATATATTGTTTTCAACTTGTTTTCAAATTGAGGACAAGTATCAAGAGAGCCACTGCATGAGATATGCAAAAGAGTTATTTGCCATTATAAATCTAGAAATAGGAAAAGGCCTGTGTGACCAAACTTAATTCTTTGTTGTATCATTTATTAACAGAAGGGCGATATGCATGCCATGGAAAAGTGTTTTGATTGTAAATTTTGTGACTGGGATATTTGAGATATACCTTGAGCTCTGTTTTAGATATAATTTTGGACACTAAACCTAAATTATTTGTGTTTCTATATTCAATAGATATTGGAACTATGAAGGTTAAATAAAACGTGAAATAGTTACAATAGAAATGGGATTTTTCACGTTTTAAAATAATTCCGTTCACTAAAGTGGATTTCAAGATATTGATTTACCTTGGATTAATACCAACTCTGTGAATCACTTCTATCGGAATATACGGTAAGATAAACCACAAACCGAGTCTTGGTTGAATAAATATGGCCTCGTGAATCCAAGCTATTCAGAATTTGCTACTTGAAAATGCTACAAATATGCCATGTAAAAACAAGAATATTATTGACTGGGTTTTAAGGGAGTATTTTACATTTCATGGACAAATCGTCGAAATCTTGATTAAAGAGTTTGTAAAATTTGATGTGAATAAGTAGATTCTGGAAATAGTATATAAGTGGGCGACATTTTATATGAAGATACTGAAAGAAATATAATTCCTAATGCGTTGTTGATCTATTTATGTTTAGACTGGTTGTTTAAATGTCTTGAAAATGGCAAATCAAGGTCAACCACAAGAGGGAGCTAATGCTGTGAACATTCGAGGTCAGATTTAGTTGAATTTCTTGCAATATATTCTAATACGCATTTACAATTTTTTAAAACTTATATCATATTAGGTCTGATATTTGATTACTAGCTGCCTAGTATCCGTTTTCGTAATAACTTTGTTCATTTCAGTAACTTTGGCTTTATTAGAATTTACTTTGGATAATTCATTGTAAGGGACATTCTGCTTCAATTTAAATTTCAGTTTTGATTCTTAAATTCCATTTTGTATTTCTAAAATAAATAGAGGGACATTGTTTATCAAAGCAACATAAGAAATGTAGTAAATTCAAGATTTATGTACATATTTTTTCAGACGCACATATCAATGAACTGCATGCAGCCAATGTGAATCGGCTTCATGCTCAGGCAGACATAGTTCAAGTGGGTGACATTCAGCAAGCTCATGCAGATTTCATCCATGCAGACAATGTTCAGAACCTTCATTTACACTATGACAATAATGGTATGTTTTTTAATTTGTAAAATCGGCTATATTTAAAATGAAATATTCATTCTGCGAGCTTTTTTTCCCTGAAGGTTAGGAGTAAAATTTGAATGTAATTTCTAAACAATCCTTGTTCTAGAAACACGTGAGGTTTTCAGTTTCATATACATACCAGACAAAACCTCTGGTTCAAAGAACTAATTCCTTGGTTGTGCATGAAGTTTCGCTTTATTAGGTAATTAAATGCCTCAATAAAAATAAGTTCAGGCCGGCTTTCTAGAAGTAATCTATATTTTGGTGCAATATATATATGAGTGGTTCCCAACCTTTTTAGACTACGAACCGGTAACATTAAAAAAAATCTGTCGTACCCGCGAAAAAATATTGAAAGGAACGAAACATATGGCAATCAGGATGGTAATATTGATAACTAACATCATAGGAATTCCCAACAACTTAACATTTGTCTTATGGCAGATTACTTGAGTGCAAACGAAATTATATTATTCACCATCCCATTGAATAGCAACGTAGTGATAAAACTAGTGTTGTGACGGAAGATCGCGGATAATGCTTTTGGCGCGATAAATTTTCAAAATGTTGCACACTTCAGCACCTGCCCAGTTTTAGACTTTATCAGAGCTCAAAAATTGCCTCTTCGCCCCTTTTAGGTCAAAGTTATCGGCAATTTTTTTTAATATTATATATACTCTTTTGATGTAATTTGTTATCATTAGCAGTATTCAATTTTAGGTACCCCAAGTCACAGAAGAGTCCCAGTAATCTAACACCAAGTGGTAATTTACACATTGAAAACTTTAATAATTTTGAGTGTACCGCCATTACTGAGTTTTTTTTGTCTATAATTCAGTTGATACCAAACACACCTCTGAGTTGATAATTATACAGCCTGCATTATTCTTAGATTGGGTAAGCTCTTAAAACATGATGACAAAAAACTTAAATGAAAACAATCAGAGAATCAATGAGAACTTATAAACAGCATTTATTTTTCGTTGTTGCTGTTGATACGGAAACTATTGCCATGTAAACTGACCTACTATTTAAGTTTACTCTTAACTGATAATCTACTATTAAGCATTCAACTTTGATTCGAGTCTAGAAACAAAATATTTTCAGCTTTAGTGTCAAACTATATTTATTAAACTTAATTACTTCCAACAGCGCCACCTCCACCAGCTGCACTACAACCTCAATTACAACATGATGCAGCATCTCCCAGGACTATGCAAGAGGAAATGCCGTCCACTTCATGTATGAATCAAGAATTTTTATATGCAATAAATCTAAAGCAAAATTACAAGCATTCATTCAGAAGTTTTATGAACAATAAAAGATTTGGGCTTCTACTGTGTATAAGACAGATTTTAAAACTCTGTTTAATCAGTCATGCTTGTTCCAATGAGCTTAGTAAAAAGACTAGTATTTCTTTATTTTGTATACGCTGACTATGGTTTTTATGTTAATGCAGGATAGGATTTATTTATATTTATCTTGGGGGAGAGGAAATTTGATAAAATGACTTCATCGTATGGCAAACCATGGCCTCTACTCCAGTTACAGTCCATTTCGGGTATGGGATAAGTTAGGCAGTTATTTGTTTCAGATACATGAACTTGATAGTGGAGGGCGTCGTAACCGACCACCGGTTACATGAACCACCCTACGCCGGCGAGAAGTCCAGCAATATTCTTGCATAATTGTCCCTCACTGAATTCGAACCCACACATGGTAATCAGAGTTGGGATGATTTTAAACAGACTATGCCCTTTGAGTAGAGTTATTTCATTTTTCAACAAGCCATTCTGAACACTCTATGTCAGGGGTCGGCAACCTACGGCCCGCGGGCCGGATCCGGCCCGCGGAGCTATATAATCCGGCCCGCGACGCTTCACTGAATTATAGTAACAAATTATAGCTGTTTTGTCGATTTACGTGTAGACTGAATTATATTATAACGTAACAAGTATATAATTCACAATTACTCGTTTAATGAGCCTATAATTTAATTATAATTTAGGCAAATGACAACAAAACGCTGAAAAGTTGATGCTAAGTTCAAATAGTTTAATGGCGCAAAAAATATTCAAATGGTCAGTCTTCGCGCGCTGCTTCAAATTTAACTTCTGATCTGTGTGATGAAATGTGATTCATCGGTCATCCATTCGGTTTTTAACATTCTAAAAATATGTGCGGCCCACCAATGATTTGCAACCTTTAATTTTGGCCCGCGAACGACAAAAGGTTGCCTACCCATGCTCTATGTCTTAACGCTACCTTAGAAATGCTTTGTTCAAATTTGCCTTCATTTGCGACACCATACTAAAATATGATTCGAATGAGTTTAGAATAATTTCAGTGATTCAGAAAACTATTTCAGTATATATTTATAATTTACTTCAGGTGAAACTACAAGAGCTCAAACAATGGAGGGATTCACTGATGCCAAACTTGCTTCGAATGATTTTCCATGTCCAGTCTATGAAGTGGTGCCTACACCATCAGGTAATTGTATAATAATATCTATTAGTTATCAGACACAGGGTGCTTTGCATACTTAGTTTAGGCAGATTGACACACTTGTAATGATTCGATCTAGGCGACCCGATTCCCAGTCGTACTGTCTGTTTGTCTAGCTGTAGCGTCTCCTGGGGCGGGGCCGATCTGGATAGAATTTCTCACATTGGGTCATTTGTCCTCCCAATGTGCGTTTTACCAAAAGTCCGGATTGGATGTTTCGTTTCCATGGCAGCAGCAAAAAACACGCCGATCGTTGGGAAATTTCAAATTTTCTCACATTTTTCTACTGTTTTCTGGTTAACTATTTCAAAAATTGAAATTTTGAGAACGCTACCCTCCGCGGCAGGAAATACTTTTCCGAACAAGCCATTGTTCATCTCAATAAACCAAAAACTGGAGAAGTCTTAATAATTTTAGTAAACATGTTTTATTTGTTAGTCCCAGTATACCACACCACGTATGCAAGAATGTGGACTAGACGAACAGCGCTTGAAATGAATAGTATTGGTGACGCGGTCACCGTAGTACGGTTTTGTAATAGGTGCAATTTTGAATGGATGGTAACGGATTGCTGGAGTAAGAGCCGCCTCGAGTATCAGCGAAGATCTTAGGCACCTACCGGCAGGGTTGTCCAAAACGAATCGAATATTCGAATGTATATCTGTTCGGTTGATTTTCGAATAATTCCGAACAATAGCCACTTTTTGCCGTCAGCATGGTGTTTCGTTTTAAAGAGAAATCTTCAAACGATTTTGCACGCTTTGTCGCGTAATGCAATGACGGTGAAATAGTATCGGCACTTTGATTGTTCGTTATCCTCTGTGCGAGCGCGAGCCCCGTATTGTTGCGACACATTTGCACAGTCGCGAGATTGGCACAGTCGCGAGATTGGCACAGTCGCGAGATTGGCACTATCGCCATTCCCTCAAGGCTTCTCATTTACGCATTCATTTGTATTGAGTCACGGGTCTCGCATAAATACAAATAGTCAGATATTAAATAAGTTAAGTCGTGCGCTTTGTTAGAAATTACGATGCCCAATAAATTGTCTCAAGTTCGGAAAAACGAGTTGATTTATTAGAAAAAAATCATTTAAACTTTTTCCCGCTTTTGGCAAATAATTTTGATAACGATAGTCAAAAGTATCGACTTTTTATTATGATGATTTACCGTTGCGACGAAATATTCAAATTCACGCCTTTAGAAAACTAATTTTGATAATGATAGTTGAAAATATTGACTTTTAACGAAGACGATTTTATGTTGCGACAAAATATTCAAATCCATGACCGATAACAGCATTTAAAATGACTCATTGTATTAATTTAATTGTGTTTAACGTAACTCATAGTTTTGCCGACTCACGAATAAATTAATGCATTACTACTCTAAGTCTAAGATACGGCGACAATCTGTGGACATAAAATGTGTGTTAACTGCCTGATTATAATTACGAAAAACTAAAGCATCAAACTTTAAAATAACGCGATAATCTGTGGAAATATATAGTGTGTGGTAAAATGCTGGATTACGATTTTTGATTCATATTTTCGAACTCACAAAAAAATAATTTATACTTTTACCCTCTTTCGGCAAATAGTTTTGATAATGATTGTTAAAAGTATGGACTTATCTGTTGTGCAAAATATTCACCGTAAATCCATGACCGATAACAGCATTTAAAATGCCTTCAGTATTAATTTACAAACATCATTTAAAATGCCTTCAGTATTGATTTACTTTTGTTCAATGTAGCCTAACTCATGGTTGCGTCGTCTTTTATTAAAGTAACTTTAAAATACCACGGCAATCTGTGGACACAAAACTAATGGTAAACTGCCCTATTATAATTAATTTTGATTCGCGCTCTCATACCTAAACTAGTACTATAAAATATCACGGCATTCGGCGGATATAAATTTTCTGGTAGCCAGCTTGTAGTTAACGGTTATTCCATTATTCATTGTATGCTAATTCCGCCATTTATTTATTTATTTTCGAAGTATTCGAAATTTCATATTCGAAAATAATAATTTTGAATGTATTCGAAATTGTGATTTATTCGGTATTGGCCATCCCTGCCTACCGGCTTGTTGTTAATAATTAGCACTTAGATTTGAAAGATGTGCGAGAGTGATATTGCTTTAGTTTACTTCGCTCAAATATTCAAGAGCTATCTCAATTATGTGACAATGAAGAGCGATCAACGCGATACTGCTCTAGCTCAGTGGTTCCCGTCTGCTGTTTTTTTGCGGTCCATAAGAAATTTGCTTTCTTGCCAGCGCATCCACTTAAATTACTATCAAAAACGGACTTATCATCAAGTACATATTGAGGATGTTTTTTATTCACAAAGAAAATATTCAGTCCCACATTTTCACATGTCTGCTGCAAACTGTATTTACAATTTGCCCTTCTATGGTCCTATTTTAAAATTTAGAAATGTTTCGCACAGTCAAAAACACAAGCAAAATAGACTTTTAGTCAAAAAAGACCTCGTTCATATTCATTCTTTTTTATTTTAATGCTTTGTGTTTATTTTGATTTGATAAAACAAAGAATTTCATATTTGATTAATTGAATGCTGGGTGAAGGCTGGACATTTGCATCATCATAAACAACCAGAAAATGAGTTTATTTCTATGAACACATTCAAATTACCAAAGTACAAATTCAAAACATTTACAAAATACTTGATTTCATTGACTTTCTTAAGTCACATATTTGTATAGACCTGTATATAATGTCAATATCAATAACAACATTATTTAACCTGAATATTAAATGCATTCATATCTTATTCAGGAATCCGTACAAAAAAAGGAAATGTTAAAAAGGCAAAAAGGAAACGAAGAAAGCATGCAAAAAAATTTATCAATTATTTCAACAAGAGAACCCTGGAGCAAACAAAAGTGAAAATCACAGAAGATTACAAAGAACTAAACCTAAACGAACCAGACTTTGAAGTAAATCCCCAACTTAGAGAAGTGCCACTTTTCTACAGAGGAGGAATGGCCCCCAAGACTAGGCAATATAATATCGAGACTGGATTCACTGTTAAAGCAAATGAAGAAAAAGTTGGAAAACCTATTTCTCAGAATGAACTCATAGAACAATTAGGCAACAAAAAATACAGGTATATTGCCATATTGGGACAGGCAGGGGGCGGGAAATCAACAAGTATGAAACGCCTCGCACGAACACTTCATATCATAAACAAATTAGGAGAAGAAGCCCAAGCCGATGAAGCATTGCAGCTGGAACATCGCTTTGAATTTATTCATCACTTGAACATCAAAGATATCCCCGTTTTGAAAGGAACTACACGAGATGAAGCCATCAGTCCATGTGAACTTCTTTTTGGAAAAGAAGCTTCAGGACTATCACCACAAGAATTGGAAGAAGGCTATGAACGGCTGCAACAAAATCAATCAAAGTCAATTCTTTTTCTTGACGGACTTGATCAAGCAACTTGGAGTCTTCTCGGAAAACACAACAAGATGAAATATAATGATAAATCTAGCACAGCAACTGTCATGTACAATATCATAACAGGCAATCTCTTTCCTGACATGACGATCGTGATTTCATCGCGCGAGTTCAGAGTGGCATCACTCCCATCAGAATTGAGGCCGCAATTCATAACTGCCCTCGCTGGTCTGGCTCAAAATGATATCGAGCGTTTGTTCATTGCAATTATAGGAGACAGCGGTGAAAAAGCTTGGGAGAAATTAACAGTGCAGTCACCCGCACTTATCCCGTTATCATCTGTTCCTCTTTTCCTAATATTCAATGCAATCGTTTGCAAGGACAACCCAGATAATCCACCAGATACTATGACTGCGGTAATGCTACAAATCCTCCACATCTTCATGCGATCAGATCATGCCCATAAAAATGAACATATTGAAGAAATACTCCAGAAACTGATGCAAATGTCATTCGAAGGCACAAAAGAAAAGCGAGTCATTTTCACAATCAAGGATCTCGAAAAAGTAAAGCTTAGTCCTCTTGAGGTTCGGGACTTTGTCATCAAGGTACCTGGGAAAAATATGTTCAATCAGCATCTCATGGAAGGAGACCATCTAATGTTCTTCAGCCATCAAATCCTTCAAGAAGTATTGTCCGCTCTCTATATTTCAAGCATGGATTCTACTACGTTTCGCACCTTTATCGAAACTGAGATTCGAGACGATCATTGGGCAGTTGTTCGTCGTTTTCTAAGTGGAATCATTCTGAATCCTGATATTGAAAGCAGTCTCATAACAAATTTTTCTTCTGGTAATATTTCTTCTAAGTAATATTTCATGTGATCATGTCTTTTACACCAATTTTGAATTAGTTTGACAACTAGGATTTAACTACTTTAAAGGAAAAGTCAACAAGGAGGATTTATCATGTACTGAATTGTGGCCTTCTAGTCTAGTGAATGACCAAACCATGACCAATCAGCAGATACTTTTTATTTCACTCTATAACTCTGCGAAGTCCAATTATGCCTTATGTCCATAATTATCCCCACACAATTCAAACCTGCGTCTACCATATATGGTAATCATGATACTTTTATAATTACCAGGTGCCAGACAAGATGATAAAAGAGAGGTTCTAAGAAAATTTCTCGCATTTCAATCAAGTCAAAAAATGAAATCGTATGAAAAGTTGGAGCTGTTTGGGACATTATACGAAGCTAATGACACCGTCCTTATTCGTTCCTGCATCAAGGACATCAATTTTTCACACGAATCCTTCACTACAGTCGGAATGCATGCCATGTCATTGGTCATGCGACGTTGCAGCCAACTAGAATCTGTTCGTCTTCAAAACTGTGATCTCAATGCCGAGTTGGTTCATATCCTGAAGTCAAATCTAAAGGGTTCTTCTTTAAAGGTAAACATATAGTTCTAAACTTAGTGGATTGTGATCGGAATATTTTATCATAATTTCAAGCATTGGTTGTGATGTGCATGATTTTCAAAATAAATTTTTTTAATGAAAAAATCAATTCTTATTTTGTACTCATCCCCATAACAATAAAAATAATTTTTTATAAATTATTACTCTACGCAAAGATGAAGGCTCTGATTTAAAATCAAAGTTTACTGGCTCAGACTAACTTTCCCTTCGCTATAGTATCAGGGAAATCACTTTGGTTGCAATATGTGATGAGTCCAAGGACGTAGCTCGCCCATAATTTTGGAATGGTTAATTTTTTTTCACACTCACTGACTCACTCGTGCTTTTCACTCCAAACAAGACCAGGTACAAGCTGCCACTGATAATTTAAAGAAGGTCTCCACAAACTTACTTCGCTGTCGAAGTTATCCAATCTATCTTGATTGGTTCGTTTGAAGCAGAGAGGGCAAAATTGCCTTCATAAGGGCGGTTGTTGTTTGCGACAACTGGGGGGTCTGACTGCAAATTAGCCAATTGGAGACCCCTGATTGTGTATCTGGGCGATAGGGAGCACTGATATCAAAATGGTACCATCTCCACGTTGCGACAAAATTGGGTCATTTTCTTACTTGGGTCATTGAATAACTAGTTTACATATCTAATACCTAAATTCTCGAATTGCTAAAATCTAGCCTGATGCGATGTCATGAAGTGTCTGACATTGTGTTGTGTAAGTTGATAATATCGAAGACAGTGATCAATGCAGCTTATTTAATGGATTTAGATTGAAACATTATAATAGCCTTAGTTTCAAAGCTCCAAAATGAGTTTGCAAAGCGAAAATGTAGGCAATGTAGTAAGCTTTACCTCCAATATGGCTTATTCTGGTTTGCAACGATGCGTTTGTTGTATCATAAAACTTTATGTAGCAATAAAACCGTCCAGACTTTCTCAGCATATAACAAAAATTAATTTGGGAAAGCAGGAGAATTTTTTTTGTGTTTCAGACACTTTGGGGAAATTGAAAAAAGCAAAAAACCATCGGACTGAGCCATGGGTGGCCGACATGTTTTAAGTGGTCAATCGCGTCTGATGTTGAATGAATTTATTATCATATCCCCCAAAATTGCCTTGAACCAGTTTCATGCAGAATTAAAATTTTATTGTCTTATGCATTGGCCTACATGTGTGAGGCGGTATTTTCAGCTCTCACCAATATGATGACAAAATACAAGATGAGATTTTCCGTAGAGTCGGAATAGTGTTGAAAAAACTCGCGAGTTTGTGTTTCACTGCAAATGCCGCAAAATCTTCTTGAGAAAGTTTGGGAAGGGGAAGTGATGGAGGGACTTGCTATGCCATGGGGGTCCAAACCACGGCCTGCAGCATGATTATCATGCCTGCAGCATGGGCTGGAATGTAATTAAAAATCATTTGATGTTTTTTAGTCAAAAAAAATAACCAGAATAATCGTTTAACATATTGTCACATCACTAATGTCATTAAATTGACTGGTACAATAGCCAGCAAAGTTGAATAATGTGGTCAGCTAGTCTAAATTGTTGTATAGCTTTATATCTTTTCAAACGGGAATGTATGCTAACAATATAGGCAACATAGAAGACTAGAAATCGAATGGCGAATCTATTAGGCTAGGTTGGGTATTCTTACTGAAAGCTAAATATTATTGTTATGGCCGAACCTAACAACATAGTCCAGCCTAAATAGTGTTACAAAAACTGCCACCTCTGTATTGAAAAATTTAGTAATTACCCTCCTGTACCCTCACATTTGGCAAAAGTTGGTAATCAATCAAACTGTAGTTATTTGTAAGTTATTTTATAATTGTGAGTTTGAAAAGAAAGTTCAGACAGATTTTCAACTGTATATGAGAAGAAAAATACCACAATGCTTGATATGTCCGCCAGTTGTGCCAAAAAATACAATCTAAAATCTACAATCTGTTTCGGAATCTTGCGAGCAATGAGCATTTTTCGACGGGAATTTGTCTTGGGAATCTTATCAATGTTACATTAGCAAAAGCACTTTTTTTATTAAAGAACCTGGAATCCTATACTAAATGTTGATTTAGGAAGTGTTTTGCATGTTTAATGAAGTTTTATGGTGATTTTCCCATGTTTTAGCTCGATAAATCACAAATAATGGTCAATGTGTTTACGCGAAAAAAGTATATGTTTCATATTGCGCTGCTTACGGTACTCATTCTTTGCATTATTGTGGCCTGTGAACGAATGCAAAAATAATTTTTTGGCCTCCGAAGCTGACAACCTGGGACCACCCTGGGCTATGCCTAAGAATTGATCATACTTAAGTGATAAAAGTGAGTCCTCTCAAAGATAAGTCATAGGCATAGGAGCAGTTACAGGGGTTTGAAAGTCCTTGAACCATTCGTATGTCATGAAGTCTTTCCTTCACATGTACAAATTATTATAGTTCACTCAGGTATTAAAATTCCAAGTTAAGCTATGTGTAGTAACTATGTATAGTCAATGATGGTTATACCTTATATCCCATTTAATAGAAAACTTAATGTTTACCTGAAAGCATTGCTGCTTTGCATTGTATGTACTTCTGTGTGATAGCGTTCAAGATGTTTTCCGCTTGTGAAAATGTTGTTGTGACAAACCTCAAAATTCTAAGCTGTATATTTATGCCAATGTTAATATTCATACTCTATTATCCATCATAATCTTATCCTTATGTTTCTATAACTATCGAATGGCGCACCCAGAGAGTTGCTGGTTGATAACTTGATACCACTTTAATATTGTATGTCGTTATATATAAATAAAAACAAAACTTCATACTCTGTCAATTAAAGACTGTTAGATTTTCTATAAACTTGCACAAAATCAGATAATCCAGATCAGGACTCTGGTTTTAATTGTTTAAAATGTTGGAGTTCAACAAAAGCTACCCAGAACAGTTTAGGAGTTTAGTTTAGTATGTCTAGATCAGGGGTTCTCAAACTTTTGGCGTTGCGGAGCCCTTGAAAAGGTTGACTAATGTTCACGGAGCCCCATAATAAATGTTAAAATTGTTACTTTCCGATTAATATTCCTGAGTAAGGTAAACACTTTTATTAGGGTCAATAGAAGTCATAAATAAATCTCGTGGGGAATTATGAGTTCAATGTGAAAAACATGTTACCATATTATAATCATCGGCGACGAAATGCTAAAAATAATAGTTAATAAAGAGGTAAATCCGCAATTCAAATTTCTTGTTTAAAAAGCGGCATTCTAAAATATTAGAACTAAAACTTAAAATGGGAGATAACACTATAAGTTTTGTTTCAGCAGACTCACGTCAGAATAAAAACGCTGTTATAGACATCGTAAATCATAAATTTGGTGTTATGTTAGGTTTTCGGTTATTCATCGTAGTAACTGCGAAATTGAAACACAGTCAATTAATTATGCGCGCGGTGTACCATTTTTCCTTTCTGAAACTACCGACAGAGCCGCATGCACTAAAATAAATTTCAATCGTTCGTATTTTGCCAAGACCTTGTGATTTTTCAAACGGCGACATCTTGCTTAAAAATAATCTCGAGTGCGAAAGAACAAATCAAGTTTAACAAATCCCAAGATCACAAAAATACGACTCCAATTTATTTATAGTTAGCAGTTTATCACGCAGTTTATATTATTTTAGAATAGTATTTTATCATTTTAGTAATCCTAATAGTAATTTCGAATCGAACGTGAGTAACGATGAGCACAATTAAATTATTACGACAAGACACTTTAGAATTTAGATGCTCGCATCGGTCATGAATTGAATATTTTACGCAACAGAAATCTCGTTATCCGTTTTTTTTTTAATTGCCAAGAATGTTGCGCGTAAATTTCCGATTCCAATTTTGAACCTCCTCCCTCTTAAAAATCCTGGCTGCGCTCCTGCTTATAAAAATAATGTCATTTTTTAATTCCACCCCTTTGCCATATTTCTAGGCTATATTGTTGTCAAATTTCATCAAAGCTGTTATTGCTTCTAGGAACAGTTTTAAATCAGCCAAGCCAGTATTTTGAAAAGTAATCGAATAGCTCGCGGAGCCCCTGGGTTACTCTCGTGGAGCCCTGGGGCTCCGTACGGAGCACTTTGAGAACCTATGGTCTAGATGATATGTTATACCACCGCCTCTTGCTAGATTACCACTCAATGTTGGGTATAAGATTAGTTAGCCATTTATTTATATCCAGATGCATGGACTTGATGGTGGAGGAAGCCGTAACCAACCAGCGGTTACCTCATCCACCCCTACGGTGTTGAGGGGTTTTGCAATCCTCTAGCACTTAATTATCTTCACAGAAATCGAACCTGTGAACACATGCAGAGTAATCAGAGGGGCGGTGGCAACTGCATTTCTGATGCTTAGCTCGATGCACCACCCGCCATACCATAAAATAATTTAATATAAAATTATTGCTAATATTTATTGGATAATATCATATTCAACGAGTATTGGTCCGTGAATCTGAATAAAAATCATAAGTCCAATGCTTTAAAAATGGGGACAGAATGGTCTAATGACTACACCAAATTTTAATTTATTATGGAGATACTGAATTTTCTACAATAATTTCTTAACATTGGTTAATCAGCAAGATTTTGACAGGGATGTGTGACAATTAAAATTTTAGAGACTCAAGACACATTTTTCCCCATGCAGGTTGGCAAAAAAATATTTTCGTTTCCAGCTAGATTTATCTAGGTTCCCTATTAGCTTTTAACATGCACATTGAAAATAATCATATTTTTTTTTGAAATTTTGCCCCTTTTTTGGGCATTGCAACATAAAACTTTTATTATAGCACAATCTGGCGCTATCTCATAGTGCTGGTGCTATTACAGAAATGTTTTCCTTGTATTCCATGTAAAGAGTCTTTACAATCAAATGTTGAATAATTTTTGGAAATTTTTTCTTTTTGTTGTTTTGGTGCTCTCATAGTATTCGTAACAGGGCATTATTCCTTAGGATACTTTACCTTTCTTAGTTCCCACATTGGTACGAATACTTCCGGAGTGGTATTTTTCCAGTTTCAAATTTTGAATAAATAGTTGAAGCTGTTGTCTGCTATAAGGCTTCTACTTACCGGCACAATTTTTTCAAGAATTATAATTTTTTTCTGTGTAGAATATTTCAACCAAAATTTTTTTCCTAATTCATTGGTAACAATTGCAAGTCAGCTTCGAATCTTGCGAGGGAGGATTGAAGAACTGTATGAAACTTTTTTTGTGTGTAAAGAGAGTCATAGAGATTCCAATTGCTACATTACCTTCAATTTATTGCTAATTGGTCATTTTTACAGAGATGAGCAAGTCGGTCAATGAATGGGGAAACATTCATTATATAAGAAATACTGTATTTCACGGCTTATAAGTCTACCCAGCAAATGAGACAATGTCTATTTTTAGCACTCAAAAAGAGGGTTTTTCCATATAGCCCTCCAAAAAACAAGCAAAAATTTTTTTCCCCTGTTGGTCAGTTTTATAGGGTTAGAACCAGTTTTTGATACAATCATATTCACAAAATTAACTATTCTAAACTATATCGCGTTATTATCTGGTTAAAAAGATAGTACCAATCTTTTTAAACAACCTATTAACTGGAACGATGAAATAACATTTAAATGTTATGAAGCTTGAACAGTGTGATAAGTACTACACTGCTCATCCAAGGGTTGGTTAACAGGTGTGTTTCCAGTCTGGTGTCGTTTTTTTTGTTCCCCGAATTGGCAAAACCGAAGGGTCATACCCAGGGTTGCCATCTACCCAGAGTAAAAAATAAGCACGGGCGTCAAAAAGGAGATCATACACCAGCCTTCCAATTTTGATCATTAGAAGTCGCTTCGAACACGGCTGTACGCAGCTCCGAAATCGCAAAAAGCTATGGAGTCACTGCGACACGCAATCTCTAAAGCAGGGGCAACTTTTTGTCGCTCGCGGGCCAAAATCAAGTGTTACAAATCTTGGCGGGCCGCACATATTTTTTTGAAAAAGTTAAAAACTGAACGGGTGGATGATGAACCACATTATTTATACAGACTAAAAATGGCCATAACCGAATACTGGACTACTCTGAATACATTCTAAAAAATATTTTCGAATCTGGAATTTCGAATACATTCTAAAATCCCACAAAGCATAAAAGTTATTAACTTCTTTAAAATTCAAGGACATAGCAATTAGGTAAGCTTCAATAATATTATCATAATAAAGCAATTTGTTTAGTTGAAATGCATGTATATGTAAGGTATGTATAATCGTTTGATATATGAACAAAAATCATTTGGCAATATATTTATAGGTAATGTCGGATTAAAAGGACTTTTTTGTGTATCACTGTCATAATTGAGATTTATTGGAGGCCCACTATTGGCTCGGCAGTGTGGCACATCCTGATAAGTATTAGGGATACGCCTGCATCTCTGATTATCCTGTGTGTGTTTGCATGCTTGAATCCCATGCGAGGTTGATTATATGCGAGAAGATTGCCACTGGTCGGTTACGGGTTCCTACACTGCCAAGTCTATGCATTTGGAAACTGGCTAATTAGTTAATCCCATACCCGACATGGAATTGGCCATATTATCTGCTTTCGTCTCCCCCGGGATTAATATGTAAAACCTATCCTATCTACTAGAAAATGCCCAGCAGCCCACGATTGGACCGCGGCCCACAGTTTGCCGAGCACAGGCTTAGAAAGCAAAATCTGTACAGAAATTAGAATGTATGGCGAAAAGGGCCCTAAGGCCATCAGCCCAAATGTAGTATCTTAGCAGTGCAATGGACCCAATAACTTTCAAAGGTTGGCATATTAGTGCATTTTATTTTAAATCTATAGGAAATATTTGGATACCACTACCTTTGAAGTTGGAAATTGAAATCCATCGTATTTGCTTCAATTCTAATGACATATACTCTAGCAACACACAGTCACAAGTTTATTGATTGTCCTTACTAAAAATTGATTGTGCTTGCAACATGTTGATTTAAAACAGGGGTGGTGAACCGCCACTGACTTGTGGGTCACAAAGTGTATATTATGCTTTATGAGTAGGCTTACCATACTAGTTCAATGAGAGAGAGTGACTCCTTATATTGTTATGTCATATCTGTTTCATGTGTAATATGTCAATTTAGCATCTAACATTAGCTGCAATTCCATTAAATTATTTAAATGCTTGCTCTTTCTTTTTAGTAAATCTTTTGCCTCGTACATTCATTACTGTAAGGCTAAGCGATAGCTTCATTCTCTTCTATTGCCCTCCGCATGGCCCTCTGGTAGTCACTAATGTATTTTGTTGCTGCAGGCTTGTTAACAACATATTGGGATGTAATAATCCTTCAAGGTGGCCCAGCTAGATGTCTGAAGTTTGTTATATGGCCCACCGACAAAAAATGTTGCACACCCTTGCTTCACAGCAACCTTGATTAGGTGGTTCAATGGCCTACCACAGGGTGGTCCAAGGTTGTCGGCCTTGCGGGCCACAATAGTGCCAAGAATAGGTAATTAGTGCAATACAAAACAAACACTTTATTGACCAAACACCAAATAAAGCCAAACCACCAAATAAAGTATAACGTGCAAAAATCTTACTGTATATACATTTAGTGTAAGATTTCAAACTCCTCATCTCGGAAAACGTGATATAGGGAAAAAATACCGTTTTAGATTGTCACCGACACAACTTGCAGACATATTAAGCATGTATTGTGATATTTTCCCTCCCATATTCAGTTAAAAATCTGTTATTCAACTTCCTTTTCATACTCATGTTTAAAAATTAACCTATAAATGACTGAGATTAATTAATTACCGAATTTCACCAAATTTGAGATACAGAAGGATAATTACTACCTAATTTTCTAACATATTGGCAGCATTTTTTTGTAACACTGTTTAAGCTGGTTGCAAAAAGAAACACCCGGCGTGAATTGCATTGTTCGGCCATTACATCAATATTTAGAGACCTCCTAAAGTATGCGCACCAAGATGTCGCACAACCTGAACTCAGGTAGTGTATCAAATTAGGGTTCAGGTTATGCGACATCTTGGTGCGCATACTTCAAGAGTACCATATTTAGTTATCAGGCACTTTTACTATTTTGGCTCTGACCAAAGCATCATATAAATAGATACTGCAGTGTTATTTTATTTTAAACAGTCTTTAGATGTGAGATATTACACCACAGCTATCGCTCTATTTAAATTAAAAATACAGTACCTAGAGTCTTGTTCAGAGCGAAAATATAAAGACTATATAATAAAGAGAGTAAGAGAATGTGGGTGGCTATTAGTGTATGTAGTAAATTTGATTTTAAATGCTGTTACTACTATGATAACAAATGAAAAATTTCACAGTTCCCATGAAATACAAGTTCAGGCTCGATTTCACTCCAGCTTAGGCTTGGTGAGGAAATTAGTATTTCTTGATGCATGCTTAAAGGGAGAGGGAGAATGAATTTGTATATGTCGTTGTGTTCGGATAGATATATATGTGCATACACTGTTAGAAACATGTAGGTCAGGAATGCCATCCCTGAATTTGGTCAGAATTTGGCCAAAAAGTGCAGGAGCCATTGTTTTTTTTGTGAAGCGATATCAGATTCCACTTGAATTTATGCCCAAACCATAATTTTTAGAGTAATGCTTATGTCATATATTTAATTTCCTTTAATAATTTTTTTATTATTAGATGAGGCATTTCCGTTGACCCTAGTAAGAATAATTTTATATCGCAAAGCGGTTTCTTTTTGTAAGTTTTCAGATGGCCAAAACCGAATAGTTCACTATTTCGAATACATTCGAAATAATTTTTTTCGAATATGAAATTTCGAATACTTCGAAAATAAAATCCATTAATTGAAGCTTATCTAAATGTATGTAGGAATTTTCATACAATAAGCAATGTAATAACTGCTATCTACAAGTTACAACCTAGCTATATTACCAGGCATTTCATATTTGCAGATTATTGCAGTATATATTTTAAATACCATGAGTCATGTTAACAGAATTAATTAATACGGCAATAGTGGTATCGAGGATGGATTTGAATATTTGCGCAACACAAAATCATCCTAGGAAAACGCCCATACTTTTAAATACCAACCATTATCCAAATTATTTGCCAAAAAGCGGGATAAAGTATGAGTTATTTTTCCGACTTGTGACAATTTTTTCGTGAGTACAAAAATACGAATCAAAAATTAATTATATTCGGGAACTTTACCACACATTTTAAGTCCGAAGATCGCCGTTGTATGTTTGAGTAATAATACTTTTATTATTTTATAAATATGAAAATAGGAATCAAAAACTATTTATAATCGGGTAGTTTACACACATTCTAAGTCCACAGATCGCCGTTGTATATTGTAAATACAAAAAAAGGAATCAAAAATTACTATTGATCGCGAGTTTGCCACACAATTTATGTCCACAGATTGCCGTGATATTGTGCCGAATATAATTAGTTTTTGATTCTTATTTTCGTACTCACGAAAAATTATCACAAGTCGGAAAAAGAATTTATACTTTATCCCGCTCTTGGGAACTAATTTGGATAATGGTTGCCATTGATTTGTATTTAAAAGTATGGACTTTTTACTAAGATGATTTTGCGGTGCGCAAAATATTCGAATCCATGACCGATACCACTATTTAAAATGCCTTACCGTGTTAATTTAATTCTATTATCATAACTCAAATGTTGGTAAATCGGGCAGTTTACCACACATTTTAAGGTCACAGATCGCCGTTGCATTTTAGAATTATAATAGTTTTATTATTTTGTAAATACGAATCCGAAATTATAATTGGGCAGTTTACCGCGTATTTCATGTCCACAAATACCCGTGGTATTTGGTATTAATACTTTCATTATTTTATCAATATAAAAATAGGAATCAATATTTAATAAAATCGGTCAGTTTACCACAAATTTTATGTCCACAGATTCTCGATACAACCATGAGTTTCGTTGAACAGAATTAAATTAATACGGCATGACATTTTAAATGCTGGTACCAGTCATGGATTGGATTATTTTGCGCAACAAAAAATCATCCTGGTAAAGGATCGATACTTTTAACTATCGTTATCAGAATTATTTGCCAGAAATTATTTTCTAATAAATCGACTTGTTTTTCCAACTTGTGACAATTTATTGGTTATCGTAACAATGACTGCTATAAATACCGTATTTCCCCGGCTAATAAATCCACATGGAAAATAGAACGATGTCTATATTTAGTACTCCAAAAAGTTTTTTTTCCATATAGACCTCCAATAAGACGGGTAGAAAAATTGTGTGCCTGTTGTTCAGTTATGCTGATATGCGCTAATAATTTTAAATGTTTAGAACCAGATCATGTTAGTTTGGTAGAATCATACTCACAGAATTAACTATTTTTAACAATTGAGCGGTAAATTTAAGTTGTAAAGCGACAATCATTTTGAACAACCTATTAACCCGAATGTTGAAATAATTTTGGAATTTGATAAGTAATACACTGTACGTCCACAGGTTATTTCACAGCTGTGTTTTCCTGTCGTGTTCTGCTGAATCGGCAAAACGAAAGGGTCACAAATGGCTTTATCTCGGTGGCCTAGAAAAGCGACTTATTAGCCGGGGAAATACGGTAATTTGTAATGGAAATGAATTTGTAAATTAGAAGCCTGTAGACAAATTTCGGCAATGTCCACCCACGAAACACCACGTTTACGGCGAAAAGTGGCTACTATTCGGAATTATTCGAAAATCAGCCAAAAAGATATTCGAATACGCTGATATTCGAATACATTCGAATATTCGATTCGTTTTGGACAACCCTGGCTTTCACTTTCAGATTTCAAACAATATATTTGTTTATTGCTGACATAAAATATGTTTAGTGTCTTTGAGTACGAATGTTGTAGTTTTCATTTTTATCCTACCAAGTCCTAACAGCTTTACCATGAATGAGGTAAGCAATCTTGACACACAAAGTACAATTTTGGTTTGTTGAGGTGCCACACACACTTTGGTGTGCAAAGGTTTTTCAACTTGGTTTTGTTCGGTCAACTGTGTTCGGAAATGTAATGCTGTGACGTATCAAGTTTCCTAGAGATGAATTCTTAGTTCGGGAATAGGGAGGCACTAGTCGACCATGAGAGAGGGAGGAGACATTGGTCCATTTTCATGACTAGGAACGAGTTCTATGATGTCTGGTTTCGTCATGCTGTAGTGTTTTATTACAGCCTAAAGATTTTCGAATAATTTTTAAATACAACTCATTATTGAACATATTTAGGCTATTAGTAGGGATGGCCATAACTCAATACGAATTCCTTCTAAAAAATATTTTCGAATCTAGACTTTCAAATACATATTAAAAACCCACAATGCATAAAATTCATTACCTTACCTTTTTTTAAATTCGAGGACATAGCAATTAAGCTTCAATAATATTATCATAATGAAGCAATTTGTTTCGTTGTAATACACATACATGTATGTATAACTGTGAACAAAATAATTTAGCAAAATATTTATATGTAATGTTGGATAAATAGGACTTTTTTGTGTATCACTGCCTTAATAGAGATTTATTGGAGGCCCACTTATGGCTCGGCGGTGTGGCGCATGCAGATGAGCATATGCCCATGAGCATTTTAGAATATGCCCAGGGGCGCAGCCAGCAGGAAGGGATGGGGGGGGGTACATGGGTACCTCCCCCCCTCCCCCTTTTGGAGAAAAAAGTTTTGATGTGAAATTTCTTCTACAAAAAAGCAACAGCGTTGTTTCGGGGTCAAAGCGATATTATTGTGTGCGTACACCCTGTACGCAATTAACACCGCCACACTTTTTTCTTCTTCACGATATGGTACCTTAGTCTTCGGCGCTGATAATGATGAATAGGAATGTGTAATTGTTGATTGCAATTCCGGAAAGCCTATTTTCCTTTCTCTCCATGAAACGAATTTAACCGCCGTTATGGGCGCTCAAAAGGAGAGAAGGATTATAAGCTAATTAAGGGACTTTCTTTCTCCGATCATTTTTATCAATACAAATACCAGCGCATTGGAAAGCAAAACAGAATTTATTAACATTAATTTACAACGAGTTACGGGTAAGAATTAAACCGACGGCTATCGCTAACAAGTAGAAACGATAAACTTGAAAAGATTTTGCATAAAGCGTATCAACACCGTTTTTGTAATATTGAAACGTCGAAACAGATAAGTAAGACAAGTAAATAATGTATTTTATGGAAGTTTCATGAGATATTGGGGAGAAATATTATTTTGACCACGTAGAAATGCCATTATTGCCGATTTCTTTTGCGTGTTTAGTTACTATCAGTGTTCTAACCCAAAGCTGAGTTACGTAAATACTCAACACTGAGTATTCAATGGATTACCAATTTGCGTATTTTTTCAATTATTATTTAATACAAAAGTAACATGAACACGATCTAAAATTTAAATCAAAGAAATTTCAACTATCCGCTTCACAAATATCGCATCCCGGGGTCAGTAATAATAATATCGTTCGCTTAAAATTGGGACCGTAATTTACAAACTGTGATACAAATCCTACACAGAAGTTAAAAATCAGAACAAAATTAATTTTTGTTATGAATGCACTCCTTAATGGTTGTCTTTAAAATCTTCGCCGATATGAATTCACACTTCTGTCCGAAATATAAAAACCAAACTACGATATCCGTCGTTACGTGAGAATTAATATTTTCTGCGAATAAAAAGAGTGCTTTAATATAGTTTAACAACATTAATTGGAATGTGGGCCGCCGAAACGATTGCGGTGACAAAAATTTACGGCAGCCTTCGATTATGACAAAATTATGAAATAAAAAACGCCGCATTGTTACGAAGTTTTCAGTCTTCTTGTAAATTCCAGAAAAAAATATTTAATGTCACGGTGATCGTTTCGGCGCCGACATTCCAAATAATGTTGTTCAAAATGACAATACTCAATATACGGTGTACGTTAAAAATATTCGAATATCAAAAAATACAATTTTGCCTTCCACTAATCACGGCGCATGTGAATAATCATTGAATTGCAATAAAAAAGCAACTTCATTATTAACAATAATTTCAAGCAGTAGTTCCACATTTCATGAAGTTGATTGGCGCTACATGCGAGTGTGTTTTTGTACATATAAACCATTATGACGCTACTGACATCTGCGAGTTATAGTTCTCTCCAAATTTAATTTTCGCAATTTTTGATGTTTCATTTCTAAAATGCGGATGCCGGCTGACTACGGATTAAGGGTCGATGTTTAAAATAGGACTTGCAAAATATTCACCAAACACCGTCAGGCAAAGACGTCAGGCGGGCTACACATAACTGCGGAATTTTGCTGTAAACGAACGCATTACGTCGTCGTGAATTGCAGTTTTGGTGCATTGTTTTAACTTCACCGCAACCCCAAATGCAGTATCATGGCAGTGCAATGGACCCAACCATTTTCAAAAGTTAGAAAATACGTGCATTTTTATCTATAGGGAATATTTGAATACCAATACCTTTGAACTTGGAAACTGACATCCATTTGCTTGTGTATTTTCTTTAATTTTAATGATATAAACTCTGGAAACACAGTCATAAGTTTATCGACTGCCCTCTCCGAACATTGATTGTGGTCCAACATGTTGATTTAGAACAAGGATGGTGAACCACTGACTTGTGGATCACAAAGTGTACATTAGGCTTTGTGAGTTAGCTTACCGTACCATATTAGTTCAGTGAAAGAGAGTGACATACCGGTATACTCTATTGTTATGTCATAACTGTTTTATGTGTAATATGTAAATTCTGCAGCAAGCATTAGCTGCAATACCATTGAATTATTCAAATGTCGAAAAGAAAATGTTCTCCAATAAGTATAAAGGTTCGCCATCCTTGATTTAGAACTTTTGATTGTATAGTAAAAATTAACTTTTCATCTATAAGTAATAACTGAATTAATTAATTTTCTGGGGCAAAATACAAAATGCTTTTTGGTCTTGTCGCTGTGTTAAATCTTTCCCTGTGCATTCATTAGTGTAAGGCTAAGCGATAACTTGATTCTCCTTTTTTACCCTCCGCATGGCACTCTGCTAGTCACTAATGTATTTTGTTGCTGCAGGCTTGTTGCAACATATTGTGATGTAATAATCTCTCAAGGGGGTCCAATTAAATGTATGCAGTTTGTTATACGACCCACCGACAAAAAATGTTACACATCCTTGTTCTATAGCAAACTAGATTAGGTGGTTCAATAGCCTGCCATATCACAGCTGTAATTCATTTCATTCTGTTGCAATGTGAACCCTCAGTGCAGTGAATTCTATAGTTAGGCTTCCCGCTGCTTGTCAGCCGGGAACCTATTGTATTCCTACGTTTTATTATTATTATTATTTATTTATTATTATTATTATTTATTTATTATTATTATTATTTATTTATTATTATTATTTATTTTTATTATTTTTTTTTTCGAATTGGTCCTACAAACTTGAAATTCACATTTACATCACATGCAGATAATAAGTCCCCCATCATAAATTGCAAATTTTATGCATGACTGACCACGCTTTCACGCTCCAGTGAGCAAAACGCGTCTTCAGTTTTTTTTTCGCGGGAAGCCTGTTAAAGCTGCATGCAGCTCTAGTTATTATTTTTTTTTTCAAATTGGTCCTACAAACTTGAAATTCACCTCAAATGTGCAGAAGTTCTCAGCTAGCAATAAAATGCAAATTTTATGCATGACTGACCACGCTTTCACGCTCCAGTGAGCAAAACGCGTCTTCAGTTTTTTTGCGATTTCTCAAAATTGATACATGGTATTGGGTTGAAATTCATAACAATGATTAATGGACATGTTCCAGATACAATATGTCAAGGATACGCATGAGTGACCTCGGCGATACGCTCCAGTGAGCAATATAGGATTTTACATTTTCATCTTCTTCTCGAGAACGACACAACTTAAAGACTTGAAATTTACATCACATGCAGATAATAAGTCCCCCATCATAAATTGCAAATTTTATGCATGACTGACCACGCTTTCATGCTCCAGTGAGCAAAACGCGTCTTCAGTTTTTTTTACGCGGGAAGCCTGTTAAAGCTGCACGCAGCTCTAGTTTCGTTTGTATTTCTATCATGTTCAATAATTCCACTGTTCTCATTTATTTCAGCTGAATAAACTAGATGTCAGGTATAACAAGAACCTTGGAACCGATGGTTTTGGTGAGCTTGGATTAGTTGTTACACAATGCCAGGTAAAGACATTTGATGCTGGGAATTGCAATCTGACAGCAGAAGGAATAAAAGCTTTTAAAGAAAACACTGGCAATGTAAAGGTAAGAGGAGACTTCATGTGATGAGCATGAATGACTAAACAGCATAAATTTGGACTGATAATTACCGGTAGTTTATTAGAGGATTGGTGGTTGGTGCATGTATTAAAGGGAATATGCACCAAAAATATCAATCCCTATCTCTAACGCATGCCACTTATAATTAAAAAAAATTATCTAATTTTTGCTCAGAACAAGGCTCTACACAGTCGGTGACTATATACAGAGTGTCTCACTGGCTTGTCTTACTGATTATATATGCTTATTGCCCAACAGCAATTTGCACCTCTTTTCTTGGGTTAATCTCCTTGTCATTCTGTGGGTTGATGAAAAATGCAAACAATAACTAAATTTTACTACTTATCCATATTATGTTTTCTGAAGATATTAACGCTCTATGATAAGTACCCAAAAAGCAAATTAAAATTAAAAGTGTATACCGGTACTTACTTTTGAGACACCCTGTATATTGTAGGAGTCAAAATAAGCATTTGAGAGAATTTAGGTAATCATTTATTTACTCAAATCCCCTTTAAAAGAGTTGAAGGAACTCGACTCGCACAATCAAAATATCTTGACTCAAGTTACCACTAAAGAGATTTGACTTGAGATTTTTGAGCTAGTCTTTAAGATATAAAAGAATTGATCAAATATTATTATCCCTGTTGATTGACGTTGTATTGAAAAATGGTAAATTTATTTAATTGCTTGTTGCATCAATAACTCGAGAATAGGGGTGTGTCAAACTGCTGCCCAGGGTGAGTTTCTGATAATGATGCCCCTATTCTTTAAAATAATTTTGGGAATTGACAAAATATATTTGTTGTTATACACATGAATAAATATTTTAAAGATGAAGTAGGGTGAAATGTTTGTATTGAAATGATTCAAATTATCATACTAAGCAACAAACTCACCCCGAGACGGTTGCTCCTATGGCCCTCCCTCTAGAACAGGGATGTGCAACATTTTTTATCAGCGGGCCATACAACCAACTTCAGACATCTAGCCGGGCCACACAAAAAATTTAGCTGAAAAGCCAACTGAAAAGAATGCGGCTATCGCTTACCCTTACAGAAATAAATGCACTTGATAAAACGGCAAAAGGTTTAATACAGTGACAACAGCAAAAAACATTGTGTATTTTTATCCATATGATAGCCTTTCTAAACATTGACTGTCGGATTAAGATTTTGGGCTTGATGTGGAAAAATCTGAGTGTTTCTTAGGTCCACACTAAATTGCTTGGTGGGCCGGGTTGTGGCCCGCGGGCCGCCAGTTGCACACCCCTGCTGTAGGGTCTAGACCAGTGCTCTTCAATCTTTTTGTTATTGTAGAACCCTCTGAGATAATTTTTCGTTTTTCATGGAACCCCAATTAACAAATTTTAAAAAAATAACACGAAATACCCGTAACACGAAATATTTGTAATTCAAATATATCTACTTCAACAAAGAAACAGAAAGACGGTAATGAGCGCGAAATTCAATTACTAGGTTGTTCTTGCATTTTCTTTGCAATCTTCTTGAATCGTGGCTCCACGGCGCTCAATGCAATTTTCATACTTATGTCTACAACACTCTTTAAACAACTTTGCAACGACGCATCAACATGCTGAAGCAAGAATTAATTTCCCCTGAAAAAAAAAAACGCGGAACCCCTCAGGAACCCAATAAACTCACGGAACCCCACTGCATGTATTGCGGAACCCCAAGGGTTGAAGAGCACTGGTCTAGACCAATAAAGAACAAACTACGGCTAGCGGGTCAAATCCGGCCCGTTGGGTAATTCAATCCGCACCGTCTGATGCTGCCACAACCAAACTAAAACCAAATTGTGATGTTTTGGGATCAGGGAATTTGTCAAGATTGTGATTAAATTTAGTTTTGGCACAAGGCTTATTGTTTTCCATGTTGCTTTTGTAACCTTGTATACATATTGTTCACATAAAATGTAACTTTTACGTCACGCTTACATGGCTCGACAGCCTGGATGGGCAAAATTGTTGGCCCCCGGTCTAAAAACCTTGCCCCCCGATCTCCCCCCCCCCTCTGCTCGAGATACTCCGTGTTGATGTCATGAAGTACATTTGTTATCACAAGAGTTAAAAGATTTGAAAACATATTTTCTATACTAGGAGCAAACTTTTCAACCTTTCACGATTTTGGCTCTGACCAAGGCATCAGATAAATAGTATTATTTTATTTTAGACAGTCTTCACATGTGAGATACTACACCACAGCTATCGCTTTATTTAAATTAAAAATACAGTACCAACTCATCTGGAGTCTCGTTCAGTGCTAAAATATAAAGACAGATAAAAAAAATAAATATAAAGAGAGTAAGAGAATATGGGTGGCCATTAGTGTAGTAAATTTGATTTTAAATGCTGTTACTACTATGATAACAAATTAAAAATTTCACAGTTTCCATAAAATACAAGTTCAGGCTGGATTTCACTCCAGTTAAGGCTTGGTGAGGAAATTAGTATTTTTTGATTCATGCTCAAAGGGAGAGGGAGAATGAATTTGTATATGTCGATGTGTTTGGATAGATATATATGTGCATACACTGGTAGAAACAGGTAGGTCAGGGATGCCAACCCTGATTTGGTCAGAATTTGGCCAAATAGTGCAGGAGCCATTGTTTTTTTTTTGGGAAGCGATATCAGATTCCACTAGAATTTATGCCCAAACCATAGTTTTTAGAGGAATGCTTATGTCATAGTTTTAATTTTCTTTTATATTATTTTATTATTAGATGAGGCATTTCCGTTGACCCTAGTAAGAATAATTTTATATCACAAAGCGGTTTCTTTTTGTAAGTTTTCACTTTCAGATTTCAATCGTTTATTGCTGACATAAAATATGTTTAGTGTATTTGAGTATTAATGTTGTAGTTTTCATTTTTATCCTCCCAAGTTCTAACAGCTTTAACATGAATGAGGTAAGCAATCTTGACACACAAAGTACAATTTTGGTTTGTTGAGGTGTCACACACACACTTTGGTGTGCAAAGGTTTTTCAACTTGGCTTTGTTCGGTCAACTGTGTTGGGCAATGCATTGCTGTGACATATTAAGTTTCTTGGAGATGAATTCTTGGAGATGAATGAGACACTAGCCTACCAAGAGAGAGGGAGGAGGCATTGGTCCATTTTTATGACTAGGAACGAGTACTATGATGTTTGGTTTCGTCATGCTGTAGTGTTTTATTACAGTCCCCGTATTTTTTCGTGGCTTAAAAACTCTCCCTGTTTTCATCTACATATGTTTGTGAATCTCTTTTCTCAGTTATGAACTTTATCAAGTCTCTTAACAGGAGGAGCATGAACGATGAAACCAGTAGTTCGATATTTCGGTAAAAGTTAAAAAATATAAACCAAATGTAAAACCTCTATCAGCGGTAATGCTGCAGCAGAAGTCTCACTGATATAGAATAAGAATGTAACCTTTGTCGGACCGATATTTTCCTGAATAGTGAATCTGTCTGTACATGTTTGGAAGGTCTATTATTGTGTATTTTTGCTTTGAAAGTAGCAAAGCATTGTTATTAATTTTGGTCGGCACGCAGAAGAATTTTATTGTTAGATTTACCGATTTTGGCACGCGAGCCTAAAAAGGTTGCCACCCTGGTTTAGAACATTAGTTCTCAAACTGGGGTCCGCGGTCGCTCAGGGGTCCGCGAAGCAATTTTAAGGGGACTGAGAGACAACTTTAACCTCGCCCTTTGATTTGAAATAAAATTTTTATGCCATGCTTTTACAGTGCTTATCCAAAGCACGACACGCTCTAGAGAAGGCATTATTACGTAATCAACATTCTTGAAAGTGGCGAGTACCGTATATCAGCGTACTTGTGTATTGTTTATGGTAGGCGTGTGCACCTGATTTTAAACTTTCTCGGGGTAATTTAAAAATGCAAGCCATAAAAAATAAATTTAGATATAGCAATTCGTGTGTGAAACTCGGTTTTGCTGTGATGAGTTCTGGAGGAAATGAAAAACCACAGTGGCACCGTCCTATCATGATGTCGCTAAGATGGCACTAAACATGCTCATACCATTTGCAACAACTTATGAATGTGCAGTAGCTTTTCCTTTGTTACTCGCTATTATAACAAAAAGTTGAAACGGAATGGATGTGAGACACGATATGAGAGTTGCATTATCCAAAACAGAACCCAAGGTAGAATAACTAGTGAAAGCCAATGAGGACCACCCATCTCATAAAACTATTTTAATGTCATTCAATAGATGAATGCTTAATATAGCGCGCTGCTATTTGCTTTCATTTTTTTTAGTGGACCGCGAGTCACCAGAAAAATTGCAAGGGGTCGTTAGGCAAAAATTTTCAAAAAGTTTGAGAAACCACTGGTCTAGACCAATGAAGAACAAACTACGGCTCGCGGGTCAAATTCGGCCCGTCTGATGCTGCCACAACCAAACTAAAAACAAATTGTGATGTTTTGGGATCAGGGAATTTGTCAAGATTGTGATTAAATGTAGTTTTGACATGAGGCTTATTATTTTCTGTGTTGCTTTTGTAACCTTGTATACATATTGTTCACATAAAATGTAACTTTTACGTCAGGCTTACATGGCTCGACAGCCTGGAAGGGCAAAATTGTTGCCCCCCGATCTCCCCCCCTCTGCTTGAGATACTCCGTGTTGATGTCATAAAGTACATTTGTTATCACAAGAGTTAAAAGATTTGAAAACATATTTTCTATACTAGGAGCAAACTTTTCAACCTTTCACGATTTTGGCTCTGACCAAGGCATCAGATAAATAGTATTATTTTATTTTAGACAGTCTTTACATGTGAGATACTACACCACAGCTATCGCTCTATTTAAATTAAAAATACAGTATCAACTCATCTGGAGTCTCGTTCAGTGCTAAAATATAAAGACAGATAAAAATAAATAAATATAAAGAGAGTAAGAGAATATGGGTGGCCATTAGTGTAGTAAATTTGATTTTAAATGCTGTTACTACTATGATAACAAATTAAAAATTTCACAGTTTCCATAAAATACAAGTTCAGGCTGGATTTCACTCCAGTTAAGGCTTGGTGAGGAAATTAGTATTTTTTGATTCATGCTTAAAGGGAGAGGGAGAATGAATTTGTATATGTCGTTGTGTTCAGATAGATATATATCTGCATACTCTGGTAGAAAATGGAGGTCGGGGAAGCCACATGCAAAAATTGTCAGAATTTGGTCGAATAGTGTAGGAGCCATTGTTTTTTTTTGGAAAGCGATATTAGATTCCACTTAAATTTATGCCCAAACCATAATTGTTAAAAGAATGAATATATCATAGTTTTAATTTTCGTTTTTATTATTTCAAAATTAGATAAGGCATTTGCTTATTTGGATCTAGTAAGAATAACTTGATACAGAATAACAATATATTTTTGATGGTTTTCACTTTCCTATTTCAGACGATATTTTCGAATAACCGCATTTATTTATTAGTACATTTGCTGACCTACAATATGTTTTAGTGTATTTGACTACTAATGTTGTTGTTTTAATTGTTCATCCTCCTGGGTAATTATTGCTTTACTTTGTAAGAGACAAGAAATCTTAGCTCAGGAAGTACAATTTTGGTTTATCGAGGTTGTATCACACACACTTTGGTGTACAAAGGTTTCCCAACTTGACTCAAGTCGACCAGCTATAGACCGGTTTTTACAATATACAGAATATTAGAATACACGGTCTCTTACGGCAACAGTACAGCTTAACGGTAATGAGTTGCATAAAGGCAGTACAATGCTCATTGACATGTTATCTTTCTCAAATTCTCAGAGAATAATTCTTCGGGAATAGGGATGCACTAGCCTACCAAGTGAGAGGGAGGAGATATTGGTCCCTTTTCATACTAGAAACGAGTACTATAATGTCTCGTTTTTTCATGCTATAGTGTTTCATTACAGCTTCTATGTATTGAATTTTTTTTAAATACAACTCATTGTTGAAAATATTTGGGTTATTAATAGGGATGGCCATAACCAAATACTGGACTACTCAAAATACATTCTGAAAAAATATTTTTGAATCTTGAGTTCCGAATACATTTTGATGTTACACAAAGCATGAAATTTATCAACTTTTCTAAAATCCAAGGCCATAGTAATTTAGCTTTAATAATATTATCATAATAAAGCAGATATAAATAAAAGTCGGTGCTGATTAAATCCGTTCATGTCAGCTGTAATTTATTACCATGGCGCACATGACTATCTTCAATTGCAATAAAATATAACATAATTATAAAATATATTGTCAATTGAAACATGGACGAAGATGAAAGAGTGTGCGCACGATATACAATATTATTACAGGCTCAAAAAAATCTTGCATTAAACTAAAATATTGAATTTCACTAAAATTAAAAAAAAAAAAAAATTCTCGTCATGATACAATTTCGTGGAATACTGACATATATCCAGGGGTCGGCAACCTTTCGAATGCGGAGTTGTTTTAATCTTATTTACCGCCGAAACGCATTATTTTTTTGGATAGGGGATTTAAAAAAACCTGCTTTGTCATAAGTGTGCCACGACTTTTCAATTTTGTTGTTAGTTTGCCACAAGCTGAAAAAATTTGGGAACCCCTGATCTAATGTACCATTTTGATTGATGTAGTAATGAAAAAACATAACTTATCTAGCTTGCTGCAGCAATAGCTTGGTTTAAAGCAGGGGTTCCCAAACCAGGGGTCGCGACCCCAAATTGAGTCGGAGGGATAAATGGGTAGGGTCGCAAACAGGTCATGGGGTTGCTGAGGTATAGTAGAGGATGGGTGTACAAAGCATCTAAGATTTGACAAACCATGTTAAATTTAGCAGTTTGTACCATGGCTCACTGTAAAACAGGTCCAAAATATATATATCGACCTGGGGTCGCACTGGACACTTGAAAGTTGTCTTTGGGTCGTCCTGAAAAAAGCTTGGGAACCCCTGGTTTAAAGGCTTGAATGTTTATGCATGTATAAACAAATTGAGATCATTATCTATCACTATTCCCAAGTTCTGCTTTTTGAAGGAAAGAAATGTTTACTCTTTTCTCGAGACAAGGCTCTGCACAGTCAGTGAATAATATATATATATAGGACATAAATATACCATATTTATATACCTATTATTGTAGGAGTCAAAATAAGTATTTGAGAGATTCTAGTTATGTAGTCAAGTGACAATCTTACAAAGACTTGAAGTGACGCGACCAATCAAAATGACAAATTTCATGTTACCACCTGGGAAATTTGACTCGAGACTTTGAAGAGATTGTTGTGCAAGTCTTTGAAATATAAAAAAAATGATCTAATATGATTTACCATGTTGTATTGAAAAAATCATAAATTCACCTGCTTGTTGCAGCAATAACTCAAGATATACTGTGTTTATGTCTGGGAGCTTACTTTACAAAGCTAGAACTGTACTGACTTGGTCCCAACACTATGTGGGCATTTCCTCAAAAACTAAGATATGCTTAGTCTGATAATGATAAAAACATAATATATTCGGTATTACCAGGTCTCACATTAATGCTCGTCTCTCTCAAGAATTAAGACTTAGTTTCAACAATGTCCCATGTCCATAAGTATTAGTGGTCAGTGGATAAAAAATTTAAAGTCTACTTGGACGGATAACAACACTGTGCAACAAATTTTTTTTCTGTTTACAGCATTTTACCTAGATTTCCTATTAGCTGTACTTTGATAAATTCATGTTATTCCTTTTTAAATATTGGTTTTATGAAAATGGGGTGATTTCACAAAAATCGGGTCTTTGTGGGAAATTGCAAAACAAACGGCCTATAAATTCAAATATGACCTGGTCTGGTGTGCCACATTCAAAAGTACTGGTGGGTTAGCGAATGGAAAATCAAATCAAATTCAGTTGGACTGATAAAGATCAATACATTTCCTATTAGTAGTAACAGGTATCTAATATCTAATACACCAAACTATGATTCACGAGTGAAATTCAATTTCACAGGAAATCAAAATTATTTGCTCTCAGTTCTTCAAAATAATGCTTGAAGGGGAGATTGGTGACTTGAATTCAAAACTTTCCTTTAGTTCTATGTGCATAAATATAGGGCGGTAGAAATTAAAAATAAATTGAACCTGGATTAGTATTGATAATAATATTTCTTGTCGAATGAAATATTAGCATTTGGACAGTTTGCTACTGGTACAAATACTGCAGTAATCAAAAAATTTTGTATCATTGAGGAAAATTTTATCAACTTTGCGGTGTTCTTAATAATTTAAAAATTTTAAATTTAATATTTTCAGATAAAGTGCCTGATTCTGAGTGGGAACCAAGTCAGCAGACTCGGAGATGAAGGTTTATCTACAATCAGTGAAATTGTTCATCAATGCCAGGTTGAAAGTTTGTGGATGGTGGCATGCTACTTCAACCCTGATCAGTTGGAAAGATTCAAAGCATCGATCGCTGATACCGGAGTCATTTTCAGGGGCAACTAGAATCCACAAACAATGTATCGAATAAATTTTAATGCTCGGTCATTCAAGCTCAAATTTCATTCTGCTTCAACTGGTTAATTTGTTGGTCTCATCATATCCTTGCCAACAGATTAACATTAGAAGAAATAAATTTGACTCTTTGTTTCCACTCCGAACAAGGCTCGAGCAAGTACGTACATTCTGTTCAAACTGGTCATTTTTCTTTAGTCGCAGAATATCCATTACCAGCAGTGATTCCCCTACACCCTCCCTAATTTTCAGGTTTGTTTGACACCATTAATTTTTAACGTAAATAAAAATGTATTTGAATATTCAGAAAGTGGGTCATATGCCGGTGAAAACGATCAGTTAAATGCAACGCATTTTTATAAATTACAAATAGTTTTAGCACTAATACCAAAATATCTACAACCCTCTAAATTCCCCCCCCCCCTTAATATAAAAAGCTGGGGAACATACTGATTCCTAGTATATTAACATTTGTAAACATTAGAAGAAATATATTTTCACTCTTTGTTTCCACTCCAAGCAATTAGCCAATTATAGATACGAATTGCAATAATATATCCGTCATATTACCTGTTCTAATCAGACCTCAAATGTGTGATCAATTTATACAAAGTACCCAAGTAAATGTTTTAGCCTCTTGTCGACTCTGAACAGAGCATGAGCAAGTTGTGATCCCGACATATTTATCAACTGCAATGCCATATATCAGTGGACCCCAACCTTTTTTTTCAAGTAACCCAAATTTTTTGAAAAATAAATTTTGTAGAATCTGGGGACCCGAGGATGCACTCATACTGGGCAGTATGTAATGATTATGCTTTATATAGTCTTATATATATACAATATGAAACAACCATTTTTACTTTAAATTTATTTTCTCAAAAATGAACTTAAAGTGAGACAGCTGCGCTTATTTGCCATAATCGAGATTTTAAATTCATGACGCAGCTTTACCAAAGCAAAACAGCAGATTCTAAGTTTAAAAAGCTGTCATTCTTCACAGGTATACAATTACTATTGAGCAACACTTCAATATGAAAATCAATTAACTAAAAAATTAAAATGAATCTTCCTGTTTTATGTTGAATAAGTAAGTGAACCAAGAAAATTTCGAAGCAAACCAATTTTGGGTCGCGACCTATAGGTTGGGAAACACTTCTTTAGATCATATGACCCTGATTGCCCAGGACTTACCGTAAATGCGTTATCCATTTGTACAGTGTATCTGAGTAATTTTTACCCCCAACAGATTTAGTTCAGATTGTCGACTTTGGGGTTGGAAAGAGAACAAGAGCGCAAAAGTAATTTGACTATAAAAGTTTTCTAATTCTATTTGTTCATTTAGTGGAAAAATTTGACTCCTATGTCAATATTTCGCAACCTTCAAATTGCACTCCTAAATTTTAGCGGAAAATCTTGATGAGGGAGAATAAGTAAACTGAACTCAACTCCACAGCCTGAATGATAAAATGAACTTATCATTATTATCAAATATGTCACATTTTGCAATTTAATCGCACTAATCTCAATTGGAAAGATCGTCATTCAATCCCTTCCTCGATATAACTGCTGTGCGGTGTTCCGTTTTATTTTTTGCTGGAATAATGTGAATATCATGTGAAAATATTCCCTTTCAGAATTTTCATGGAATAATCATTATGAAAAATAATTGACCAATAATAAGTTTGTTTCTGTTAAATGAAAATATTGCTTTATTTGTGGAGCTTTCTCTGATTATCTCTAACCAGTGTTGACGGGTCAGGTCACAGGTCATCAAATTCGAGCCAATCACTGAGTTAAGACATGCTGCTGGCTAGTTGAGTCGGATTCGTATCAGGGTTTCCCAAACTGGGGTCCGCTGATCCACGAGGGTCCATGATGGGTGCACAGGGGGCCAGCAGAAATACAAAATGAGCCTGATCGATCTTCAATGATTGATTTCAATCAAAAAGCCATTGCATCTTTTTGGTTAAGTGCTGCGGACGAATATCTATTGATATAAGAAAAGTCAATTAACATTTTATTGTCTTTTGTAACAACCTACATATGTGAGGCAGCATTTTCTGCCCTTGCCATTTGTACACTGGAATGCAACCTCATCCATCACAATAATGTCTTTTGTGTTGTAAATGAAAAAATACACGTCTTGTTGGTTAGGCTTTTAAATTGATATGTCATAGGATGAGGGTCCATCAAAAGTAAGATTCACAAATAGGGGTCCGTGGCCCGAAAAGTTTGGGAAGCCCGGATTTAGATGACTCTCGTCATTGTGAGTCTTTGATGTAAAGTGACCTGAGTTGAACTATGTGGCAATTTATATAATTTGGGTACACCAGAAGTATGTGAACCAAGATGGCAGACACCGGAACGGAGTATGTGTACCAGGTTAGAGGATTAGGCCATAATTAGAGGTACAAATACTATTAGAGTCATTCGGTTATACCCAGAACTCGCAATAGAACTAAAATAAAGGAAAATTGGTATGAAGCTATGGCTTAACCCTAACCTGGTACACATACTACGTTCCGGTGTCCGCCATCTTGGTGCACATACTACAGGAGCGCCATAATTTGTACTTCATCTGCTGAGTCATGCTTTTGTCTGAGACATGTTTTGTTGGTGCTTTATCATCATTGTGTACTGCTTTAAGGTGAGTTAAGTATTTGTTTGTAGACTTAGGTTGCGACAAACTATAGTCGAGTCAATCAAGCCTTTCCCAACATTGTCAGAAATTGTCATTAAATTTCATTTAAATATGTTGTATCCCATGTTTTTTTTCTACTTTTGTGTATTTTCGGTAACCCCTTATACACCACTATGAATACTAATGCTTTTATAATTTGTTAGACGAATCGGTACTCCTGTAGTATGTGAACCAAAATGGCGGACACCGGAACGTAGTATATGTACCAGGTTAGAGTTAGGCTATAATTTCAGGTACAAATACTACGGGAGTCGTCACTTGGCTAGTCCTCGAACTAGTAATAGAAATAAAATAAGAAAAAATTGGAATAAAATTATGTCCCAACCTAACCTGTTACACATACTACGTTTCGATACCGGCCATCTTGGCTCACATACTACAGGAGCGTCGACAAATTTTTGTCCTTCTTGTTGCCATATGTATATTATTTCCTCTTAAGATTTATCATGTGTTTTATTTTTTTGTGATTAATTTTTTTGATATTCTTGTATGTGAAGAATATTTAAATTTTACATTATGTGTGATTTTATTATTATTCTCATACATTTATACATTTTTTTAAATCCTTTCGTGCATCGATTCTCACATTATGGAAATAACTGAATCTAAACGGATAATAACAAGTTCACATATTTTACTAAAGTCATCAATGAATTACCATTTATCTGATTTTGAATTTTTTTCGCTTTTCACGAACTCATATTTTTTTCAATATTATGGCATGGAAAGTAATAATAAACTCATCAACCTATAAGTCTTAAATTTGCTCAATCACTTGAAATAATTGGTATTAGACAGTGCAGAGGTGGTACGTACCCTTACCCTTAAAGAATTTTTGAAAAGTCCAATTCGTCTAATAGAGTTTTCTATGTAAAAGGGTGGAACCCCGATATGAAATGTAATAAAAAGTGTATTTTTTTTGTGTGTAACATACGTAGAAATTTTTGATAGCTTGCAATGCCTATTAGAAGACCCTTGGAACTCTTGAAAACCCACTTTCCGGTCTAACTTGAAAACAAGGAATTTTAAAACCTCCCTCCTTTGAAAATTTTAGAACCCCCTCCTTCATCCAGACTTGAGTGAGGTCAATTACTGAGCTGGGTACCACCGATGGTTTGTTGAGTGCAAGTTCGACTCATTTAATTTTGAAAGGATCAAGTCACTCACATAAGAGTTCTGGTCAAGGCAATGACTCTAATCTTCTCAACACTGGATAAACAATAACGGCATCAATAAATTAAGAATTCAAATATAACATCATTTATAAGTGCCAATAGATAATGCAATGTTTTAATTACTGTCTTGTTTCCACATTTTGACACGGGCTTCATAACACCAAAAGAACCACTGTTATATAGAATGAGGACCATGAGTTTTATTTCAGCAAAAAAATTGATACTACTCGAGGTCAGCTACCTCACATTATTCAATGAGTTTACCCTCGTCGCCAGTGGTTTGAGGGTCGTAACCCCCTCTTTTAAATTGTAAAAAAAGAGCATTTTTAGTAGCTTAAAACAATTTTTAGACCCCCAAAATGAGTTTACCCTCGTCGCCAGGGGTTTGAGGGTCGTAACCCCCTCTTTTAAATTGTAAAAAAAGAGCATTTTTAGTAGCTTAAAACAATTTTTAGACCCCCAAAATGAGTTTACCCTCGTCGCCAGGGGTTTGAGGGTCGCAACCCCTCTTTCAAATTGTAAAAAAAGAGCATTTTTAGTAGCTTAAAACAAGTTTTAGACCCCCAAAATGGGTTTTTCCTCGTCGCCAGGAGTTTGAGGGTCGTAACCCCTCTTTTGAATGTAAAAAAAGCATCTTTCTGTATCATACATAACAATTTTTAGTAGCCTGAAACGATTTTTAGACTCTCTTAATGAGTTCCCCCTCATTACCAGGAGCGTAGGTAGCCATGGGTTTTGAGGGCCGTGGAATGTAAAAAAGCATTTTCCTACTTTCTGTATCATACATAACAATTTTTTGCATCTTGAAACGGTTCCTCTCAATGAGTTTACCCCCGTAACCAGGGGTTTCAAGGGTCAGAACCCCCTTATTTGAAATGTAAAAAAAGCATTTTTCTGTTTTCTGTATACAAAGCAATTTTTAGTAACTTGAAACAGGTTTTTAGACTTTCAAGACTCTCGAAAACTATGAATATGGTTTTATATCACTACTCGTCTCCAAAAATGAATTGAATACATTTCTCCCAAATCATAAAAATATATTTCTTGTTAACAATCAAAAATAGAAACCAAGGCGAGTCCTCACTACTACATCACTTAAAAGGGTCGGTTTGAAGACCAAAATTTCTTATCAGCACAGGACAATTGTAATAGGCAGTTTTACTTGTTTATCTCCCAAAAATGATGTTTCCATTTGAACAAAAATTAAACAGATATATAGAATCAGTAATATCATAATACCCTTGTGCTACTAAATAGAATTATTATAAAATTTTATTTCTGATATATATAGTGTGTCCATGAAATCTAAAATGTTTAAAATTGCAAAGGGAATTTATCGATACCACATTTTTGTTTCCCCTAAACGATATTAAATGATGTAAAAATACTTACTGATTAAAAAACAACAAACCTGTATATATTGAGAACTGACTTCATAACAAAATTGAAATTGTGAAGGAACTTTATGGAAACCCTGTATATCATTATATACTTTACTAAACTTGGAGTCTAGAAAGAGTCATCCAGACTAGAGTGAAGTCAATTACTGAACTGGGTACCAACCACTCATGGTTTCTTGTGTTCAAGTCCAACCCATTTAAATTTGAATGGATCAAGTCACTCAAGTAAGAGTTCGGGTCACAAAAAACAAACTACTACTGTTGTTGTTCGAGGAAATATATTTCCATATATCACTATTTGCTCTAAAAATTAATTGACAACACTTCCTTCAAATAATAAGATTATATTATTCGTAAACAATTAAAAATAAAAACCAAGGCGAGTCTTCACTACAACATCACTTAATAAGTTTGTTTGAAAAGATCAGAATTTCTTCTCAGCACAGGACAAGTATTATATGCAGTTTTACTCGTTTATCTCTCAAAAGTGATGTCAGAAGAAATTAAACAGATATAATATCCTATTACTCTTATGACCAATGCGAATCGTTATTACTACGTTACTTAATAGGTTAGTTTAAAAAGGACCATAAATTTCTTCTCAGCCTGGCATAATATTCTGAAGTGAATAGTATTTATATGCTTTTTTTTATTCATTCGTTTATCTCACAAAAAAGATGTTTCAATTCGAACAATAATTGAACAGATATTTGAAATCAGTAATATCGTAATACTCTTGTGCTACTAAATAGAATTATTTAAATTTTATTTCTGATATATATAGGGTGTCCATGAAGGGAATTTATCGATACCACATATTCTTCAGGCCAGATGTAATGAATGCAGTAAAAACACTTTAACAGTTACTGATTAAAAAACAACAAACCTTGTCAAGTAAGATATATTGAAAACTGACTTCATAACAAAATTGAAATTGTGAAGAAACGTTATCATGGACACCCTGTATATCATTCATTATGTGATGCAAGCATAGGGGGGACCTTCTAAATTTTCAACACATGTTTGCAGCGTCCGCAGTGAGCTTGTTTATCTTTTTCAACACTATTTTGCTCCGTTCGTGACTATCGTGAGGGAATTCACCAATAACCCGATTTCTTTCCTTACTATCAATTCTTTCTCCAAAGAACCAACCAATATAGATGAAATTGCGAGGTTTTATAGATTGGATAACTTTGACAGCGAAGTTAGTCTGTGGAGAGATATTGTTAGATATCGGTTATTGTTAGATATCAGATATTGTTAGATATCAGTTATTGTTAGATATCAGATATTGTTAGATATCAGTTATTGTTAGATATCAGATATTGTTAGATATCAGTTATTGTTAGATATCAGATATTGTTAGATATCAGGTATTGTTAGATATCAGATATTGTTAGATATCAGTTATTGTTAGATATCAGGTATTGTTAGATATCAGGTATTGTTAGATATCGGTTATTGTTAGATATCAGATATTGTTAGATATCAGTTATTGTTAGATATCAGATATTGTTAGATATCAGATATTGTTAGATATCAGTTATTGTTAGATATCAGTTATTGTTAGATATCAGATATTGTTAGATATCAGGTATTGTTAGATATCAGTTATTGTTAGATATCAGTTATTGTTAGATATCAGGTATTGTTAGATATCAGTTATTGTTAGATATCAGATATTGTTAGATATCAGGTATTGTTAGATATCAGGTATTGTTAGATATCAGATATTGTTAGATATCAGGTATTGTTAGATATCAGTTATTGTTAGATATCAGATATTGTTAGATATCAGTTATTGTTAGATATCAGATATTGTTAGATATCAGATATTGTTAGATATCAGTTATTGTTAGATATCAGATATTGTTAGATATCAGGTATTGTTAGATATCAGATATTGTTAGATATCAGTTATTGTTAGATATCAGTTATTGTTAGATATCAGATATTGTTAGATATCAGATATTGTTAGATATCAGGTATTGTTAGATATCAGATATTGTTAGATATCAGTTATTGTTAGATATCAGGTATTGTTAGATATCAGGTATTGTTAGATATCAGATATTGTTAGATATCAGGTATTGTTAGATATCAGTTATTGTTAGATATCAGATATTGTTAGATATCAGTTATTGTTAGATATCAGATATTGTTAGATATCAGATATTGTTAGATATCAGTTATTGTTAGATATCAGATATTGTTAGATATCAGGTATTGTTAGATATCAGATATTGTTAGATATCAGTTATTGTTAGATATCAGTTATTGTTAGATATCAGATATTGTTAGATATCAGATATTGTTAGATATCAGGTATTGTTAGATATCAGATATTGTTAGATATCAGTTATTGTTAGATATCAGGTATTGTTAGATATCAGGTATTGTTAGATATCGGTTATTGTTAGATATCAGATATTGTTAGATATCAGTTATTGTTAGATATCAGATATTGTTAGATATCAGATATTGTTAGATATCAGTTATTGTTAGATATCAGTTATTGTTAGATATCAGATATTGTTAGATATCAGGTATTGTTAGATATCAGTTATTGTTAGATATCAGTTATTGTTAGATATCAGATATTGTTAGATATCAGGTATTGTTAGATATCAGTTATTGTTAGATATCAGATATTGTTAGATATCAGGTATTGTTAGATATCAGATATTGTTAGATATCAGGTATTGTTAGATATCAGTTATTGTTAGATATCAGTTATTGTTAGATATCAGATATTGTTAGATATCAGTTATTGTTAGATATCAGATATTGTTAGATATCAGATATTGTTAGATATCAGTTATTGTTAGATATCAGTTATTGTTAGATATCAGATATTGTTAGATATCAGGTATTGTTAGATATCAGGTATTGTTAGATATCAGTTATTGTTAGATATCAGTTATTGTTAGATATCAGATATTGTTAGATATCAGGTATTGTTAGATATCAGTTATTGTTAGATATCAGATATTGTTAGATATCAGGTATTGTTAGATATCAGGTATTGTTAGATATCAGATATTGTTAGATATCAGGTATTGTTAGATATCAGTTATTGTTAGATATCAGTTATTGTTAGATATCAGATATTGTTAGATATCAGGTATTGTTAGATATCAGTTATTGTTAGATATCAGTTATTGTTAGATATCAGATATTGTTAGATATCAGGTATTGTTAGATATCAGATATTGTTAGATATCAGTTATTGTTAGATAAGCAAAAGACATAAGTACGAGGTGCGGCTAAAATGAAACGGGACTGATGTCACAGATTGCGCAACACGATTAACCATCGGTAATCAACACTTTTGCAGTGTAGCAGCTGTTTTGACACAATATCGCAATTATTTTTCCTCTCGGGATCCATAAGCGAATGTGATAAATTTCTTGTTGAAAAATAATGCTGTGCAAGGTCTGATTGAGTTTTTTGGCGATAGGGGGTTCAATTGCAGAATGACGATTGAGCAAAGAAGCCTAAGCGTTATATTGAAAAAAAAATGTCCTTCCCCCTTCCCACAAAAAAAGATTTGGAGGGCTAGCAAGATATATTTAAAATCATCAAATTAAACACTAGTTTACAGCTTTTAGACTAAAAGTCCATCAAGACCAATTCCTTTGAAAAACAAAAAAATATTTCATACAAATTCCTTAGTACAAGCTATACAAATAATTGAAAGTGAAAAAAGTGCAATAAATAAATAATCAATTATACTAAATGAAGTAAAATATAAAAAGTAGCAACTGAAAAGTTAGTTCAAAATAGTTATTGATATGCAAGGCATATTTTCTCAATTGCTTCAAACGAATCCTCAGAGCTGGAATAGAAACCTAGAGGTTCTACAAGCTATCCTTTTACTTGTTGAAATATTGAATATTTTTAAATACAAAATTTTAATCTACTCCGGGACATTGATTAATATAGGTAACAATGTGTCATCGTGGAACTCCGTAAATAATATTCAACTACTTCACAGGCTCCATAATATCAAAAGTTTGAGAACCAATTTGAACGAGGTGGTGGGCGTCAGATTCAACCTGTGTTACTAACATTTGAATTAAGATTGATTGACATGTTGACAACGAATCAGGGGCGATTGAAAGGGCGGGGTTTTTGGCTTTCCATAAGTGTGTGTACCAATATGGAGCTAATTTTTTTCCTATTCTACATGAAGTTGTGTAGAGGGACGGAAGCCTATGGGCAGGGGGTATATTCACTTGGCTAACGCAGACAGTCCCCGAACTCGTAATAGAACTAAAATAAAGGAAATCGGAATGAAATTAGGGCCTAACATTAACTGGTACACATACTACGAGAATACCAGGTTTTCTACTCGGTGGGCATAGCTCGTATTGACGAATAGGTATCGTTTGTTTCAGTTTGATTGGCAGTTCCAGTAGTTGAGTCTGTTTGTTGGTTAGAAAGAGCGGAATCTAGCTTGTGAATATTTTGCATTTGATCACTTTTTGCTCCATTCAGCTGACTTATTAGGTTTAAAAATGTAGGGGGTAACGTACTATTTTGTTGAATCGTTGACTCTGTTACGTAGTTTGGCAAATTCAAATTTTGCTGACTCATACTTGGATAATTTTGCTGACTCATGTAATTGTTTTCATGTGTCATGTTCGCAATTTGCTGACTCATATTTTGAAGCAGCATGTTTTGCGAATTCACAGAATCTGGCAACCCTAGTACAGTTTGATGACTCATCATTCCATACGAATTGAATTGATGTGTCGTGTTTGAATCTGCTAAGGAGGAAATCTCAATTGCAGAGTTTCGCTGTGTGACCGTTGGAAAACTAGAATTAGAATCTGTATCCATAGCAACACTCTCATGGTTCATTGCACCCATGTTGCTGCCATCTTGTGGAGGAATTGAAACACCTTGCTGACCATTCATAGAATTTTCCGAGTTTAGTAAGTTGGATAATGACGAATTGACCGCAGAATTCTGCTGACTCGGAAAAGTATTTTGCTGCATCATATTTAAATTTCGCTGACTCATGGCTGCATTTAGCTGATTCGCTCCTGGAACAAGCTGATTCATCATTAAATTTTGCTGAGTAAGGATAGATGAGATTAGCGGATTCTGATTGGACGCTTGTTGGTCTATAGACGACTGTCGACTAATAGTTGAATAATTTTGCGGATTCATCATTGAATTCTTCTGAGTCATGTCTAAATTTTGCAGATTCGTTAGTGAATTTTGCGGAGTCAGTTGAAGATTTTGTTCGATTGAAGAATTTTGTTGCATCTGTGTTAAATTTGGTAAAATTTGCGGAGTCGTATTCTGCGGGTTTCTCAAAGATGCCGAGTCATCTGATTGTCCAGCAATCATGCTCAGTAAGTTACTTTGTTGCGGAAACGACTGGTAATTTCCTATTTGAGGATACGGCGGTCTGATTGGTTGTTGAGGCAAATAGGGATATCTGATTGGTTGATTTGTGCCAGTGTTTCGACGAAGCAAAGAGTTGAATGCGGCCTTGATCAGTTGAGATTCATGCTCTTTAGATGTTATCACCTGAATAGAAAACAAAATTGAAATTTTGGAAAACAAAAAGCAGCAACTGGTATCTAGCAATATGTAAGAAGCTAATATTATATGGAAGGAACAGATATCTTTTCGTCGGGATTTTTATGTGAACACACATGTCACATAAACAAATAGCACATAGAAATATAATATTTTCAGCTGATGCGAACAACTTATGCGCACTTTGTGTGTAATCTCATAAACTTATCATTTATTATGTGAACACGCCTGTCACATAAACAAATAGCAACAACTTATGTGCACTTTGTATTTGATCTCATAAATTTATTTATCAAGAACGCATTGTATGTGAACACACATATCACATAAACAAATAGCACATAGAAATATAATATTTTGAGCTAATGCGAACAACTTATGTGCACTTTGTGTGTGATCTCATCAACTTAGCATTTATTATGTGAACATGCCTGTCACATAAACAAATTGCACACAGAAAAACGCATGATACTTTTAGCTAACGTAAACAACTCACGTGCCAGTTGTGTGTGATCTCATGAACCTATTATTATGAGCACATTTTATGTGAACACACGTCAAACAAACACATCACATGAAGAAAGTATCAGTGATAACCCTAGCTACTGTGAACTACTTGTGTGAACACATATCACATAAATAAATGACATCATTTTACCTGCCCTCCAGGTGTTCTCACAAGGGAGGGGGATTTCCCCTCATCAACTTTATGAGATTTAAGCGCAAATATCCTTCCCGTAGTTGTCCCAATATACATTCCCTTGGTGCCTTGTATCATATAGAACGAATCGCCAGCTGCAACAAGGGGTTTTGTGCTTGGACCTGCAGCTGATTGAGGTAGAGGAATATCTGAAATAAACAAAGAGAGTAATGATCAAATTGTATTTATACAAGGATACTCGATGGCCGAAATACCCCCATCCATATTGTTGTACATGGATTTATTCGAGGATCAAAACTTTTTTTGCCATAAGAAAATGGCAATTATTGCATGAACCACCCTGAGGCAGCAAGGAGTTCAGGGATCTTCTTGCACATAACTATCTCCCCAGCATTCGACACTGCGAACTCACGTATGGGGTAATCAGAGGAGCAGTGACCAAGCATATTCTCAACACTTAGCATGGTACAACACACTGCCAAGTCGAATAATTAGTCATATAATCAGCTCTCATTTTCACATGGAAAAAGGCGCTCCCGAAGTATGTGTACCAAGATGTCACGCAACCTGAACCCTAACCTGGTACACATACTATGTTCAGGTTGTGTGACATCTTGGTACACATACTCCTGTAGCGACAAAAAAATATGTAAAAATTTTATGCTAGATACCTGTTGTGGCGATAGTTTTTCGCACATTGATTCCTGCTCTTTGTAGATGAGCAATGATTTGAGAATCTGTAGGGGTCTGTAATAGAAGAAATCATGAAAGCATTTCTTGTGAAAAACTAGGACTCGTACAAGTACACTAGTCACAGGGCTGTGGACTCTTGAAAAATCAACAATTGCCGGAATACTGTGGTATAAAAGTCTTCTTTGATAGACTGTTAGAAATGCTTAGAAGACTTTTTGTATTTAAATACCAACTTCTTTTATAATCATTGAACGTCTGAACGCTTAATAAATTGTTAACATATTTACAAAAAAATTCGTTCCGCAAGGACACCATTCAAAATTGGCACTTCTCTGCAAGCCGCACAATTTTTCCTTGTGGGCCACATTTGACACGCAGGCTGCATGTTGCACACCCCTGGTTTAAAGTAATCTTTAATGTCATGTAACTTACCGCTGAACCGCCAACTCTCATTGGATATGGCGTCGACTGAATTGGACGGACATTTGCAACAGGTCTGCCACTAGCTGGTGTTGTAGAGCTGCGAATAAAAAATAAAGTGGAATAAACGGAAATTAGATGGAATGTAGCTTACTGTTAGCTAGTTATTTTGAGGTGGGCACTAGACTTCACAAATTCTAAAAAGGAGACATGGATTAAAAAGGTTGAGAACCACTGCTTTAAATTATTGGTTCCAATGTTACTAACATTTCATCTCTATTTCGTAGTTTTGAAAAGAAAAAGTTGAGTCGCCGTCAAATTTGTAATTGATCCGTGATTTACGTAATCTCTCACAGCAGCAATCACTCACCTCTGGGCAAAAATACTTTTTGATCCGGCTTTAGTTTTCCGAGGATATCCAGCAGCTGCGTAGAAACTGACGTAGGAAGGCCGACTGTAGTTTGTTGATGAGGCAGCTCTTTTTTCTTGCTCATACCTAGAATATAGGACAATCGTTAAATACAGGGTTCTTAAACTGGAATCTAGGCCCCATAATGAGCCATGGAATGTTTATAGGGGCCCGCGATCCGAACCTTAACTATATACCATCCGCCAATGACTACACTAATTTGGTAATATTTTTGACTGTATCATTTTTGACTGTAAGCAACACAAGAGCACACAAGTCTTTGAAGGAGGATGGGGGCGTGGGCACAGGCCATGAAAGTTTACGAGGTACTGAAATAGTAGTTGGTGTTAATTGCATTATTACACCAATGATGTCATCAATTACAGATGGCTGAGCATGATCAGTGATGTCATCAGTCACAGATGACTGACCATGAAAGTGATGTCAACGGTTACAGTAGACCAATCAACTGTGAAGAGAAGTGGCCTGGTGCTCTTTACAGAGTCTGTGACTTCTTATACAAAGACTTGTATGAAAAAAATGAATGTCTGAAGTGGGTTATATGGCCCATCAATAAAACGTTGCACATCCTGCTCCAGACCTACCCTTTCTGAGCAGCTCTTTTCTCTGCTTTGGTCAGCCTGGAACCTTTGCAGTCCATGAGAAGGGATTCATGGTGAAACGGCTTCTTTGTGAACCATTGACCGTATGTCTGTAAGAAAATACGACAAGTTGTAAAATAATCTTGCAAACCGGCTTTCGGGACAGTATATTAGACTTGGGATAGGATTTACTTAATTATCCCGGAAAAGGTAAGTCGATAAGACGCCCTAAACCAGATGGCGTACCACGGCCTCTTTTGCAAATACCAGCCCATGTCTTCAGGCGACCTAGTTTTGGATCATGACCCATAGGTTGGGAAACACTGATTTAAACCAGAGGATCTCAACTTTGATATTATGGAGCCTGTGGAGAGGGTGAAAGTATTTATGGAGCCACACAATGAATTTATAAACCATCAAATGGTTCTAGTTGTTCTAGTAGTCATTACCAAGTCCGACCTCGTTCACAAAGCCATTGCGAGTATGTTACGTCGCTTACTAAAAACTATATCATTCGAAACATCATGTTGAAACGGATATGATGAAAGGGAGTATTCCACAATAAGTAGTGAATATGGAGTCCCATTTCAAGTGGATGAACTAAACTTCCGTCAACATCTACTGGGCATGAAGGCGCTGGGCTCAATTTCGGCGATGTCATTCTGATCCAAAAGAAAAAAAATATGAAGATATTCACCTTGCAAGCACTCACTAAGGTCATATCACTGCATTCCTTCTCACATTCAGAGAGATCAACAAACGGTCGATCCTCGTCATCGTAGACAAGTAGTTTCGTGATGTCCTGTCGTTCGAGACTCTGAATTGGATTCAATTCGTCGACAACGCGATCTGGAATTAGAATGATGTTATGTTTTTCAATCTTGTTGCATGGTCTATACCTGACGTGGGCAAACTACGACCCGCTGGCCAAATAACTAAAACCAAATTTTGATGTTTTAGCTAAAAATAGCTCAAGAGATTTGTTAAGATTGCGGTTAAATATAGATTTGGCACGAGGCTTATTGTTTTTCCCTTTCGATTTTGTAAAGATGTAACTATTATTCATAAAATGTAACTTTTAAGTCACACTTACAAGGCCCGTCAGTCTAGGTGGGCCAAATTTTTTGCCCTTGCCCAAGTCTGGTCTACATCAGTGGTCGGCAATCTTTTTCAAGTGACGGACCGGTAAAGCCTGACCAATATTTTGGCGGATCACTTTTATACGAACAAACTGTTTAACTGTTCTCAATTGGAAAACATGGCCGATAGTGATACACGTAACATGTTGCTTACGTCCTGCCTATTTCGGTGTTGACAAGACCAACCCATCGTTCAAAGAAGTTTCTAAGGATTCATTGCCTCATTTGAGAGCTTAGTATGACAAAGATCGCAAACTGGACAAATTTCGTTGCTGTCACGTACGGTTACAAATCCAACAGTCACGTTGTTAGCGAGAATCATCATTTTGTTTAAGCGTAGTAGTATATATTTACGGTTCAAGACATCTTATTTAGACTGATGTGGAACTTTCTCACGCAGAGGCAAAATTGATGCAGCATTAGTGCGACATATTGACGTGAAAATTATTTACGAAGTCAGACATGCTGCTCAGATGCATTGTATTTGTCTGCTTTGCTATTGGGTGATGTTTTTTTAGTTGTGGTTAGATTTAGTTAGATTGTTGAGGTGTTATTTGAGCCTTGTCCGTTTTGTGTCAACCTTCTGCGGACCGGTAGTAACCTTTCCGCGGTCCTGCAATGGGCCGCGGCCCGGTGGTTGCCGACCACCGGTCTACATCAAGAGTGTGCAGCCTTCATTACAGGAGAACCAGATACACATAATTGGGCAAAACCGCAGGATTTATTTAAAATAGGCTTTCTAGTAGTTGCAGTATTAGGGGCATCATTATCAGAAACTCGCCCAGGGCAACAGAAAAATTTGACACGCCCCTGACTACTGGGAATTTGAAAATACAATTACTGCTCAAGTATTGAGAAAAAACATGCCAAACCAAAATAAATAACTGTAAATATCCAAAATAAGGAGTGTAAGAGTGTTTTTCAATTAACTTCACGGCCTCTCAGAAACTTGTCCCCACCATTTGAAAAACACAGATCTACAGCCTGAATTAGAAACTCACCAGACATTCCTTGCTTTGAGATTTGCCGATCATAAATTTTCTTTTCCATGGACTGATCGCATATCAACCTGAAATGAAAAAAAATTTAGTTGAATACAAAAAGACAATATTCGTAGGGTAGTATTTTTTGCATATAACAGAGGAGAAAAGGTGATAAGACAGCTGAATATAAGATGAACCATTGCCTCAGGTGATCAGTTACATTCCATCATCATACCATACATCAGTTACATGCATGGTGTGGAAATAATCAGAGTTATATAGGTCTGACTCAGTCAGACTAAGGAGGGCATTTGGGGTTACAAGAGGCGTGACCCCCTCCGTCTGATAAACCACAGATCACTTCTGTGGCCACAGAGTCTTCGTTTATCGTGGCTCAATTAAAGGCTTCATGAGCCTAAGATTTCTCTTGACACTGAAAAACAGGCCACGATAGAATAAAAGTTGAAAATAACTGATTAAGATCGGGGCTTCCCGAACTGCAAGTTGCGAACCCGCAGAGAGGCGCGCAATGAATTTTAGTGGTCGCAAAAAGTACACCAATTTTCCACAAAGTAATATATCTATCGGTCTTTTTTATACTTTTGATTCGAAACGCAATCATTATAACTAGTGTAAAACATAAATCTCACGATTTCGAGAGAATACATAGAATGGGAAAAGCACGCTTGCATAACAATGACAACTTTGATTGCAAGACCCGAGAAGCAGTGCGCTTGCATCGCGATGTCGACTAAATAGGATTTGCAAAATATTGGAAGGGGTCGAGAGCTCAAGAGTTTGGGAAGCGCTGATTTAAATGACATCGAGTCTCTGTTAATGGTTTTCGAAGCCCCTTCAACATCGATGGATTTTAGATTAATTTCAATATTAATTCAACATTAACAACTTACCTATATATGAGACATTTCTTTTTCTGTCCATACCGATAAACCCGGCAGACTGCCTGTGCATCATGGCAAGGGTTCCAAGAGATATCGAACACAACAACACGATTTGCTCCAATGAGATTGATGCCAAGACAGCCAGCTCTAAAAATTTGGAAATAAATTGAGTGAAGTGATAGATTAAGAAAAGTCGGCAATATATTGTTGAACTAAAAATAGACAAAGTAATTCATAATTGCTAGCACCTATTGAGAGTTTTAGTGCCACCATTTAGAAACTGTTATTTTGCAGCTTGTGAATCTGTTTTAATAGACAATATCCCAATACCTTTTTATGTTATAAATTCATTTTGGAGCTACAGAAGATGTCGCACAACCTGAACATAGTATGTGTATACTGGTTATGATTCAGGTTGTGCGACATCTTAATACACATACATCTGGAACACATATTTTCTCCTAAATCTACCCTAGCCTCAAATTCCTAACTGACGAATAAAAAAAAAGACAAGGCTAATTCAGAAATTGCAAGCTTCTGTTGTTATTACATTTATAAATCTTAAAAATACCTTAAGTTCATAAATCTAACATTACTCTAGAGTTGGATTTACATTTTCATGTGCCTGATTTTACCTTACTTTAGGTTTTTAACATTTCAATGCCAGACTGGTATGCAAGCGGCCGTACCAGACTTTCATCTTCCACCCCTTAAGAGGTGTTCAATAGTCCCACAGCACAACATAACAGCAGCTATGGTATCTCTAATGAGGACAAAAGTTCTGACTAGTTACGCTTCAATGAACATTTATTTACCTTGTTGAAAGCAGAAACAAATGAACGGTATTGTTATCTTTTGCATTGAACATCTGGATCATTTTCTCTCCCGGACAGCAGTGTTGGTGTTGCCGTCCAGTCGAAAGTAGGATTCATTTTTTCGCCATTTCCTAGAAAGAAAACGTTGTTTTGAGATTTTCATTTTTAACAGAGAAAGTGTGTGTGTGTGTGTACCAGATTAGCGTTATGCCATAACTTTGTTCCAAATTTCCTTATTTTAGTTCTATTAAGAGTTCGGAGACTGTCTGTGTTAGCCAGGTGAATATACCCCCTGCCTATAAGTTTCAGTCCCTTTACTCAACTTGATGTAAAGTGGGTGAACAAAATTAGTGGTACTCCCTAAGTATGTGAACCAAGATGGCAGACACCGGTACGTAGTATGTGTACCAGGTTGGGGTTAGGCAATAATTTTATTCCAATTTTCCTTTTTTAGTTCAATTACGAGTTCAAGGAGTAGCTAAGAGACTCCCGTAGTATTCGTACCTGAAATTCTGGCCTAACCCTAACCTGGTACACATACTACGTTCGGGTGTCCGCCATCTTGGTTCACATACTTCGGGATAACCACTGATTTTGTTTGCCCACTTTACATCGAGTTGTGTAAAGAGACTGAAATCTATATACACAAGGCATATTTAACTTTAATTTTCAATTTGAACTTTAATCCGGCAATTCAGCTAAAATCAACATACCTTTGCAACTGGGGTGTCCCCGGGGGGGTTTGGCACGTTCATTTCATTTAAAAACTCTTCAATCAGCGTCAATGTTGTCAGCGACTGACTAAACACGAGTAATTTATCTCCTGAGGCCACCGAGTGGTGAATTATTTGCATCAAAATCAACATCTTTCCGGACAATTCAAGACGATCAGGAACGTAGTCATGAAGAAGTTCTTTCGCCTGTCAAAGAAAAGGTTTTATATTTATAATATTTTGTATTGCTGTTCATACACAAATATGGTATTAACCAACTTTTTAGGAATCTGTATAAGTTCTGAAAAACAATGTACGTAAATATAACAATTTTTGGGAGCTGTAATTCTTACGGTTTGGCGTTGCCAACTACTAAATCAAAATTTTCCATTAGAGGCAGATCAAGTAAGCCATTGGAAAGGTATTTATATTACAACGCTTGTGCTAGGTTTTTGATCTTCCTAGCTATACATCGGTTTTTGTATGAGAACTTCAAAATTTAAAATTGCGCTCTTTGTGGCGGTTTCCCTTTCACAATTCTGCTGCTAGGCTGCAATACGGTACTGGTAGGCTACTTCGACAGGTTGCATACCTGTACTACTTCATTTCCATGAATTTGGAACCCCTGAGTTAACTTATTAATGCAAATATGGGTGCTTCCGAAATATTCGTACCAAGATGACGCACAACCTGAACATAGCATGTGTACCAGGTTAGGGTTATTCAGGTTGTGCGTCATCTTGGTACGAATACTTTCGGAGCCCCCAAATATGACGCTGAATCCAATTAAAATTTCCAAACCCAACAGCCTAATTAAAACCACCACACATATTTTTCCATTATAACTTTTTAACCCCCGCGCTCTATTACTATGACACCCACATAAAATCTATCGTCGCTTACTAAAAATAATTGCTAAGCTAAGTCTTCCACAATATGTAGTAAATATGGAGTCCCACTTCAAAAGGTAATGAACGGTGGGAATAGGTAGCACTCTTACCTGCAGGGGCGCAGCCAGGGGGGAGGTTACATGGGTCGTAACCCCCCCTTTGGAATCTTTTTTTTTTTTAATAGTGTTACGTTTACTTGCAATAATTTTATTCTTTGCGTTATCACTCAGCGTCCTAATTTATTATTTATGTTTACGATTCGTTATCGCTGTTACGCGGCAGTGGATCTAGCTGCCAGCGGGAGGTCACGGAAGTGACAATCTACACTAAACATTTTTAAATACAATTGTACTACCTTTCACTTGACACAAATAGCAACGGACCTATCACACTATTGCCGTCAAAACTATTCCACAAGCGCGCTCTCGCCTCGCCACATTCAACGCATCCATACTTTTAATCACATACGTTATCGTTGGTTATCGGCTTATCGCTAATTACGAATTTTAGTTATGTAGTGCATCTTTAACAAGCGATGGCACCCAGGATCATAAGCAAATACAGACAAAATGAATTATTGGAAATGTATGGTTCATTAACAAAGGATTGCCAAATGTGCAGCATCGGAAAAAGGTGTCATAAAATAAATATTCAATCTTCGAAAACAAGCATTGCAAAATAATGTTCAATCTACGAGTAAAAAGTATCGTAATATAATGTTCAATCTTCGGGAAATTTTTTTTAAGAATAATGTTCAATCTTCGAGATTTTTGGGTAGCAAAACTCGTCCAAGACTCGTTTGGAATCGTCTGTCTGCAAAAAGCAGTTACATGCGTTGTCTTCCAGATCTTTTCAATAAACTGGTAACAATATGTTATTAAAATTTATAATTAAATTCTTATAGTCAAATTATCGCTTGAAAGTGAAGAAGCGCTATGCGCAGAATGCAGCTATCACGGCGCGGGATTTCAAATTCGCGACGATTCACTTTCAGTAATATAGGTCATCGATGCATTGCAATAAAAAATTAGAATTTATTAACAGTTAATTGCAACAAGCAAGAAGTTTTACATTGAAAGACGTTTCCCAATCAGTACGAATACATGAGCTTGTTTTTAAATGATTGTAATCGTTTTATGAAGTTATAAATACGGGAACATCAAATATATTTATTTTGGAAAATGGATTGATATTTCGTGACGCACTCAAAAATAGTTATGAACCATTGGCATTTGGCAAAATATCATTAATTTATGCTATTTCTTAATGTTTCATGATTGCTAATATTTCATTCTATTCTTAGTTTACATTTTTTGCGGTATTTCAATTAAAATCATGACGATGGCATTTTATTTAACTGTTGACAATGGGGTAATAATCGGCGATTACTTAAAGGTTGAAATGCCAAAACAAAATAAACGAATTGACGCCTGTCAAAGGGGGCAGGGTCTGGCAACAAATAGCCACATGTTTCGGTGTTTCTCTATCATCGGCATTTTCGGCATCACTTTGAAACTCTAAAACGCAAGGACACCCCGCGGAGTGAAGACTTTCTTTCGCATAGGGAAATATTTGAATTACGATTGCTGAATAAGCGAAAAAAACAAATGCTTATTTTCTTGCTTGAAACAATGATAAACCAATTTAACCCTGTTGCCAAAAGTAATAGCATGCATTATTAACAAACTGGTAATAATATGTTAATAAATCGCCGCTAAAAGTAGAGAAGCGTTATGTGCAAATATCACAGGAATTTGAATTTGCGACGAATTCACTTTCAGTAATATAGTTAACGGCGCATTGAAATGAAAAGTTGATTGATTTTTTTTGACCAAAGAGAATGGTCGGCGATTGCTGAAAGTAGGACATGCAAAGAAAGGCTAATGAGACACAGCGACGCACATGTTGTTTTGCCATCATCGGAACATCTTTTTAAAGACCTATAAACGCGTTTTTATTTCACCGTAACCCCCCCCTTGAAAAAATCCTGGCTGCGCCCCTTCTTACCTGGTACACATACTACGGGAGTACCGGGTTTTGATCATTCTAGCTATACACATTTATTACTATGAACTCCAAAAAAATTATTTTTAGTCCCACTAAGTACCATGTATAACAGTGGTTCTTAAAGTATGGGTCGCGACAAGGTCGTCAATGCAATCTAAGAGGAGAAGGACGAATTTTCAGCTTTCCCAATGTTTCAATTTAGCTTCTAAACTCTGGTATTTAAAAATAATGAAATAAAAAATTTCATTCACGGAAAGAACTGTCTTGAGCTCATTGTTACATCACAATTCTGATATGCCAGTCACATGTATTATTTTTATGGTATCGGTAACCATGCACGTCGCTTGTCGTTGTGTTGACCGCATGGAATGTCGTCTTAGTGGATTAAAATAACCAAAAATGGGTGTCTTTTTGGTAATGAAAATTGTAATAGACGACGCAATGAAAAGCTCGCTTCTCGACATTAGATTATTCAATATCTAGAGAAAATGTGACTTCATCTCGAGGCACCATTTACCGCGAACGAAGCAGTGCGTGCACATGTGACGAGTAGAAAGTTGTATATTGCGAGAGATACCGAAGGCCAGCTAGGATGTCGTGTTTGCGACGGACAGCGGACGCCTTTTCTGCTACAATTCGCGACAAGGCACTTGTGCGAGCGAGGATATTTGGCACTGACGGTTATCAAAACTAAGCTCGCAATCGCTTCGATACCCGTGACAACTTGCGTATGCGTTGAGTAAAATAGAGCTGTGTATTGAAGATATAATGAAAAAGGAAATTTCAGTTTCATCAATCTCACTGAGTCAATGGACTGTTTCTAATAAATAGTTGTCTGTATTTGAGTCAAACTGTACTAACATTAAAAACGTATTTTGCGTTTTTTAGGATTGGGTCGCGAGTATTCATAAAACTCAGATTTGGGTCGCGCTTGAAAAAGTTTAAGAACCACTGATGTATAACAATAAATGGCTTGTAAATTTCTGTCATAATCATGTTGGTTAGTGATATTTACAATAAATTAGCATTCTAGCAGAGCTGAATAAAGGTATAACTTGATGTTTATGTGTGTATTGTGGCTCTTCACAGTAATAACATACGAAATGCGGCTCTTGGTCTCTGACTGGTTGGCCCCGATATAAAATTCGATTCAGTACATACACATACGATGGGCGAACCGCGGCACGGAGTTTTTATGCAGCTCTTTTCGCTGGCAATAATTATATATTATCTAAATTTAACTAAGAGAACTGTAGCGTAACAGTTTTTTTTTTCAATTCTTTAAGCGGTTGAAGAATATATACTTTGCAATATTGTTATTATACGTTTGTGTAAAGTTCTTTTCAGTTCACGGTAATCTAATATTATTAATTCCAACATCACATATCACATATTTCTGACTTGCTGCATGCGGCTCTCATATTAAAAAATTTTGCCCACCGGAACATCCACTCTTACCCAGTCATAGTTAATTCCTTTGTCCTTTTCTTCCGATCCGAAAGGATTAAAACCGACGGATTGAACAAGTTTACCGTTTTCTGCAGAATTTGTTGATGAGTTTGTTGTGGCGGTGGTGGTTGGAGTCGACCTGGAACAAATATCCGACAGCAAAATGTTGCTGGATATTAAAATGTGTTTTAAAGAAATGTAAAAGCTAGCTATACCGACATCGAACGTTTTATTTTTCTACCAATCGTAGATTTATGGATACTCCCATGGTATGTGTGCCAGGTTAGGGTTAGGACATAAATTTATTCTGATTTTCCTTATTTTAGTTCTATTACGAGTTCGGGGACTGTCTGTGTTAGCCAAGTGAAAATACTCCCTACCCATAGGTTCCAGTCCCTTTACACAACTTGAAAATAGGAGAACATAATTATTTATCTCCATATTGATACGCATACTTCTGGAGCGCCAAAAAATCTACAAATTATTATTCACCTTATATCTTTTTTTTGTCGCCTTTTCTTCGACAAAACTCCGTCTAAAATTGCATCAGGTAGGTCAAGATCGTTGTCCAGTAAACTATCGTTGTTCTGTTGCTGTTCTTCGATCGTTTTACGAACCACAGTGCGGTACAAGACATCAGGGTGGTTCCAAATCTAAAAAGTATAATGTAGAAATTTTGAACCAAGAATACTGTCTTGCGAATAAATAATTTAAGGAAAAATTAGGAAATCAAACGCACGATTATTGGGCTAAAGTTATACCCAGCGGGGGGACTCATTAATAAAAGATTCCCTACCCTAAGAAAATGTATATATATATGTCACTACGTAAGTGCAATATGATGTAATAAAATAAACATATTAAAAATAACACTAGGGCTTATTTTTTGAAGATGCCTTTTATTTTCATTAATCAAAAAAAAAGTAGAGAATTACGAGATTTTCGAAAAACAAAAGATAAAAACCGATAACCAGTTACTCACAAATAACACGTTTTTATTTGAAAAAATTTTCTTGCTATGAAATAGGTCTTTTTTCAGAAGAGGGCTTGCTATCGGTAATTTTTAAAATTCAGGCTAAGCCTCATTTTCAGACTAGGTCTTATTTTGGCGCTCCTGAAGTATGAATACCAATCAATTTGTGTAAAGAGACTGAAGCCTATGGGCAGGGGATATTCGCTTGGCTAACACAGACAGTACCCGAACTCGTAATAGAACTAAAATAAGGAAAATCAGAAAAAAATTATGGCCTAATCCTAACCAGGTACACACATGACGGGAGAGTCGTTATTTTTGGGGGACTTGGCTAACACTGACAGTCGCCAAACTCTTAATAGAAACTAAAATAAGAAAAATCGGAATCTAACCTGGCACATACACTTCGGGAGTACCCTTATTTTTGGGGAAACACAGTATTTAAACCAATCGGCAAAATATAACATTCACTTATCACAGCTTACCTTACAACATATTGAGAAAGCTTTGATTGGATTGAGAGAACTACACCAACTGCCTGATCCACTCTCTTTCTGCATCTTAATGAAGTGATTGTACAGTTTCTTTTGCCAGGGAGAAAACCGGATCATTAAGACGTATTCTTCTTTCGGTGGAAGAGAATCTTTGAGAACTACATGAGACCTGGAGAGCAAAGGTGTATATAAAACAACAAGTAAACGACATACCGTTGTGTGAAATGAACGCTGTAACTGCTTAATTAATGTCAAAAAAATATGTGATGTGAAATTTTGATGTAACTAAAAAAGTCTGTATGGCGCAGAAAAAAAATCTTGCAACAGGCGTTAGTTCAAATCGAACCTAGTCAATTTTCAACTAATCAGGTATGTACCGTGCCGTTCAGCGTATTGTGTTCGCGCAAGACGAACTCTAATTTAGAAAACAATGAAGATTTGGATTATATTTTCACACCACCTATTTGCTTGGCGCTATTTAAGCAGTTATAGTGTACTTCGCAAGATCCAAAATGTAATAAAAAATTTACTTGAAACTACATTACGAATTCTATGTCATATTTTAATTTTCTAAGTTTTGAATTCTGTTTTAGAGGAATTCTTCCAATTCAGTATTGACTACCCATTTTATTACACTTCAGGTGAGCTGGACATAGGATACGAACCATTGGAATAGGGATCATCGCAACAATAATTGGTACTTTTGAAGTATGTGAACCAAGATGGCGGACACCGGAGCATAGTATATGTACCAGGTTAGGGTTAGGCCAGAATTTCAGGTACAATTACTACGGGAGTCACTCGGCTAGTCCCCGAACTCGTAAAAAACAGAAATAGGAAAATTGGAATAAAATTATGGCCTAACCTGGTACACATACCAGTGTCGGCCATCTTGGTTCTCATACTTCGAGAGTATCCAATAATTTAGCCAAATATCCTTCCACTCTGTGTTCAAAGTAATTTATCACATCAATAAAACTAAAACGAGAATATCGGTCAGAGACCGAAGACTTATTGATCGAAAGTTAGGGGATCCCTCAAAACAGCGCTCTTACTCCATAGTGACACCTTGTGTCCCATCACTAATTAATTAATAACTCGCTAATTATACGACATAACTCGTCCAAAATCAATCAAGATGAATGCACATGCAAAATCTGGAGCAGATTCAATCTCGCTTTCGTGAGATATCGCGTGCATCTAACAGACAAACAGACATACAGACAAATACCTATCAACATACTTACCGATTAAAATCGATAAGTAACAATCACCCACCTTCTTTGAACGAACCCTTTGAGTAACGAATGAAGGACGTGCGACCTGAATCTCATTAACCTGATGTCAGATTCGTTACTGTCTGCACATTGTCCGTTACAAATCGGCCGCTCAAACATATTCGAGAATTCTTGCTTTGTCCCGAGAAAATTTGGACGAACAAAATCCACCATGCACCAGTACTCTAATAGATTGTTCTGAAACAGAGTAGAACAGCTGGTTAGGAATTGGAGAACTCTTTCAGATAGTGGTTCTCAACCTTTGTTGAACAATATTAGGATAGGATTTACATATTTAATCCTAGTAAAAAGAAAAGCTGATAAGACGGCTTAATCATATGACAAACCGTGAACTCTCGTCTTGTTACCAGTTCATGTCAGGTATGGTATGGGATTAGTTAGCCAGAGATTTGTTTTCAGAAGCATGGACTTGAGTGACCATATAAGAAAAAAAACGTAATAAAAATTGTTTCCTCCTCAAAAAAAGCAAAAATTCCTTCGAATTTTCCTCTTTTCGAAAAGGCTGCTTTAAACAGGGTCACTGACAGGACTGCAATGCTAGGGGAATTCATGCCAAACCCCAACTCAAGGTTGGAAGAAAATTCGTCTCCAGCTCCCAGCTGAAGAATATTACAACTTTGTCCACAGCTTTCGATTATCAGAAAACTGAATTTTGACTATAAATTATGCTCATGAAATTATGAAAGTGTTCGTATTCCAGCAAAAAACTACGACCCACCGAAGTGTTTTATCTTGCCCACTCATGCCTTTACAAATCACGACTATAGCATTTATGGATATAAATATCAATGAAAATAACGAATCGTCAGCTGAAATACAAACCGGAATTCCCCACGGGTGCTCCTGAAGTATGCAAACCAAGATGGCGGACATCGGAACATAACATGGGTAACAGGTTAGGGTTAGGCCATAATTTTATTCCAATTTTCCTTATTTTAGTCCTACTATGAGTTCGAAGACTAGCCAAGTGCCTCTCGTAGTATTTGTACCTAAAATTATGGCCTAACCCTAACCTAGTACACATATTACATTCCGATGTCCGCCATCTTGGTTCGCATACTTCAGGAGCCCCCCCCCCACGTATTATCTGCACCTGAATATAATGTGCCACTTGGTTGGCACACTAGCTGTTATTCTAGTTAATTGTAAATAAACAATTTTAACCCATAGTTTCAAATGGGTTTTGAGCATCTGGCCAGGTAACTGGTAACCGGCCCACCCCTGATACAAACATTGCTTATAAAAATCTAAAATAAACAACCAATACCAACCTGAAGTGGGTATCCAGTCAATACTATTCTTCTCCTAGTGGCGATTTGTTTCAAAGCTTGGGAAATACTGGCGTGGCTGTTCTTAATACGATGGCCTTCATCGCAGACTATCAAGTCAGGTCCTGGCTTCACAAGGTTTTCATAAATTTCTGTCACAAATTATGTTACAAGTTTAGAAACTTGGTAAGTGTTTTATTAAACTTTCTGACTATTAGAAGATAGTTAACATATTTCATGGCATGCAACTTACTATAGGATGGGATTTATCCCGGGGGAGAGGAGAGACGCTAAGACGGCTTAATCATATGACAAACCACGGCGTCTTGTCTGGTTACCAGTCCATGTCGAGTATGGGATTTTTTTAGCCAGTTATTCGTTTTTATGATGCATAAACTTCAGATCAGACTATCTTGACTAGACTAAACTTGATTATGATATCCACAGTGTTTGAATTTGTCAGTTAGCAACAAGAAAGGTCCAAATGAGAAGAAGACTATAGGTCTTGCCTATAAATTGGTTGAATTACTTTATAGGACTTTGAATTTGACATTAAAATCAAATAGGGACGATGGGTGAAAAAAGAAAAAGTTGAACGACACAACAGCTTAGTTTAAAAAATATATCACAGCAAACTTTACTGAAATATTCATTTAACCCCCTGGTGTTATATAAGTGTTAAGTTATGTGTCTCAAACTTTTGGTGTTACGGATCCTGTAAAGAGGCCATTTACAGAGCCTCACAATAAGCGTATAACAATAAAAACAAAAAAAGGTATGGTTACCCCGCAACACTTTGAGAATCTAAGATGTATTCTACGGATCACACTAGAAATATTTATTCCTTCTCATAACCACAAATCAAAAACATGCCTGAAGTTAATTCCGCAATCCTATCTTCTTCATCAAGGTCTATCGTTTCAATTACGTCACCTAATGGTCGGTTCTTCGTCTTTTTTCGCCGTCTTCGTCTCAGTTTTTGATTTGTCAGTAACCTGAGATTGGAAAGAGAATAAAAGATTGATCTCTTTGAAAATATAAAACACCAAAGCGGAAAATTGTTATGTTCCCATTCAACTCGAGAAAATACCAGATCCCATACGCGTAAAAATGTTATGTTCCCATTCAACTGGATAAATGAAAAATTCCATAAGCGCAAAATTGTTATGTTTCCATTCAAGTTGGGAAAATAATAGATCCCATACGCGCAAAAATGTTATGTTCCCATTCAACTCAAGAGAATAACAGATCCCATATACGTAAAAATGTATGTTTCCCATTCAACTGAAAAAATAAAAAATTCCATGTGTGCGAGAATGTTATGTTCCCATTCAACTTGGGAAAATAATAAATTCGATCAGCGCAAAAATGTTATGTTCCCATTCAAGTTGGAAAAATATTAAGTTCTATAAGCGCTGAGTTGTTATAATCCCATTTAACTTGGGAAAATAATGAATTCCATAAGCGCAAAAATGCTATGTTCCCATTTAACTTAGGAAAATAATAAATTCCATAAGCGAAAAAATTGTATGTTCCCATTCGACCTGGGAAAATAATAAATTCCATAAGCATAAAAATGTTATGTTCCAATTCAACTTGGGGAAATAATGAATTCCATACACAAAAATGTTATGTTCCCATTCACCTTAGGAAAATATTAAATTCCATAAGCATAAAAATTTTATGTTTCCAAAGCACAAAATGGTATGTTGCCATTCAGCTTAGGAGAATAAAAATATTGTGCTGCCATCCAAAAAATATCAAATACTAAATCTCAAAATTGTTATGCTCCCATTCATTTTAGTAAAAAAAAAAATAGCATAAGCGCAAACAGTTATATTCCCTTTCAACTTAGAAAAATAATAAGCACAATAATGCCATGTTCCCATATACCAAAAGCGCAAAAATGTCCTGTTCCCATTCAACTCACAATATGGGAATACCAAATACTCTTTAGAACTTATGAGAATGAATAATTACCTGAACATTTCATATCCCATCAACAAAACACCTCCCTCCGCTCTCCATGACGATATTACTTGCGCTCTGAAAAAATGGATGAAAATTAATTTCGATTTAAAAACAGTGATCTATTGCAGATTGGGAAAGGTTTTTAAACCAGGGGCCAAAAATTTTGCCCGACTATTTTGTCGGGCCATGTATGTGTGACGAAAAAAGTTACATTTAATGAACAATATTTGCAGTGTTAAAACAAATTTCTCGAGTTATTTCCTAGCTAAAACATCAAAATTCGGTTTTATTCGGTTGTGGCAGCATCAGGCGGGCCAGATTGCATTACCAAACGAGCCGATCATGTCCAATCTATGGGCAATGATATTGCAAGTGGATGCCTTAAACTATATAGCTTTTACCATGCCCAGTGGTCGCATGCAAGTATCCATTATCTGATAAGGTAGTATAAAAATATAAGGATGAGGAAGGCAGTAAGTCACCCTACTTTTAGAGGTCTGAAAATACCCATAACATTATCATTTTAAAACAAATTTAAAGAAAAATGAAGAACTGCTATGTTGCATCGCTTGTGGATGGCACTTTCATCTATTCTTAGAAAGCCAAAATCTTCCCAATTACATATATATTGTTCGACTTCTTTTTATTCAACTTGTATCAAAATTAGACTTTTCTCACTTGTGTCGCTGCTGGTTCCCGAAAGTTTTTTTTTGTATCGGATTTGGTTCTTGAACATTAATCTTTTTAAGTTTATATACTGTTCGACTTATTTCTATTCTACCAGCATCAAAGATAGACTTCCAACACGGGTGTCGCTGCTCGGTAACCAACATTAGTTTTTTCGTGTCACCCTCCAGTGTGAAATGCCATTTTCATTTTTTTTCCTAGTTTTTCTTTGCATCAAGTATATAATGTCTAAACGATACTCCCGAAGTATGTGAACCAAGATGGCGGACACATGTGTATACCAGATATAACAGTGAGTATACCAGATTAGGGTTAAGCCATAATTTTATTCCAATTTTCCTTATTTTAGTTTTATTACGAGTTCGGGGACTATCCATGTGACTCACTAGTATTTGTACCTGAAATTATGGTCAAACCCTAACCTGGTACACATACTACGTTCCGATGTCCGACATCTTGGTTCACATACTACGGGAGTACGGGTACCTTAAAAACTACTGACTGAAAGTACAATTCACAATGTTCCAACTTTATTCACCTGACTTCCGTTGTCTTATGAATCTCAGAAAGCAGTCGAACTTTGAATTGTCTTCTTTTTGAATTGTCGTCTTCAACGCCATCTTGCATAGATGAACTAGTATTGTTAGTTTTTGCCATTGGAAGCCACATTTCAAATTCAGCAACCCAGTTTAAAAGAGTGTTCACCTTAAAATAGAAAATAATACCAATATATCGCATATTTTCCTCTTTAGAAGTAAACCAATAGTGTGAAGTGAACACTGGATAGGGTGACAGTGTGTCCAAGTATTTCTTTGAAATTAATATATGAAAAGTCGATTTTCAAAGGTGGCGAGAATTTTTTCACTAGCATAAGGCATAAATAACATTGATCACTTGTGATAAATGACTGCTTTAGAAGAGCCTTGCTCAGAGTAAAATCACAGTCTTTTCAAACCAGGGGCGTATCGTGGGTGTGGGGGCTAAAAGTCTGAATCCCCCCCTTTTGGGGTGTTACTAGCTTGAAACGCCGGACACGCTAGCTCACTGGTTCTCAACCAATGGGCCATAGAAGGATTTTGAGGTGGGCCGCAATACTATTAAAAATTGCTAGTTTTATTTACATCACAATAGTTAGTTTTGATTGTAGCAGCAATGAATGACAATGCTGTTTCTGCTATAGAGTGGTAAATCCCATTCTAATTATGAACGTTAAATTGTCCATTTTCGCAGAAACATCTTGCTTTTTCTTTTGCAATAAAAAGTCAATGGGCCACATAAATTTGTGTGCAACAAAAATGGGCCATGAAGAAAAAAAGGTTGAGAATCACTGCATCTAGCTGTTACGGTCTTCAAGATCTAACAATAAGAAATTTCAGATTTGACTAAACATAGAATGAAACCGTGAGTAAAGATTTCCATTCTCCTAAAAACATAGTGAATCCATGGGCGAGATAAAGACATAAACGAGATAGCGATCAGAGATCGCCAACTTATTGATCTAGCGACGTCTATCCTTCGCTCTGACTCAATAGCGACATTGCGTGTCCCGTCACTAATTAATTAATAAGTCGCTAATTATGCGACATAATTCATCCAAAATCAATTTGGAGCAGATCCAACCTCGTTGTCGTGAGATATTGCGTAACATACGAAAGTGTCTAACAGGCAAACAAACAGACAAATACCTATCAACATACTTACCGATCAAGATCGATAATTAATAAACACTGCATGAAAATATGAGCAATCTTACCGGTACAACACAAAGTGCTGTTTTAGCACCAGTGTATCTCAGGAATACGTCGATGAAGGCAATCACTTGCAATGTTTTCCCTAGCCCCATCGAGTGTGCAAGTATGCATCCGAAGCCGCTGCTCTTCTTGTAATGCTCCAGTGATTCTATGATGTTATCAAACATGAATCGGATTCCACCGATCTGTAAGATAAAAGATTATAAGATAAGAAATAATAGGAATGGGTTTTCATATATGTGCCTCATATCGATCGATGATATAATAGATAAGAACAAGAGATGACAAATGATAATCTATGTATTATCTTATCGTATTATGTAGAATGGCTTAGAGTTGGCATTATCTATCTGAGAGATAAGATAAGGTGATAACAAATGATAATATGCATTCTTTTGCACAAGCCTCGGTAGTGTCACAACGAAAGACTATAAATCTGTGATGTCAGAAATAGCGAATGATAATCTGTATCGATGAGCCTCTGCAGTGGCACAGCCAAGACTATCAATATGCAATGAAACCGCCTCGCATTTGTTTTCGTTTATTTCACACTTGACTGATTTTGTGATTTGCGTATTCTGCGATTGCAACATAACCTCACCCATTGATGTTGCCATGTTTCTAGTATTGTTTTGTAGTTATTTCTAGGTTTGTATTGGGCATATCTAACGCTGCTCAAGTAGGGTTTAGTACTAGTGTAATTTATGATATTTTTCTGATGACAACCTACCCCGATTTGCAGACTGTTAACAAATTAGAACATAGAATTATGCTAATTTGTCCTGTGTTGCTAGGCCAGCTCTCTTTGTGTTGTTGCTTATTTCTGGCAACGCTCGTTCTTTCGCTCGCTGCTTTCTGGGCGGGAATGTTGGCAGTGATTATCTGCTCTCCAGTTTTGTTAGATTTTTAGCTGTTTAAGGTATCAAGGAACCGGGTTTTTAAGTCATATATTTAGTAAAAGTTACCTTTGAATCTTTCCCAGCTCTATTCGCGTTTAGATGTTCGTTATTCGCAGTAGGCTAGGAAAACAGTTGCAAGTAGTTATTTCATGATATTTTGTGTGTTTATTTGTTAGATCTGATCAAATATAGAGCTAGTTAAAATAATAGCTTCCAGTCAAATAATTGGTTGTTCTTTGAGTTGAAGGCTACATCGTCAAGTAAGTCTTTTATTTATCGTATTTTATGCTTTATTTAGTGGTATGAAACTGCAATTTTAAGGTAAACAATTGTGCTGTATTTTTGGCTTTTTCAATTAATTTGTGATTCTAAATTGATAAATATTGTGCTTTTTAAGTGCTAATTAGTTAGATGTTTGGTAAGTTTTATTGTGTGACATATTTTGAGACTGTTTTCCATTTCTGTTTAGAAAACCGTACAAATTGACAACTGTATACTGATTCGTACTTTCAACTGTAATTGAATTTCAATCGTACGTACACTGCATTTTAAACGTACCTTTTTCGTGACAACAAGAAATTTCAAAAGGCGATTTGTACGCGTATTTTTATTGTGGAGTCTCGAAACGATTCAGAGAGCAACCGTCCGTTAACGCGTGTTGGCGCTAGATAGCGACTCCGATTTGGCGCCTACATAAGTTTTTTGACGATTGCACAAAAGCTGAAAGGAAAATTGGACATTAATTCTGAAGTTGCCTGGTTGAAGTTAAATAAAAATGGCAACGGCTGATGCTCACTTAAATGTCGAGGACAATGAAGATGATTCAACAACAAATGACGGTTCTGCAAAATCAGACGTTCATGAAACAACAATAATTGCAATGTCAGTTGAAACACAACCTAAATCAAGTCTTGCATTGGCAAGTGAAAATGTTGTGAGTGATCATTCTAGTGGTGTGAGTAAAGACTTGTTCCTAAGAATACCTGATGTGGATTCAGTTTCTCACCTAAGTTCGCGAAAGAACACTAATAAAGAGAAGTCTGTAGCATCTTGTGTTGCTGAAGAAATGTCAACAAACACACATGTAATGACCACAAGATCAAAAGTGAAACAAAAGAAATCAACTGTTTTAACTCGGGATTGTTTGTCAAGAAATTCAAAAAGACGAAGCTTGAAAACGTTTCGTAGTGCAAGTTATCGATCAACATCTGTTGTCCAGTCACAAAAATCAGCCCTTAGTGAGTCGCAAATAGAAAACATCTATGAAGCACGAAAAATAAGTCAGCAAAGAAAAACTGAGCTAGAGAAACAACAGCTCGGTAACCGGTTGCAACAAGAAAAAGAAATTTGGGAAGAAAATAACCAAATTGAAGACTTGACACTGGAAAAGGAGTGGCAAGAACTCCTGCAACAACAACAAGTTGAGGAGGAAGAAATAAGAAAAGAAAAGCAACGTCAAGAAGAAGAATTGAGGCGCGAAAAGCAACGTCAAGAGGAAGAAATTAGAATTGGAAATCAACGTAAGCGAGAAGCATTTATGCGTCGTCGCCAGGAAATACAACAAAAAAGAAAGATCGAAAACGTTACATTCGATCGACGTAAACAAAGAACCCTGCAAGAAATCGAAGACAGAAGTCGACGAGAACTGCTGGGATTGGACATGGACTTTAATGAAACTTTAGCAGAAAGTGGGATAATTGTTAATAAATCCCCATCTGCTGTTATTGCTAATGATACTACTAATCAACAATCGACACAAAATTCTGTAACTACACCATCAGAACCTGAACCGATGTACAAAATGCACCTGTAATGTTACCTGTAACAACTGCACAATTTTCACAACCGCAGATCACACAAGTCACCAGAACGAATATGTTGAGTACCATGAGTAGAAGGAGGACAATCGCCGGGGAAAATGGTGAGTCGGTTATTCCTGCCTCTGAAATTGAAATTTGCAATCCACAAAATGTTAGTGTGACTATGGGTGGTGATGTTGCAGTTGAGAATGTGTCTCATGTGCCCGAACAAATAATTTGTACTACTGGGTCATTGAATCCCAGAAATGTGTTGAATGTTAGTTCAGGAGTGGCTACTACCTGTTCTTATATGCTGAATGATAGTACCGTAGCTCCCCGGGTGAGTGTGAGTGCGTGTACTATGAACAATGTGACTCGAATACCTGAAATGAGTGTGAGTTTACCATTCACCTCACCTATTTCAAATGCTAGTCAGATTCCAATCTATACTGCTCCTAAAGCAAGTTCTGTACCGGTAGTGACTATGTCAAATAATGTCCCTTTGACAGGTGTGACCCAAATGCCTGTTATGCCTAATCAAGTTTTGTCATACCCTCAAATAATTTATGTACCCCAACCTCAGTTTGGTTTACCACCTTCGGAACCCCCTACTTTTTCTGGAGATGCTGCGGAGTACAGATATTTTTTGGATATATTTGACACTGTAATTGGAAGTAGAGTTCAAAGCCCTAAAGAAAAAATGGTGTATTTGCTTAAATATACAAAGGGTCCTGCTCATGCACTGGTCAAAGGTTGCCAGCATCGTGGATCTGAATGTTATAATGAAGCAATTCAGTTGCTTGATGAAACATATGGACGAAAATATCAAATAGGGGAAGCTTGTATAAATTCAGTTTCCTGTGGTCCTAATTTAAAATTGGCTGATAAAGATGCCCTAACAATGTTTGCCGCAGAGCTGATGTCCTGTATGAATACATTGATAGGAATTGAATATAATAATGTATCTATTATGACAATTGATAAGATGGCCATGAGAATGCCTCATTCTTGGAGGGCAGGGTGGCTGTCTGTAGTTGATGACGTTTTAAATGAAAAGAAGGTGAATTTAACAGTTGAACATTTGGCGAATTATGTTCGAAAACGAACTCGTGAAAACACGAATCTGCCTTCTAATGATTCGAACTCACCTCCAAAGCAATCGAACCCTGTGAAAGGTCTGAAACCCTATAGATCAACATTTGCTACATCAGTTGTTGATAGGCCTGTACGAAAATGTGTTAAATGCAATAAAGATCATTTTTTGAATCAGTGTGTTAAATTTCGTGAATTGAGCTATGAAGATAAAATTGAGTTTGTCAGAACCGAAAGCTTTGTTTTTCATGCCTCGAACCTGGTCACTGGAGCAAAGACTGTAAGCGAACAAAGCCTTGTAAGGTTGAAGGATGCAAGAGAAGACATACAACGGTTCTTCATCCTCCAGACAAAATCCAAATTAATCATTCTGGGACAAAAGGTGATGAATCTCCTGTTTTGAAAAATTTTGGCTCTCAAACACCTGAAACTGAAACCAAATTAATGCTTTTGTTAATACATCTAAAAATGAAAAGGTTTTGCTCAATGTGATTCCTGTTAAAGTACGTGTTAATGGTGACAAAAATGCTATTGTGACAAACGCATTTTTTGATAATGGTTCCACTTGCTCATTCATAAGTGAGTCTCTTATGCACAAGTTAAATGTTGATGGTCTCAAGATAAATTTGAATGTTCGTACAATAAATAATGAAACTGAAAGTAAACAAAGTATCATTGTGAAAGGTCTTGAAATTTCGGACTTTGATGAATCTGAATATGTGCCATTGACGCCATTATTTTCAAACGATAAAATTGGTGTTGAGCAATCTGATATTCCCTCTCAAAAGGACGTGGATCAATTTATTGAATTTAAGAATGTTGTTATACCAAATATTAAATCTGAAGTGGGTCTTTTGATTGGCAAGGATAATCCTAAATTGCACAAACCATTGGAAGTTGCCTATGGCCCTCATGACTATTTTGCATCTAAGACTGTTGCTGGATGGATGATTAGTTGTCCACCTAAGAAGAATGACAATCAAGGTAATCCATGTAATTATTTTGTGAAAAATGAAGTGCATCCATTGTGTCAAATGTGCACGGATGTCATTGATTCGGCTAATAATGAAAAGGAAGAAATCTCCCCTCGACAACAAATGTTCCTTGATAGGGTGAGCGAATCTATTAAGTTGAAAGATGACGGACACTATGAAATTGATTTGCCATTTATAAATCCAAATTCGAAATTACCTTCAAATTATTTGCAAGTGAAACAGCGAACCGAATCGCTCAAGCGTCGATTTATTAGGGATCCAAATTTTTATTCCGAATATAAAGATTTTGTGGAAAATATGTTAACTATGGGCTATGCAGAAGAAGTTTCTGATTCTACTGAAAGTGAAGGTCAAATTTGGTATATTAATCATCATGGCGTTTATCACCCTGAAAAGAAGAAAATTCGTGTAGTATTTGACTGCTCATCTAAATTTCAAGGAATCTGCCTTAACGACGTTCTGTTACAGGGGCCGGACCTGGCCAATAACTTGGTTGGTGTTCTGTCAAGGTTTCGCAAAAATGTGGTTGCTGTACAGGGAGATATTCGCTCAATGTTTTTACAAGTGAAGGTACCCGAAAAACACAGAAATTATCTTAGATTTTTCTGGTGGGAAGACAGCGACATAAATAAACCCATGAAAGAATTTCGCATGACAGCTTATCCATTTGGAACGGTTTGCAGCCCAAGTTGCTGTAATTATGCATTGAAACAAGCTGCCGAAGACAATAAACATGATTTTGATATAAGTGTCATAAATGCAATTAACGATTCATTCTATGTGGATGATTTTTTCGATTCAAGACCAAATGCCGAAAGTGCCGTTTCTCTGTGAAAAATATTTCTGCTGTCTGCGCAAAAGGCGGATTTGAAGTTTTAAAATGGATCAGTAATGATCGCAATGTTATTGCCGAAATTCCTGAAGATATGAGATCAAAGAATTTGAAAAATTTAAATTTAGCTGTTGACGCTTTACCTCTTGAACATGCTCTAGGTATGATTTGGAGTGTTGATGAAGACATCTTGTGTTTCTCTGTTAATCCTAAAGAGAGACCTTGTAATAGACGTGGCATGTTAAGTGTCGTGAATTCTATTTTTGACCCAATGGGCCTGGTACAACCAGTGCTTCAGCCTGTGAAGGTTCTAATGCAAATGCTTTGCAGACAGAAGTTCAGTTGGGATGACCCAATACCGCCGGGAGTTGAACAAGAATGGCTAAAATGGCTTTCTGAGTTGCCTAAACTGAAGGAATTTAATGTACCAAGATGTTTTGTACCCGTGGATTACGGTGAAGTTGTAGAAACTCAAATTCATCATTTTTCGGATGCGTCTGAAAAATCATATGGCGCTGTGTCTTATCTCAGGATGTTGAATTCACTGGACAAATACACTGTGTGTTACTTTGTGGAAAATCTAGGCTAGTACCATTGAAAGGCTCGACAATACCTAGACTCGAACTGTGTGCAGCAACTATTTCTGCGCGCAATGATAAATTTTTCAGAAATGAGCTTAAAATTGAAATTTCTGCATCTTATTTTTGGACAGATAGTACGACGGTGTTACGCTATTTGGCTAATGAGGATAAAGTATTTAAAACTTTTGTTGCTAACAGAGTAAATCTAATCAAGGAAGTTTCTGAAATTAACCAATGGTATTATGTGCCATCTAAATTGAATCCGGCTGATGTTGCCTCCAGAGGTATGTCAGTGGATGCTTTCCTGAATTATCCGGAATGGAAATCTGGTCCAAGTTTTTTATGGAAATGTCATGATGAGTGGCCTGAACAACCTGATTTCTTACATTCTGTGTCTGATGGAAATTTGGAAATTAAGAAAGAATTGCCTGAAAAATGTTTTGCTGCTGTGAAAGATCAACCATGTGTTCTTGATGATGTCGTTGCTAAATATTCAAATTGGTATCACTTGAAGAAAATAATTGCTTGGATGTTACGTTACATAAACAAATTAAAGTCAATTGTTGGATCAAACTGCAATTTGAAATCTGGACCTGTTGAATCTTTAACTGTAGAAGAAATGATTCTGGCTGAGGTGGAAATTATAAAGCATGAACAAAGAAAATACTTTTTAAAAGAAATTGATGTTTTGTTCAAAGGAAAACAAATTCCAAAATCAAGCTCTTTATGTAATTTACAACCATTCTTGGAAAACGGACTACTTCGTGTAGGAGGTAGGATCAGAGCAGCAAATGTTGAGTTTAATGCAAAGCATCCAATTATTATCCCAAAAGAAAGTAAAATTGCTTCTTTGATAATAGATTATGTCCACAGAACAACTGGTCATAACGGTCGTGAATATGTGTTAGCTGAAATAAATCAAAAGTATTGGATCGTAAAAGGTAATGCTTTGGTGCGAAGTGTTTTGAGAGGATGTGTTCCTTGCAGGAAGAGACAACGTCCTCCTGAATCTCAATTAATGGCGGACTTACCTGAGAATCGCTTGATACCGGATAAACCTCCTTTCACATATGTTGCAGTGGATTGTTTCGGTCCATTCTTGATCAAGCAAGGAAGGAGCGAGGTTAAACGTTATGGTGTGCTTTTTACTTGTTTAGTGTCGCGCGCTGTACATGTGGAAATAGCAAACAGTCTGGACACTAGTGCTTTCATTATGTCTCTTAGAAGATTCATAGCAAGGAGAGGTCAAGTTATTGAGATGCGATCTGATAATGGCACTAACTTCGTCTCTGGTGAACGAGAACTCAGAGATGCGATTAAATCTTGGAACAAAAACCAAATTCATGATTATTTGTTACAGAAAAACATCAAATGGATATTTCAAACGCCTGCTTCATCTCATCATGGTGGTGTGTTTGAGAGACAGATTAGAACTATAAGGAAAATCTTTAATGCTATTTGCTGTGAACAAGTGTTGACAGATGAGAGTTTAAGAACTCTTATGTGCGAATGCGAAAATATTGTGAATGGACGACCGATAACTACGGTATCGAACGACCCTAAAGATTTAACTCCATTAAGTCCAAACAATTTATTACTGATGAAAGAGGAACCAATGCTTCCTCCAGGTGTGTTTGACCCCAAGGACATGTATGCTCGAAAGCGTTGGAAGCAAGTCCAATATCTTGCGGATGTTTTCTGGAAACGTTGGAGAAAGGAATTCCTTCCGCTTCTTCAATGTCGACAAAAATGGAACAAAGTGCAACGAGATCTTCAAAAGGATGACATTGTACTTGTTGTGAATGAGAATCAACCACGAAACACTTGGTTGCTGGGACGAGTCATTGAAACTTACCAGGATAGCAAGGGTAGGGTTCGTTCCGTGGGTGTTCAAACCAAACATTCCATATTCCAACGCCCTGTGACAAAACTTGTACTTCTGCGTGAGTGTGATGAAGCATGATTTGATAACTTTTCAATTTCGTTTTAAAGAATTTCTTTCTGGCATGGTTGTTGAGTGTGTTTGATGTGTTTTGAGTGTGTGGAAATCTTGTAAATTTGTGGATGCAAATTTTAAATTTCCAAGGGGCCGGGATGAAACCGCCTCGCATTTGTTTTCGTTTATTTCACACTTGACTGATTTTGTGATTTGCGTATTCTGCGATTGCAACATAACCTCACACATTGATGTTGCCATGTTTCTAGTATTGTTTTGTAGTTATTTCTAGGTTTGTATTGGGCATATCTAATGCTGCTCAAGTAGGGTTTAGTACTAGTGTAATTTATGATATTTTTCTGATGACAACCTACCCCGATTTGCAGACTGTTAACAAATTAGAACATAGAATTATGCTAATTTGTCCTGTGTTGCTAGGCCAGCTCTCTTTGTGTTGTTGCTTATTTCTGGCAACGCTCGTTCTTTCGCTCGCTGCTTTCTGGGCGGGAATGTTGGCAGTGATTATCTGCTCTCCAGTTTTGTTAGATTTTTAGTTGTTTAAGGTCTCAAGGAACCGGGTTTTTAAGTCATATATTTAGTAAAAGTTACCTTTGAATCTTTCCCAGCTCTATTCGCGTTTAGATGTTCGTTATTCTCAGTAGGCTAGGAAAACAGTTGCAAGTAGTTATTTCATGATATTTTGTGTGTTTATTTGTTAGATCTGATCAAATATAGAGCTAGTTAAAATAATAGCTTCCAGTCAAATAATTGGTTGTTCTTTGAGTTGAAGGCTACATCGTCAAGTAAGTCTTTGATTTATCGTATTTTATGCTTTATTTAGTGATATGAAACTGCAATTTTAAGGTAAACAATTGTGCTGTATTTTTGGCTTTTTCAATTAATTTGTGATTCTAAATTGATAAATATTGTGCTTTTTAAGTGCTAATTAGTTAGATGTTTGGTAAGTTTTATTGTGTGACATATTTTGAGACTGTTTTTCATTTCTGTTTAGAAAACCGTACAAATTGACAACTGTATACTGATTCGTACTTTCAACTGTAATTGAATTTCAATCGTACGTACACTGCATTTTAAACGTACCTTTTTCGTGACAACAAGAAATTTCAAAAGGCGATTTGTACGCGTATTTTTATTGTGGAGTCTCGAAACGATTCAGAGAGCAACCGTCCGTTAACGCGTGTTGGCGCTAGATAGCGACTCCGATTTGGCGCCTACATGCAATATGAGGGATAAGATAAGAAGATAACAAATGATCACTATGTATTGTTTTGGATGAGCCTAAGCAGTGGCACGGCCACACAACTTATTTATAAGATACATCACAAGAAGTACCTGGTGGGGTTTAACAGCTTTTGCAAGACGGGAGGCTAAAAATATCTCTGGCTCATCTGGTGGTCGGTTTTTATTCACAAGAACGCGTCCCTCATGGTCGGGTTGATTCATGGCATCATTGACGTGCATTCCGCTGAAAGAAATAACAAGAGAAAATTAGTCTTTCAATTTAGTATGTGATACTGATAGCCCAGTGTTTAAAGCTAATAGGGGCAAACTGCAGCCTGTTGGCCCAATCTGACACACTTGATGCTGCCACAACCAAACTAAAATCAAGTTTTGATGTTTTAGCTAAAAAATAGCTCTCAAGGAATTCGTTGAGATTGCGATTGAATTTAGTTTTGGCACGAGGCTTATTGTTTTACACTTTTGCTTTTGTAACACTGCAAATATTGTTCATAAAATGTAACTTTATACGTCACACTTACATAGCCTGCCAGATCAGGTGGAAAAAAATAATTGGCCCCTGGCCCGAATTAATGATATTGAGGGGTTGACAAAAACGGCACGCTTTCGAAGTGTGTGGGTTGGCGTGCTGAAGAATTCTAGGGTCAGTGGTTCTCAACATAGGCCCAGCCCGCAAGGGGCCCCTGAGGGGCTGCAATGCTATAGCCAGGACTGATTTAACTTTTTCTTTACAGGGAAACTCCTCATTCTTCCGTTCTTAGTCGTACTTCAGCGTCTCCAGGTCATAAATTAGTCACCCAATTGGCGACAAAGAAACGAACAGGCCTTGTGTCAGTCTGACCCCCAAAATCACCCCCTGGGTGCGCCCCTGGTATAAAACACCCACACAAACCTGTTATTGACATCTGGGTCTTCTACGATTTCATTATCATCAGTTCCAGTGAAAATAACTTCATCAGAACTTTCACTTCCTGAGCTGATATTAATTGTTTCTGATCGTTTCATGGCGGACTTTTTCTTTGAAGATTCATCGCTACTGCTTCCACTACTTATGCAGATCACATCGGATGAGTTTTGGGCTGAAAAGAGGAAAATATAAGTAATTTTTTTCCAAGATTTTAGATAATTTTACAGGTAGCTCAAGGAGGGGTGACTAAATAATTAAATCGAATACGCAAATATATTTAATGTAGTTGGGTTTTAATAAGCAAGTAAGCAGTAATATGCTATTTTTTTTCAATAACTTTGGTAATTTTTCAGGTATCGCGTTTCCCCGAAAATAAGGCTGGGTCTTATTTAAACTTTCTTCCGAAGAATATAATTAGCGTTTTTGACTAGGGTTTATTTTGAGGGGAGAGCTTACATTAGAATCATTTTTCAAAATTCAGGCCAGGTCTTATTTTCATGGTAGTTTTTATTTTTAGAGGAAACATGGTAGCTCAAGAAGAGCTGACCAATTAATTGAATCGAATTCGCAAATATATTTAATGTAGTAAGTTTTAAGCAAGCATTTGATGCTGTGAGCCAGTGGTAGACAAACTGCCGCTATCTGGCCAATATCATAGTACCCAGGGCGTACCCTGAAATTTTCAAGTAGGGTTCGGAAATTTTTAATTGCTAAGTTAGATCATAGCAGTCAGCGAGCGGGCTGTAGGTTTTCATAAGGTTTAAAAAAGCGTTTCAAACTCCGAAAACTGCTATGTATGATACAGAAAAATGCTTTTTTTTATTTCAAAAGGGGGGAGGTTCCGACCCTATCCCCCCTCCCCCTGGCTACACCCCTGGTGAGAGTGAGCCGAAAACTGGACACTTAGAAATATATGGTATTCATCTACAAGCAAAGCAATCACAGAAATTGTGGAGTACAGTATGTTCCCAAGCTTTTTATTTTAGAGGGAGTGTTTCCAAATTTAGGGTGTGGTAGATATTTTGTTATTGATGATGAAACTATTTGTAACTTCTGAAAATGTGTTCGATTAATCATCTTCACCGGCATATGAGCCAATTTCTGAATATTCAAACACATTTTTATTTATGTTAGGAGTTAAAGTATGGTGCCACACTTGAAAATTAGGGAGGTTGTTTAAAATTTTAGGGGGGGTGTTCACTCCCTATCACTCACTGGTGGAGTATTCTTTGATCACAGAAAGTAACGTTACCTGCAGGTCTTCTCATCAAAGGTGCTGGAGGCCTGAAGCGCTGCTGGGTTGGGAACGGTACTGTAGGTAGATTAGGAACTGCTGAAATACTGCCGCTAGATGGCGTCAATGATTTTGTTAGGGCAGCATTCAGCATACTTTCTCTTGATTGTGGTGTGGGGGTAGGGAAAGTATACTTTGGGGCAGTTTGTGTTGCGGACAATTGCATATTTGGAGAAATGTTGAGAACTGAAGATAAAATTTGGTCACTGGGTGTCACCAAAAACTGTTTTTCAAGTAGTGGTTGCGGTAATGATGACTGTGTCAAGTTTACGGCAGTTTGTTCCCTAGAAGGCATTGTCACATTATTCTGGGTTTGGGGAGTTTGAATACTCATAGTCTGGCCGCTAGAGGGCCCTTCTCTTAAAAGTTGCTCGAAGCGTGACACTTCGCTTGATAAACTTCCCGTTGATTCTGATTGGTGCAGCATTGGTGTTGCCGTGGAAACTGGTGGCAGAATAGTCTCATACGCAGTCATAGTTTCACTGACTGAGACTTGGGGGGATAAAATCCTTTCGATTTCACTAACAGGGGTCGCAGACAAAATATCCAAACTCGAACTGGTATTGCTTCATAATCCATTGTGATGTCATCAACGAGATTCAAAATTCGTAGGGGGATTTCCGGAAAATCTGCTCTAATCTTCGTCATTTCGTCGATAAGTTTAAAAGTGACGCCAGTCTTCTCGGTTTCGTCGTCGCTCGCTGTTTGCGAAAAGTCCAAGACGCTTCCGCCTTTCTTCTTCATCTCTCAGTGCTTTGTAATGTTTCTTCTTGCAGTTTGTCTTCTGTGAGGATTTTTTCTGGAAATTCAAGAAAGAATAAATAGACTATAGGATATTTTTCTATTCAGGATTTTCCTGGAAATTACGAAAGATTGAATGAAGGAATAATGCAGTGGTTCCCACCCTTTTATGGCACACAGGGCCCTTTTCCAGAGGCCTTTTAGCACTTATTGCCCCCCTGTTTGTCATTACAGTGATATTTATAGTGTTATTTTATTGGTAGATTCCAAATCCTATTATGTTTGAACTATTCATGCTCAATGAAGTGAAAACACTCTGTGAAATAACCTTGCCAAGCATTGACACTAAGAAGGGTGAAAATTTTCTTGCAAAAAGAAAAAGTAAAATCAGTTTTGCCTCTAGCATTGTGCCCCCCCCCCCCTCCAACTGCACTGTGGTACCCATGGAGAGCCACGGTCCCCTGGTTGGGAACCACAGGCATAACAAATAACTGAATTTGCATAAAAACACAATGACAAATTATAACTATTTTTATTCACTCTTATACATTGTATTATTACAGAGCCTTGTTCAAAATGAGAATGGGTTATAGAAAGTCATTTCACCTGATTTTCTTCCTTTTGTTAGGTTGAGATTTCGTACGTTTCTTCGTTTCTCCGGTTATTTGTCCATCTTTACCAAACATTTTTTGCTTCTTTTTTGTCCTTGAACGCTTCTTTTCGACCTTGAAAAACAAAATGGCCGACGGGTAATGAAGGTTCACAGTTGCTCCTTACCAGGAATGTAAATTCAGATTTCGGTGTTCAGAATTTGGCATTTTTCATTTACCATATTTTACCGACTATCGTAATCGCCCAAATACCACCAAGATCACCACCATGGCGTTTGAGAAACCCTGCTTTAAACATGTAACGACTGAAAAGTCCTGATGGTCTCAAATAAACAAAATGGGTGGAACATGAGAAACAGGTGAACAAATATTCCTTTTTTTTTAGGAAATTGGTATCAACAAAATCAAAATTTATCATTGGTTACCAAATACGTCCCAAGTAAGACGGTTTTCATGGGGATAGTATTGGCCCTTGGACTCTTGGCGCTCCACAAATATGTGTACCAATATGGAGGTAACTAATTTTGTTCGCCTCTTTTACATCAAGTTGTGTAAAGGGACTGCAACCTATGGGCAGTGGGATATTCACTTAGCTAACACAGACAGTCCACAAACTCATATTAAAACTAAAAAAAGGAAAATCGGAATAAAATTATGGCCTAACCCTAACCTGGTACACACACTACGGGACTACCGGTCTCTTCAACATGTATGTTATAGCAAGAGTGATAATGATAATTCTAAAAGATTCTTGCCGCACACAATCCTTTAACCATGTCTGGCATACCTTATCTTTCTTAGAATTCTTCGTATCAGGGATTGATTCATCAGACTCTGAATCTGCTTCTTCTCCTTTGTCTATTATTTCTTCTGAAAAAAAAAATGAGGCAAGAAGCTTAAAGTTTAGAATTCAAATTTAATGAATGCAAAAAATTCAATCAAAAGTTCATGCTGACCGCTATCTACAAATATCTTTGAAGTACAGTATATTGCTAGTTTGGTATAAAATTTTAGAAGCGGCAAACAGGGATGGCCAAAACCGAATATTTCACTATTCTGAATACATACCAGAAATATCATTTCGAATACATTCTAAATTGATGGCAAGTTTATGTGAAAAATTACATGAATCACTATATCTTCATGTTGATCACATCTAAAACAACATAAACATATTGTCATTGGTTTCTCTGTGTTATTCGTTATCAGTTGAGATATTGTATGTTTGATCTGCTTGTCTGGCGAATCAAAATTCCTAATTTTTCAATAAAATATTCTTAACTACTCCAAAATTCGAAATTTTTTATATCGAATATAATGAACAAATTTAGATTATGAATAAGAATGTGTGTCAACTCTGGCGCCAAAACACCAGGATAACCTGACAGTTCATCAGACAATTCAAAAAATTACCTTGTCCTACTGATCCTTCTGTAGGTGATGAAACTTTTATGACATCACAATCCTCCTCATCAAAGTCATCAATGTCTTCATCAGACTCAAAACTGCTCTTCCTTCTCTCTCTCTTGCCCGGCTTAAATTCTGACGGACCAGCCTTATTCCTGTAAAACAAAATTTTAATTTTAAAAAATGCAATTGCTATTTCATAACAATGCACAGCAAAACATAAGTCATAGATTCTCAAAGTGTTCCATACAGACCCCACGACTGACTCTGAAAGAGAAACCTAGGGGCTCCACGAGCTATTCGTTAACTTATTAAAATACTTAATATTTTTTTGAATATAAAGCAGCAAATACATTGAGTCACTAAATAAAGTAATTTTAATTTATTCAGGGACATAAATTTCTGAGTACAATGTGTTTTTGTTTTTTTAAATTGATTTTAGGGTACCATTAAAAATATTCAGCCTCTTCACAGGCTCGTAACATGTAATGTTTGAGAAACCCTGATTTTAGTGTTTATTTAAAATTCAACTGACTTCTAAATACCTTGCATTTGTGTATTATAAAAAAAAATTCAAATGTAATTAAGAGAAGGCTGATATAAATTACTCTACTATTCGGAGTACGTTCTGATATAAAATTTCACAAATGTACAGGGTGAACGAAAAAAGGTTCAAAAACAAGTGTTAAAACTATTTCACTTGAGTTCGGTAGGCTGAAACTACACGACACGGTGGTTGCCAGAAAAACAGAAAATTCGTCATCTGTGCCCTTCAGAGAAATGTCATAACCTAGAAGTCCAGGCTCATGTGGCGTTTTGAAGGTTAATTTGTGGGTGTCATTCAATTTGAACTATACTTATACGCATTTTATTTGTGAACTCATCTGACCTCCAAATTTCCTGCTTTTCTAGTGACCACCCTGTGGTTTCAGCCTGCCGAACTCAAGTGAAATAGTTTTAACACTTTGTTTTTAACCTTTTTACGTTCTAAATACCGCCAATTGTTACGTCACTATCACAGTTTAAGCGTATGTATATTCATGACAATTCAATTACTGGTATCTTAATTATAAATTTAAATTGGGTTGCGCGAGACTGACTCCCTATCTTTCCTCCATGCCTTTATGCTAGTGGATCCGTATGCGTATAAAGCAATTATGCAAGGATGCTGTCTGTAGCTGGAATAAACATGACTGACTATTCTATCCAATTCAAGAGTCCTGCCGCACACTAACACAAATTTATTTCTGTAACGTTTCGTCCGACCAAAGTCAGACTTCTTCAGACAAGCAGTATTGTTGTAAACTGCTTGTCTGAGGAAGTCTGACATTAGTCGGGCGAATCATTACAGAAATATATTTTTGTTTATCTCAATTATAGATATAGATTATTCACGGCTTGTTATAAAACATACAATTATACAAATACAAATTTTTTTGTATGCACATTATTATTACTATTATCAGGCTCACATACCTGTTTTTAAGAAATTATACAAAAATAATTAAAGTAATATATTCCAAAATTCGTGATCACCTCTCATTTTAATTTTCTAGATTTCTGAATATATTGATTTTTTCAAATTACATAAAGAATGATAATTTATATTTCATAAGGTTTACAAGTAGTATTTAATAGTTTTTAGGTTATAAAATTAGAATACAAAAAACTTGATACTTAATAATGAATGGCCATAGATATGCCAAGTAATATTATCATAATTTATCCAAAGAACATTATTGGCCATATATAGCTTTCGTTTTAAAATAAACTACGATATGTAAATTCATCAGAAATAATAAATTTTTAAATTACGAAGTACAATCAAAAAGTGTAATGTATGAGATAAATTAATAATAAATCTTTAACAAAAAATTATCAGACTCCAACTAATCTAACGTACTATATTAAAATCCATGAACATCTTCGGCCATTTATAAGCTAGTGTTAAAATTTCATATACAATCAAGAATATGAAACAGGATACTTATGCATATGGCATAGTGCAGCGGTTCCTAAAGTTTTTGCTTGTGTGGCGCCAAATTATCAAGGTTACGAGCACAGTTACGAGAAAAAAAACTGCTTCAAAATAAAACTCAAATTTTGTGATCGTTATTGTGTAATTTATAGCCTTAAAAGTTTGCTATCAACATGTAGGCCTAAGGATTAAAAGCGAAAGATCAATTCTTCTCATCATCACCGCACACAATTTTTCTTATCAAATGCTCCAAGTAACATTCATGTTTGCTGAACTTGGATAGGCAGATAAATAAACTGACAGTGTGACAATCTTTATTGTTATGTAACAATAGAGGCAGATCCTACGCAACAGAACTAAACGACAAAGAAAGATGAAATAAATTTATTGATTCATGTACACAGCATTTAAGATAAGAACCAATAAAAAAATTATAATAAATACAATATGTAAGACATTCAATCATATTTCAGTTATGTTTTACACAATTCTGTTAATTTTCATCCGCACATAGCAACTCGTCCCACCCATCGAGAACTGCTGCTATAGTGGATTATCAATCCACCTATCATTATCAGGCATACATACAGTTTAAAAAATTCTAAAAAAAGTAATAAAGTAAATTTCTACAAATTTGAATTTTCTAAATTACAACAAAAATGGTTTCCCCGAGCCTTTTACAGAGTAATCTACTTGTTCATTACAATCAATTTCCTCCATTTTCTGCCATTTATGAATCTGTAGCCTCAAATTTCATTGCACGCTTTGATCAAAACAGGAAATAGTCCTTACATAACATCGACACAAAACAAAATGGCGGACAGCCCAAGGCAGAACGTGTCTGGGTTTACGTAACCTACTAAACGTTGTAGACAAAATGGCTTTCAAGAAACAAGGAATTTGAAAAATGTATTGCCTTGTAGTTGATTATTACCTGTTAACAAATGCCCATATGTTGTTAATTTATTCATAAATTTATTAAATCTAATATCCAAAATTACTCAGTTGTATGTATTACTTCAAATTCTTCATTTTAAGTGTAATTCAACGTGCCAGGCATCATATACAAAAAGACTCCAAAACAAACACAAACGGTATATTGTATAATATTAACCATCATTAGCCAATTGCATGGCCACACATAATGTTTTAGTTCTAAATGTTGAATCAAAGCAAAATTGCCTCCAATCAAAGGGAGAATGCCGAACTAAAATGATGATCAACAACCAAAGGTAACTTGTTAAAGCAATAAATTCAAAGAAAAAAGGAAGAATTTTTGAACAATTTTTTCTTTGTTTATCATCATAATATCAACTTACACTTTAATATTTGAAATTCAATCACCCAATAAATTACTAAAACCTGCTGGCTAAACACAACTTTAAAATACATCAGCCGATATAAAATGTTGCTCCTATGTTGAAACAATAAATTCTAAGCGGAAAAGAGCATGTTAATTCTTTGTTTGTTTGTTTATTATAATTTCAACTTACTAGTTACTACTTACTACCTCAATAATAAAAACACAATCGCCAAATGAATTACTAAAACCTGCTGGCTAGCCACAACTCAGGAATAGATTTGTCTTACAAACAGCATAATTTTAAAAGTTATATCATATATTGTATTTACTATAGTTCAACTCTATTTATTCTATTAATTAGTTTATAGTTACTAAAACATAAATTTGCAAAGTTAATATAGAAATAAAAAAAAGACAACAGCATAAAAATAGGCTATTACTTTTTAAGGACTTTCCGGGTTTTGTTTCGCATGTCATAGGAGTAAGTTTAACAACCTGTTCAAAATGCAATGTCACAGGGCTATTTTTATCACTTTTGATTCTATTTTTGAGAGAACGGCCTGTTCGTGAGCAAGACAGCTTGACAGAACATGCTACATTTGTCGTTTTCCATATCTATATAAAGGTAATCAGTTACAGTTTTAAAATAGACATGAAAACTAAAGTTTAAACTTAACAAAGTTCAGAAAGAACTGCACGAGAAAGAGCATGTTTATATATAAATACATAAAATAACAAAGCAACAAACAGAAACAGTTTTTAAATTATATTTGTTTTGGCAGATGTGCCGCTAAGATTTGAGAGCCGACATAATTTTAACAAACGTGCCTACTAGTAACAAACCGCTTAGAAATCAGTTATGAAGTAAAGTGAGCAATTTTAAAATTTGTTTCTCATCATTTTCATAATAATTTAGCATCACTGTAATCATTAATTAATTAGTTTACAGGTTTATTGGTTAACTTAATTTATTAAAGATTAATTACCTAATTTAATAGAAAAAACAGAACTAAAAAAACCTATATGGACCTTGCTCTGTACTAAGGTTGTCTGAAAAATTTTGATTGATTTCATAGTAACAACAATTGAAAATTTCTTTGTCTTTGTTTATTAATAGTTCTTATTGTGCTTGTAGTCCTCATTTACCATACAATAAAATTTATTTAAACAATTGTTAATAATATAAAATTGGGTGAAATTTTTAATTGTTATTATCAATTCAATAAAAATAAACTACTTTACTGATTAGTTTATTTATTAAGTAAGAAAATTTAACAAAATAACGTAATAGAATCCTACCGGTATACCCTTATTTTATATATATTTTAAAAATAAAAAATAGTGTAATTTTAAAATATTTTTATTCTTTGTTTATTTATCAAAACTCAACCAGTTGCTTATTAATTAAAAAATAGTAAGACTTTATGGACACCTCATAGCAAGGTGACAAAAAAACAGGAGTTGTTTTAATCAAAAAATTTTATTTTCATTTTTCATCTGATATACCGTAACTTTTATTTGATATAACTTGATATACTTTCTTACTTAATCAACTGGATACTTGTTCATTTATTAAAAGTCAATTACCAAATTTATTGAGAAAATAAGATACCACAAATCTATAAATTCCTCTCTGAACTCTTTCTAAAATACAGGTTGCCCATAGAGGCTATTTACAATTTCAGTTTTGTTATAAAATCAGTTCTCAATATATCTTAACTAGGTTTGTTGTTTTCAATATCAGCAATAATTCAAGTTTTTCAATACTTCTGTGAGGGCCAAAACAATATATGGTATTGATAAATCCCCTTTGCAATTTTTAAAAAAAATAAAGACTTTATGGAAACCTATATAATACAAAGCTATAGAACCTAATTAGCAAAGTTTATTTGTTTGTTTATTATAATTTAAACTTCTTAGATTACTTATTAAAAAATAATAATCACCCAAATTTGATAATCCACAAATTTAATAATGAAGAAACTCAAACAAAGCGGCAAAACTAACCAACGAGTCGCGAGACTCCCTTCTTGAATGTATAGTTCAAAGCAATGCTGCAGACAGTGGAGTGGCTAACATGTGCGTTTGTGGATGGTTATATAACAGTCTAGGTTATGTAACAATAGGTCATTTGGTGCCATATTCTCTCCTATAGTAAAATCAGTCACCAGACCGTGCTTGATTGTTTAACAAAATTATTAAAATCTGCTATGTCATGCACGGATATAGTGCTCTAGCATGATTAAGCGTGAAAATGTGGATTTATGGTTTTTATGTACGTAACATGTATAGCACAGACCTAAATTTTTTTAAATTCAAAATGGAGGGTAAAAATAAACCCAAAGTACTTCTGGCGGGAATATCCCCTTCCTCAGTTGTTACATAATTTAAATTTAACAATAATTGTAGGTTATTTGACAACTTTAAAAAAGACTAACATTTTTCTTTGAATGTTACATAACGTAAACTGGAAGACGTTTCATTTTGATTACATTTTGAGAGAATTGCTGAAAGCAAGGTCATACAGGATCACTCCGAAACAAAAAAATATTCGTACAAATTAACAGGCGACTACTGAACTGCCATGCGCTACGGAGATGATAAATAATTATAGTGCAAATATATTTGATTTGATGCATTACAACAGTGGTTCCCACAAAGGGGCCGTAGACAATTTTTGAGAAGGCGCATAACAGAATTTGGAATCAGCCAATCAAAATAACACTAGAAACACCAACGGAATGACAAACCGATGGTAATAATAGCTGAAAAAGCTTCTGGAAAAAGCTTTTATGGCCACAAGCCATAAAAGGTTAAGACCCACTGTGCAAGCTAATCTGTGGACAATTAACTCTATGAATGTCTGATTGAGAAGGAGCATAATGGAATTTAGAATCAGACAATCCAAATAACACTAGAAATACCAACAAAATTACATACAGGGGGTAATGGATGCTGAAAAAGCTTGGAAAAGGAGGCTAAAAGCCATAAAAGGTTGGGGCCCCCTGTGCAGGCTGATTTGTAGACCACTGGTGGGTCGCGACAGGAATCTTAGTGGGTCGTGAAAAGATGTAAAAGTTTCGGTGCTCCCGAAGTATGCGAACCAAGAGTTTTATTTTAGTCCTATTATCAGTTCGAAGACTAGCCAAGAGCCTCCCGTAGTATTTATACCTAAAATTATGGCCTAACCCTAACCTAGTACACATATTACATTCCGATGTCCGCCATCTTGGTTCGCATACTTCGGGAGCCCTAAAGTTTCCTTATAACGATCTTCTCAAAGAAACAAAAATTTGCTACACAAAGAGTGACCATGGCTTTTTTTACGCATAGCAGTTTTGTACACTGTACAGCACTTCTTACCGTGTTTCCCCGAAATTTAGACAGAATTTAGATTTATTTTCTTTTGAAGAATAACACTATGTTATTTTTTGGAAGAGGTCTTTTGTGTTCATTTATCAAAAATAAAATTACATCGTAAAAAATCACGAAATTTTTTAATAAACATTAATTAAAAACCGACATCCATTGTTTTTATTTGTATTTCCTATACAAAAATAAAGTGACAGATATCATAATTGTGATTTCCACCTTACCTCAGGTCATTGAACCTTTCCTCTCCCACACATTTTGAATTTATTTTAAGGGTAGGGTTTAATTGAAATCATTTTTAAAAATTAGGTATTATTTTCAGGCCAGGTCTTATTTTCGAGAAAACACGTTAGTTTTGCAATGATTAGCCATTGCTGTGTTCTGTGTTATGTCATAAAAAGTTAAATGGGTCGCCATAAGCTGTGGTAATAAATAGTGGGTCTCGACTCTAAAAAGTTTGGTAGACAATTTCTGTAGACAATTGACTTTATGAATTTCTGATAATAGGCCGTATAAAGAAGGTTAAAGAATCGGTGCTACATTAGCGCAAGATCTATTGATGTATTGTCCCTCATGCGGTAGACCACGGGTGAAGGCTACATATAGTGGTAGCCAGAAATTTTCAGAGGGGGGGGGTCTGAATTTCTATTTGCCAAGTTAGATAGAAACAGCTATCGAGTCCAGCCGAACGTCGAAAAACGTGTGTTTTCATGAATCTTGAGGGGCGAAGAAGCGTTTCAAGCTTCGGGATATTGCTATATATGATACAGAAAAATGCTTTCATTTTTTTTACATTTCGAATTGGGGGGGTTCGACCCGAAAAACCACCCTTCCTGGGGGTAGACATCACTTTCAATGAATATTAACAAAAAAATATCGTTTAAAGCTTCTAAAATAATTTATGCGAATAAGCTAGTAAAAAAAATGTTATTTTAATTAAATTCAAAGAGACAACCGCATTGGAAGTCAAGAATAATTAAGTCCAGAAATGTGACCCATTACCTATTTATCGGAATCGTGAAAATTTTGACTTCAACTCCAGATTGATGGAATTTAGACTCCGACCACCACGCTCACTAAACTAACTTGAATACAAAGATACTCACCCTTTTCCTTCTGTTTTCATCTCTTCCTTTTTCAACTCTTCATTTTCAAGTTCAGATTCATCCATTTTCTTTGGTTCGTTCATTCACAATTTTTTTTTCAAATGTTCAAATTTAGAACAATAATTAGTTCATACTTGATAAGAATAACTAGATTTAGTTAGAACTGGAAATAGAAAAATGGAATTTAATAATGGCCTTTGAGTTGATTTCTCGGAATTTACCAGACTTCACTGGAAGTAGATTTCCTTAACCGTAATAATTAAATGCAGCTGATGATTTAGAAATTCAGTTATGACTGGAGAATTTGTCAAATATGTTTTCCTCACCAGTTGATTTCTCGAAATTTATGCGACTTTACTGAAGTAGATTGCATTTACCATAGCACTCCAATGATGCAGATGATTTAATAATATTTAAATCAGGGGTCGGCAACCTACGGCCCGTGGGCCGGCTTCACTAACCTTATAGTAACAAAACATCCGTTTTGACGAATATATATTCATCAGACTGAATTATATTATAACCTAATAATTATATAATTCACAATTACTCATTTAATGAGCATATACTTTAATTAAGCAAATTGCAACAAAACACAGAAAAGTTGATGCTAAGTGCAAAGGGTTCAATGGCGCTGAAAATATTCAAATGGAATTTTATGAGATGTAATGAGGAAATAAACCAATATTCTATTCGAGAGATGTATCACTACTTGATTTTTATTATAAAAAGTATCATCCGTTCGGGTTTTCAACTTTCTTAAAATATGTGCGGCCCGTCAATGACTTGCAACCTTAATTTTGGCCCGCGAGCTACAAAAGGTTGCCGACCCCTGATTCAAAGGTTATTTCTTTGAACAATCTTCTGCAGGCCAATTACTGTTATTTGTTCAAAGCAGGGATTGTAGCCATGAACCCACTGAGGTGTTCCATCCGGTCCAGTTGTGTCTCTTACAACCATAAGTTCTATGGATATAAAAAATTACCTTAATTGTTACATTGTGCTTCTTATTATTATATAAACATTAGCCTAGCTGTTGTAAATGAATAGTTTTTTTATAGTTTCTCATATTAAGTTTTAAGCCTTGGCCCACTCAGAAAAAGTAAGTGCCCATCCCTGTAGTAGAGAAGTTGATAGCTGTTAATGTGAGGAATTAAGTTTTTTGTTATGAACCTTATTTATAAAAAAAGTGAAAAGCACTGATTGAAGAGTTTTGACAGTCCCTTGACACACTATGTATATATAACACAGGTTGTCCAAAAAATTTCACCCGATTTTATAGTAGCAATTAAAAATTTCTTGTATTTGTTTATTAATAGTTCTTATTGTCCTTGTAGTTCTCATTTATTGCACATTAAAATTTATTTAAACTTACGATTGTTAATAATATAAAATCGGGTGAAAATTTTTGGTTAATCTGTATGTTTGGTTTATACTTGTTACTAAGATATTCGTATATGACAGGTTATTGAACTTTTAAAATAATTAAAGTTCTTGATTGATGCCTTATTTAGAGACAAAGAGAGAGAGAATATTATATTTAAATTCCAAAATGTCAAAAGACATTAAGACACGCATCCCAATTACTTAAAATAGCATTGAAACTCTTAATATGGTAGATAAAAATGTCAGTATGACCTCATAAGCTGATAACAAATGGAATGGTTATGTAAGATTATTATGTAACAAGATGACTTAGCAAAAAGATCAATATTGGGAAACGTCATACTTCACCGCTGATCGTAAATGATTAAGTCAAGAATTGTAAACACCAAAATAAAACAACGATAAATCATTTCGTTATAACTAGTATTGACAAGTGAATTCCTAAGATGTCTCCCGATGGAGAGAAAATGCTACAAGAACAAAATTCCTGACTTCAAGGGATAAATTTTCAATTCAAATAACTATAATTCACCCTATGTATGTAAATGTAACATATGTATCCCACTGGAAAGAAATTGCTATAAAATTGCCAACATTTTTGAATCTAAAGGGATCGTTTTCACCCGATATGGAGAGAAAATGCTAGAACAATGAGCTTAAAGCCCGGTTAGATAATATCATATCGTATTCTGAGTTTATATTTTTTGAGGAGGCCTGAAGCTGATGAAAATAAAAATATTTGGTAGATTGGATATTGCGGTTCATTTTGGATATCTACATTTCTTTATTTAGGAAATTTACGTTCCATCCACGTATTCTCAATTTCCGATTGAACCACATTCCATTACGAGAAAGGAGTTGCGCAACATCCAGCACTCATTTCTAAAAATTGAATAAAATTCATGTAATAAAATCCTCGAAAACATATCATTTGCAGCCAAAATTACCCTGTCATCAGATAACTCCACCACAAATGCGTCCAGTATTAGATAACGTTTCGCAACGTGTCAGATTTGGTAACGATTACAACTTTGTGGGCAGAGCTTTGGAAATAAATACAGTGTTTGTATCGCAGGTTTAGGGATGCATGGGTTCAAACCCCGTACCCATCACCTTGAGTTAGATTATATTTGCAATGCAGAAATGGCAGCGATTACCTCATGGTTGAGAACAGTGGTTTTCAAACTTTTTAGGCGCTGTCCCTTTTTTAGAATTTGTCAAGTCTCGTGCCCCACGCCCCCACCTCAAAAATAACTAGCTAACAATAAGCTACAAATAACAGATAGTGAGGCAAAAGTATGTTTTATTCCAAAAATACGTGGATGGAACGTAGATATCCAGAACAAAGAAATGTAAATACCCAAAATAAAGCTGGCAAAATGAAATCTAGCAAATTATTTTATTTTTAATTAGCTTCACGGCCCCTCAAAGAATTGTCTAAAACTTAGGAAAAGAACGATATTCGAGGGCCGCAAGAGGGGAACGCCAGCAAGGAGCCAATACCAGCACAAGTACGTTCATTAAGATACCCTGTATAACTGAATTGTTTTGAAATTTGAATAGGCGCTCAAACTGTGATAATACGGAAACAAATGGCGGTATCTAGAATGTAAAAAAGTGAAAACAAAGTGACTATTTCACTAAAGTTTGGCGGGCTATACTAAATCGATTTGGAAACCACTGCTCTAGAAAAAAAAATGCCGTACAATACATTATTACACGGCATAAATGATTATTCGAGATCAAGTTACCAATATCGAGTTAGGTTTATTCTGAGAATTTTTTTGACAAACAACTTGAAATATAAGCAGATCTTATCTTATTGCAATACATCATCTTAGTAATAGCTGAAAAAAGGGCGCTCCAGAACTGTGTGTACCAATACGGAGGCAACTAATTTTGTTCGCCTACTCTACATCAAGTAGTGTAAAGGGATTGAAACCTTTGGGCTTGGCTAACTTTAGCTTAGCCAAAGCTATTGGATAAACTAAAAAACAATGTGAACTTGAAATGATATAAACATCAACTAAATCTTACATGTTATATAATGAATGAGTCATGTTCCACACTTTAATTGAATTTTCCAAATCAATTATGTCTGATGCGGTTGAGCGAATATACACGAAAATATCACCCACAAGAGATACGCTGAGCAAATTGACAAACATAAAAATATCACAAATACCATGATAAATTATTATCTCACCTACCTATGTCAAAAATATAATAAAACAATAAAGAGATAAGGAACTTGATGCTTTGACATCCAAATACATTTATACATGTATTCGATCTATGATTAAGATAAACGTCAATGGGTTATAAATAAATGAGATATAACAAGTAGATACAGAGAAACAATAAGATTATTATTGATAAAAGAAACAAGTGTTTAGTCTCAGTGTGGGCGCAATGGTTAATAAGGCAGGTGTAGGAAAGGTTATCAGATCAGGGGTCAAAAATTAGTGGGTCATGTAATTGTGACGTAAAAATTACATTTTATGAACAATATTTACAGTGTTACAAAAGCAAAAGTGGAATACAATAGTCAATAAGCCTCGTGCCAAAACTAAATTTAATGAATATCTCAACAAATTCTGTGAGCTATTTTTTAACTGAAAAATTAAAACTTGGTTTTAGTTTGGTTGTGGCATCGTCAGGCGGGCCAGATTGAATTACCCAACGAGCCAGATTTGGCCCGTGGGCCGTAGTTCGCCCATGTGATATCTAAATATTGATTAGATAAAGTGATTAAGTACATAATTTTTACATGTAGCGGTATATGATTTATTGTAAAGATAGACTTCAGTAAGATATGATATGTAGATACAGAAAAACAATAAGCTCAGCTCAAAATAATGTTTTCATAAGTAAAACAAATGGCCAGTACGGGGATCGAACCCGCGACATTCGCGTTATTAGCACGACGCTCTAACCAACTGAGCTAACCGGCCAGACGGCCTTCGAATAGGCTAAACTGACACCATAAACAGATAAAAGAAAAGCTATTTAAACAAATCGTCTGTGTAAACAATGGAATACTTTGGCTCACTCATACTAAAGACTCTTAAGAGGAAAAAGTAAAACTCAATTTCTAACTTAGCCTACATAAATAGTACCATGCTGTAGGCCTACTCCTTTGATACCAACAGCGGATGACTAGTTAAGTTTTCCTGGTTTATGGTGAGGTTTTTAAATAGCTAGCCCAAGTGTGACATTGCCTCAAACCTAATGCCAGTAGTTTTACTCTAATTTAATTTAGTCACGCTTGGCTTGCGATGATGATTCATATATGTAAATGGAATTAAGTGTTGAGGTAATGAGATGTCAGTATGCTCTTGTCACATGATCATCGAACCAATCTCCACAATGGGTAAGTGAATGAATATTGATTCCACACAGACAAAATGAAATTCTTTACAATTTTGATGCAGAGGTGTGCAACAGGCGACCCACGACCTGGCCCGCCAAACCATTTAGTGTGGTCCTTGCATTCCATCAAGCATAAAATCCTAATATAATTTTATTAAAGTCGCTCTTATGGGTAAAAATGCCAAGTTTATTTTATCTTTTCTTTGTGTTGAAGCTTTCGCCGTTTTGACCGGTGCTTTTATTACTGTAGGGGTGAGCCACATCTTCTTTTTTTGTATGTCCCAGCTAGATGTCTGAGAGTGGGTATATCACCCCCCCCAGACAAAAATGTTGCGCATCCCCACCATATCCACATGATGATTAAAACCCATTTCCACAATGAATATCGGTCGGAGACCAAAGACTTATCGATCGAAACTGCGGTTTCAATTCATGACTCTATAGTGACACCACGTGTCCCATCACTAAGTAATCAATAACTCGCTAATTATACGACGTAATTCATCCAAAATCAAAAGGCTTCTGGTCCGAGATATGATGAATGCACATGCAAAACTTGGAGCAGATTCAACCTCGCCTTCGTGACATATCGTGTTCATCTAACAAACAGACAAATACCTATCAACATACTTACCGATCTTAAGATCGATAAGTAATGACTTGTGGGCAGAAAGAAATAAAACCCACATCTGAATAGACTTGACTTGATATGCTATCTTAATAAACTTTAGTAAAAGCTTCCTCACAAATATTAATAATCACTGAGGCGTGACTAGGCAGAATAATCACATACAAATATGTAAGAGTCAATGCTGTTTTCTCTCACTCCCTTGAGAACCAGTTATACAGAAGTATAATGGACAAAAATAAATGAATTAGTAATCTTGAGTTCAATTAAAATTTAATCAATATAGAATTACGACATGAACAAGTCCTAAATGGGGATTTTTATCACCGTTTCCAAAATTAAAACACATGGCCAGTACGGGGATCGAACCCGCGACATTCGCGTTATTAGCACGACGCTCTAACCAACTGAGCTAACCGGCCAGACGGCCTTCGAGTAGGCTAAACTAACAATATAAACAGAGTATCGATAAGAGTAAGGCTATTCAAACATATTGTCTGTGTAAACAATGAGATACTTTGGTTCTCACGAAAGACAGTCAGAGCTGGTTCCCCATAACTATTCAAAAAGAGGATATTTAGTCTTGGTCTGAATGATACTACGATACCTTTCTTTAAGAAGTTTTAAGTATCAACTTTATTACTTATCGATCTTAAGATCGGTAAGTATATTGATAGGTATATGTATGTCTGTCTGTCTGTGTGTCTGTTAGATGCACGCGATATCTCACGAAAGCGAGATTGAATCTGCTCCAGATTTTGCATGTGCATTCATCTTATCTCGGACCAGAAGCCTATTGATTTTGGGCGAATTATGTCGTATATTTAGCGAGTTATCAATCAATTATTGATATAGTGATCTAGATTTTTGTAAAGCGAGAGAATTTTGAAACCCGCCGAGTGTGTGTGTGCGATGCGCAGTGCGCAAGTTACAAGAGCGGATGAATCGAAACTGCAGTTTCTGTTTTGGGGGATCCCCTAACTATCGATCGATAAGTCTTCGGTTTCCAACCGATATTCTCGTTTCAAACATTCGTTTAAAACAATGATCTTTACATTCAAAATATTCCATGATATTTTCAGTTTGACATGGCCCGAATTATTGCACATTGTGTAATGAAATGCAGATCTATACCTTTAGCCTGTATGAGAAAACTTTGATAATAATCGGTCTTTACGTAATGATTTTTGCCAAAAAATCTCACAAATGCACTCCCTTAATACTTCAATGATCTCTTATATGATTCATAACATTCGTCAAAGATGTATCTCTTTCACTCCTCTTACAGAATGTGGCCTTACTAGGACAAATCCTCTTGTCAAGCCCAAGGCTGATTAAAACGGTAAACTCTCACCCTTGAATATATTTAAAGTGAGTAAACTCGCGATGTTTTGATCATATTTGGGTTTTTTCTGACTGCGGCCCGCAATACATCCTTTTTTTGCGGCCCCCTAACCTTGCAACCTTGGACCACCCCGTCTTATTCGACTCCTAACATTACTCAAAGATGGATCTCTTTCACTCTTCATAAGGCATTTGACCTGGCTAGGGGAACTTCTCTTATCCAATCAAAGGCAGGGGAGCTAGTTATTACAATGGCTCCAGCTCAGGCGCTTCGTTTTTCAGCTTCGGAGCTGGGCTGGACATGACAGATTTGATCATTTATATCAGGGGTCGGCAACCTACGGCCCGTGAGTAATATAATCCGGCCGCGGCACTTCACTGAATTATAGTAACAAAACAGCTGTTTTGACGATTATATTTTTTACGTAACAGAATTTATTGAGCGACACGTGTAGACTAAATTATATTATAATCTACCGTATTTTCTCGAAATTACGCCTATCTCGCGAATAAGCCGACTCCCTAATACCAGCTTCAAAATAGTGAATTTATAAAAATTCGCATATACGCCGTTTCTACAAATCGTAATGGAAGACAGCACTTTGCGGATTACTGTCAACATAAAAGGAATTAAATCAGCGCCGACTTGAAGTACCGAATGTATCACATGAGAACATTTTTGATTGAAAATATTTTACAATCCTTATTTTATATTATATGGGCTGATATATTTTATAATGTATGCCAAAGTGTCTGCCGATTATTTAATTGACTTTGTATACCAGCTGTTATTTGTGTTAATCCTTTAAAAACAAAAAGGTGGGAAGCACTTCCTGCCCGATATCGGCACTTCAGAAAGAAAACGCTACCACGAGATAACGTAATTGATTTATGACACTTGATTTATGACACTTCCGTTTTGCTGATTCAGGAAAAAAACGGAAAACACAGCTGTTGCCTAACCCATGGACGTACAGCAATATTTATCACACCATATTCATATGTTATTTCAACTTTTCAGTTAAATGGTTGTTCAAAATAATTGAAATTACAGTTTTATTGTTAAGAATTAATGCTGTGACTGTGAGTATTATTCTACCTGATTCTTACTTGTAAATTTATGTTAATAACGTCTATATTGCTTTTCAATGCGCGGTGATTTGTATTAATGAAGGGATAAAACAGAAGGGATCAGCATAAAACAATTTCTTTTAAATCGAATGTTGTATTAACACATTCTTATAAATCGCTGATTCGGAAGTTGCTATTAAAAGGATATTCAAACGTCATAGAATGAATGTCGTTTTGTGACATATTTACAAGCTCCATTATTTCGATGTTGCTCCGTAATGCGATTTGAATAATTTTATTTATCATTTAATTTTAAATATTGTGTCATCACCTCAACAGCGTAAGCGATGTCATGCACATGTAACGGTAAATATTTCAATTATAACGGAGATAAGAGTCTTCATCAGCGCAACTGAAAAGGATAACATATCGTAAAGGTGATCAAAATGAGGGCGCCGTTACTTGCGTTGTACCGCGATAGTGCACCAAACCAAATGATAACGTTTCACCACGAAACGCTGGCCGTAAATCGACGCCAATCAGACTGTACAAGCGTCACGTGTTTAACAACCAATCACAGACTGTACAAGCCATCAGCTGTATGATGAGACAATCACACCGGCACAAGCGATTGTGTGTGTGCGTTCTTTATCGTGAGAACTTAGTGCGGTTTGAAGCTTTTGGAATTACCGGCAAGTTAGCTAAATGTCAATCTCGTTGCGTGATCAAAGTCATGCGCGAATGAGTCGATTTTTTTATGCAATCTGAGTTACGCGAGTATAAGCCACCCCCTTAGTTTGGCAACTTTTTTTTTGTGTTTTAAACTCGGCGTATGTGCGAAAATATACGGTAACAGGTATAAAATTGACAATTACTCGTTTAATTAACCTATAATTTAAATATAATTAGACGAATTGAAAAAATAGGCAGAAAAGTTGATGCTAAGTGCAAAAGGTTCAATGGTGCCGAAAATATTCAAATGGAATTTTTTGAGATGCAATGCAAAGTATCACTGCTTGATTTTCATCATAAAAAGTATCATACGTTCGGTTTTCAACTTCCCAAAAATATGTGCGGCCCACCAATGACTTGCAACCCTTAATTTTGGCCCGCGAGCGACAAAAGGTTGCCGACCCCTGATTTAAATAGTCTATTACAAAATTAGCAATGTGAAAATATATTTAGGTGGTTAGGAGCTTGAGCCACTAAAAGTTCTTGTAGCTCTTGCTGTCATTATGAGCTTGGCTCCAGCTCTAACAAAGTGGTGGCTCAAGCTCCCCAACCCTGATTAAATCAGTGTCACGATCTGAAAATGCTTGGAAAGTACGGCCAGGAAGTGTACACTAGGGATGTTACTCAAAAAAACATAATCAAAGTGAAGTTGTATAAAAAACGATCGACATATTATAAGTACGAGGCCTCTAACTTTGTATAAGTGTATGTACAGTGCATTGTCTCAAAAGTTTAAAATTTTAGCATCACACCAACACAAATCTTATTCTGTAACATTATGTTTGATGAAAGTCATTGTTATAAATTACTTGTGAGAGAAAGTATGACCAGGTCACACAAAACGAGCATAATATTTGAGAGAAAGTTTTTTGCAAGACCTCAAATAAACCTAAATGTGTTTTTAAATGACTTTCTTGAAGCATAAAACCCATGCCCAACTAGGGCAAACAACTAATTCAGCCGACATTTAGAACAGTGGTTTCCATACAAGGTAATTATCCCCACAGAGGTAATTTGGCAATTATTAGGGGATGATCCAGACGTTCACTGTTTCAACAATTTCTTTTGTAAAGAAAAGCTAAACATTCAATGCTCGAATCTAGTCGTGAGCCCAGATGGCTAGTCACACACTTCGTATGAACATAATACCAAATTTCGCCACAGATTGTAGGCTAAAATGCTGAGTTAGCGCAAGTTTAGCATCTTAAAGTTGAATTGGAAGATGCAATGCAGATATAATCGCCATGTTTGATATGACTACTGTATTTTTTGGATGGGGTAATCAAGCTTTAGGAAATTTGAGGGGTAACGATATCAAATACTCTAGGAACCGCTGGTTTGGAATGTCCATAATAGGCACAGTTCATCGGGGAGAAGAGTGAATGTTTTTTTTATAAAACCATTGTAAAAACTTCTAATAGATTGAAAAAATACAGATTGGATTTTAATGATCAAAATTTTATTGGAAAAATATTCAGAAGAGTCTGATGTCATTATTTTTCAGAATTAGATTTAAATTTTGAAAAAATATAAAAGTATTTTTGTCCAGCTATTCTGACTGTATGACACCTAAAATCATGCCGCTTCTATAAACTCCAGGACTTTATGTCTTATATTATCATCCTAAAACTGCTAATTCTAGCATCTAGTAAGCACTAACTGTTCCACTGACTGACTTTTTAAATTTGGATGGGTTTTATTTTAATAATCGCAAGAATAATACAATGCATGTACACACAGAAAGATAAAGACAGGCTCATAAAAGAAAAAAAAATCATAACAAATCTAAACAAATAAACAGGATCCCAGGTCCGTAGGTATGTCGAACAAAAGAAATGTGATGTGTAATTACTGCCAAAACTGCTTGAATAACGTCAAACTGATATTTGATCACATTACAGCGTTATGTAATGTGAAATTTTTATGATATAAAAAAAAATATGTCTAGAGCGGAATGAAATTCTCGACAACCTGACAACGTGTTTAGTTATAATCAAACCTGCTTAATCTTCAGTAAGGAGGTGTGTCACATGACAAATACTGAAATAGGGTACCGGTATCAAGTATCTGAGTATAGTGCGAAACTGACTTTTATTTGAAAAAATAAAAATGTGGGCAGTATTTTCACATCACATTTTTGTTTGGCGATATTTAAGCATTTACTTTCACATCACATTTTTGCTTGGCTGCTTGGCGTTGTTTAAGAACTTACTTATAACACGCAGGACGGAAATTCATATACGCACTGAAACTTCAAATAAGGTCCAAAACACTGAAACATACAGACATAAGCTAGTCTGTTTTTGAGTTATCTTACCTTGATTTCTTCACAGTAAGTCTTCGATGTTGACCAGCAGCTACTTACCGTAACATATCACTAGAAGCTCTAATCCCTACTGTACTTCTCTGAATAATTCCAAAGGAAAAGGGAACAGGATACGCCCTTCAAAGAAACCTACTCGAAACCCGAGGAAAGCCCCTAAAACAAGAAAAGCTATTTCCAGTGAATCGCTTTGATTACGAAAGAGAATCACAGTGGTGTTTGGAGTCGGAATTGTGGATTGAAATAAAATTTATTGATTTTGGGTTACGTCCCATACCGAGTATCAAATATAAAACTTGAACAGGATGTTAGATTTTTATTGCTTATCTGATGGAAAATATATTGTAACCTGGTTGTTACCAGTAGTTAGAAGTAGCTGAACCATGATTTTTCGCCTGATTTTTATACTATTAAGTGAGTCTGAAATTGAACACGTACAACTTTTTCTTGGCAAAACCTTCCATCTTATATTCTGTAAGGTTTTGTTTGCCCTCCTGATTTTATAATCAGTTTTTTATATTTTATTTTTATTTTTATCAAATATTTGAACGCTTGTTATGCTGATTATGAAGTAGAAATAAACTTATACTTATTCTGAGGGTGAACAAATTCGGTAAGCAAATACCGTACCAAATCGACCGAACTATGAGCTGTCGTCGGGTTACCTGTGCAGATCGGGTTGATAGGTGCAATTATCTTTTTCTTCGGTCTAATGATAGAAATGTTAATATCCAACTCAATCCAAATAAATACATATAAAGCTTAAGCATACACCTGAAGCAATTGGTCCAGGAATCAAGGAGAAAAGCGATTTTTTTCAATGATGTAATGATAAATCTCACATTTTGTCTACACCGAGATGCGTGTGCTGTTGTTTACGTATTTTATTCAGTCTTTTAATTCACAAAAACTTTGCATTCCTCGGATCAATATGACAAAAAAGTCTTCTTTTTTTTCAAAATTTCTGATCTAATGCTACTCATGTGAGTTACGGTGCATCTTCATATATTTGTGAATAGTAAGTACGTATGAATAGTAAGTATGTTTATTTCGATTTTCCGTTACAACAAAACAGAGAAGCAATACAGGGCAAAACAAACAAATATACGGATAATCAGGAAAGAAGGCAAAATCTAAAAAATATTTAAGACGTGCATCACGCATGTCTACTTCCCCCAAATAGCAAACAATACATTGAAGTAATTTAAAAAAAGATAGTTCGGGCGTAGATACTTGGGTGTGGAGTTTGAACATAAGCTGCAAATAGCGATAAGACAGACAGATAGATTTCATTTCGATTCATTCGCAAAAAATAAAACAATACACAAAAAAGAGAAAGGCGAACAATCTGGAAAGTAAACAAAACCTAAAAATAAGTTTATAACAGTTGAGGTTGCGTGAAACTAACTACCTTTCCTTGCTCTCTATGCCTTTGCGCAGGTGGATCCGTATGCGTATTACGCAAGGATGCTGTAGCAAGAGTGTAAATGGCTATTCTATTCAATTCGAAAGTCTTGCTGCACACGAACAAACATTTCAATCAATCAGGCAAACATTTCAATCAATCAGGCCATTCCATCAACGACTTTCTGGTAATTGGAATAGAAAAACTATATCGAGATCAAATATACCGGCAAACGAAAGAAACCTATTTTATTAACAAATTCAAAACATTAGAACCTCTAGGGATGAATTTAAGAGATGGATAAATTCACAATTTATGCTAATTTGAACATTACATTTCATTGTCACTTACACTTGATTTCTATTTCGCGGTTTAAGTCATTTCCTTACATTGCAGCCATGACCCTTAAATGAACTTAGGCGATACCACAATTTTATTTATATCTCTCTATCGCAAACAGACCCAACATTTGAAACCAATAGTTGTAGTTATAGTTGTAAAATGCTTGTCTGAAGAAGTCTGACCTCGGTCAGACGAAACGTTACAGAAATATATTTGTGTTCGTGTGCAGCAAGACTTTTGAATTGAATAGGATAAGTTTATAACGTAATAAACACGTTCACTCACCGAGGAGAAAAGAAAACAAATCCCAACAAACATGAATATTAACGGTTTGTCATTATTCAGGCGTCTAACCTCAAACGTAACATGATTTTGAAGTTAGACGCCTGAATAATGACCAATCGCTAGGGAAAAAAACATGAAAATGGCATTTTAGGGTGAAGGGTGACGCGAAATAAACAAAGATGGTTATCGAGCAGCGACACCTGTGGTGTAGGTTGGATAGGATAGGATAGGATTTACATATTTATCCCGGGGGAGAGGAAAGCCGATAATACGGCTTATCCATATGGCGAACCACGGCCTCTCGTCCGGTTACCATTCCAAGTCGGGTATGGGATTAGTTTTACTGTATTGTTTGTTTTCGGAAGCATGGACTTGGTGGTGGAGGAAGCCGTAACCGACCAGCGGTTACGTGAACCACCCAACGACGGCGAGGAGTCCAGCAATCCTCTCGCACATAACCATCCCTGCATGGGATTCGAACCTGCGAACCCACGCAGAGTAATTAGAGGTGCGGTGGCGAGCGTATTCCTAACGCTTAGCCCGTTGAGCCACACCGCCGCGGTTGAATAAAGACAAGTCGAACAAAATATATATATATATATATTTATCCGTATATATATATATAATCAATAATATATGATAATTTGTAATAATTGATGTGATTCTGAACTCACCTGACTAATAGTCTACTGGTCGATAAACAACAATAATAAAAGCAGCGTAAAAGAACTATATCTATATCTAAACAACAACAAACAAAATAAAACATAGCAAGAGCATCTTATGCCCCGGCGTTCCGACTTCAGTATTAATCAAAATCCATGTGCTTTGTGAACTTGTACTAAAATCTATTTCACGCATTCCTTGAAGTTTCTAATCCCATACGTTTTATTACCTGCATCTGTCTGTACGCATTTTGTTTTATCCATATATATATATATATATATATACGTTTTGTGTCTACAAATGAGCTAAATTATATATTTCACAAAATCCACCTAAACTAAAGAAAAAACGCATTAGCTTTGATGAATTTTAATTTCTCATTTGATAATAATTTACAATAAATTGCATTTGAAAAAATCAGGTAAAATTTCAACTAAATTAACTATTACATTACAGTGAGCAATAAACAAAGCTAACTACATCTAGTAATGGACAAAAAATCAACTAGAATCTATCACAATTTTCCTATTCATTTTAAAAATAAGAAGAGAGAATTGAGGCGACTTAATCATGAAGCGTACCAAACCTTTTCATCAAGATAACGGCCCAGGTCGGATACGGTTGGACAAAATCAATTTGACACAACTCTGGAATATAAAATAATAGTTCCATATGCATGGACTATATAAATTGGCAAAAAAGTGATCGTAGAAAAATTATACGACAGGGGTGCGGATCGAGAGTGTTATTCGTAAAAAGCTCAATCAAGTCTTAAATTACTGTTCTTTCACCGCCTGTGATATCTTTGATTAATGAGTTAGTTTAACTACAAAGCATTGATCAAAAAAGTATTCAAAATTGTCAGTAACTCAGTTAATGGGCGAAGAGTCTATTGTTTTATATTATGGCATAGCGTTTTCTTGAATTACATTATTTCTAAGATCTTAATTTTTTAAAATCAAACAAATTATTGAAAAGTTTCAGATTATATTTAGATGGCGGAGAAAAGTATTTTTTAAAGATTCTAAAAGCGAATAAATTTTTATAATCATTTCTCTACAATGGTAATGGATGCTAAAGTTCATAATAAAAAAATTAACAATGCGTTTACTTTGCAATGATTTGTGCAATAGCATGCGAAACGAGTGTCCAAAATTATTATAACAAATTCAACTTTAAATCTATTTATCAAATCAAATAAATCTTTAATTTTTTTCAATTATTTCTCAAATTTTTTTTGTTTTTAAAATTGCAAAGATTCTCTTAAAAATACATAAATATTAAAAGCTTACAATACACATAGAAATCCGCAACAAACGTGACTCAATGAAATCAGATCTTATAAATCAAACTAGGTACAAACTATGCAATGAAGCAGTACGGGCACCATAAATTAAGAGTGTAGTTCACTTCAGGATCTGAGATTTAACCTCAACATAGAAAACAAAATATAGTTACACTTCGCTTGCAATGAACGATTGTTCTATTTAATTTACCAATGATTCCAACAATGGACAATTAAAAATAATGTTAAAAATACCAGACCCAAATTTTTCTTAAATTTTGATTAAAAAAGGAACAAAATTTTTTTATTTTGACAAAGCAAATAATTTAGCAATACATAGACACAATATAAACACAATTAAGAAGCAAAATGAACGAGTAATTTTTCTTATGAAAATTCTGCTCTATTCAACTACTGAGCTCCTTTTTGGGCAACTCCAGTAGTCTTATGTCCTGTATTCATAGAGACAATGCCAACGTAGATAGCCAGTACTACATTCAGCATTGAAGGAGGAGCTCCAGAGGTGTGTGTACCAATATGGAGGTAACTAATTTTGTTCGATTATTTTACATCAAGTTATATAAAGGGACTGAAACCAATGGACCTTTCCCCGACCTTTGACTTCCGAAAAATTCTTCCTATACTTCACCATTGCAAAATTTTTGGGGCTATTTTAAGAGTGCTTTTGCCATCTTGGCGCCTGTAAAATGGGGTACATGTTTCAAACCATCACTATGATTCATCGCATACAACAATCTGTTTTTTTAAAGTACCGTAAAATAATTTTGACCTAGTCTATCACAGCTATTTCTACACTAATTTTTTATTACTGCGATTAAATTAAAACTCCTAGAAAGACAGAGTGATCATTGAAATTATCTGATCTATATTTAAGTTTCCAAAACACAACTGAAAACTAACGAATAGAGTTCAAAAACGCGAAAACGAGATAATGTTCACGACCACGCTTGTAAATCTGTCTGAGTGAGAAAAGTGTCTGAGTGGATGCGAAAAGGGAACGATGTTACGTCACTTTTTGCATCTTGCTGATTGGCCAATGTTGGAAGTAAACAAGGAAGTCGATGCTCGGGGAAAGGTCCATAGGCAGGGGGTATATTCACTTGGCTAACACAGAAATTCCATTCCGAATAAAATTATTGCCTAACCCTAACCTAAACAAAAATTATTATGCTATCTCATTTTGAAATTTGACAACAAGCTTTCTATGAATTCCAGCTCAAATGCAGGATACAAAATACAGAAGCGCAGGTTTGCGAGCAGTTAAATGAACTGTTAGCTGCAAAATAGTGAATAAGCTGGCATGGTAGTAAGCTATATAGTACTAATCGCAAGAATATGAAAAATTAAAATTTGCTCATCAGCATAACCTATGAATTGAAGAGTGTATTAAGATTGCACAGTCATTATTCTAGTGACCCTTGAACTTTATAACTTCCTGTTCTTCTGCTTAGTCATGGTATTCAACATCATACTGATGTAAGAGGTCAGGAGGTCATCCATTTTGTAACCCTGTGCAATGAGAAAATTTGATTTCTTATTGAAATGAATAATGACAATACCGTATAAAAAGTGGCTTTTATGGCAATCTCATAGGAGAAGAAATACAAAACACACTAATTTTGTTCGACTGTGCCCATGTATGTATGTATGTTTATTTGTCTCGTAAAAAGCAACAAAAGCGTAGATAACGGGATGTAAGCACAAGAACAAACTGGCCCAAAACACAAACGTGCGCATTGCACTCCCTTTGAAAAGTTTTAAACAAAAATAAATTTAATAAATATAATATGGTCCCTTATACAGACAGTTGTGCAAGGAGAGTGGGTGAGTGTGGTAACAGGGGTAAGGGTGGAGTATACAAAACTGTTTGTACAAGGGAATTTGTAAGACAAGACAACATCCATAAATAAAACATAACACGAAATAAACTGCATGTATAAATAATACTAAAATTTAGCATTTGGACATTAATACAACACCTTTGTAATGGGGGAAAGCATAGCTTATTAAATACTCGCCAGTATCATATATTGACGCAATGGAAGACGTCATACAGGTTGCTAGAGGTAAAACTGACATTGCAAAAGTCCCTCAGGAAATGCTTTGTGAAGACAGATTTTGTTAAAGAGTCAGCCAAAATGTCCGCCTATCTTGCCTGCCCGCTTCCGATTTTATTTCATGATTATTGTTTGTTTGTTTATTCCTACTGAAATATATACTGTAATGAAATATTCAGAAATGAATAAAACATTTATCTTTCTTGCCAAATTGTATCCCGTATTTTTAGTGCTTTCTGTCAACATAGTCAGAAGTATAGCTTAGTTATAGTAAATCATAAAAAGTACCGTAATTCTTTGAATATTATTTACTGAAAGGAGGGTGATGATAGCTTACCAGAGTTGTTTCACACAGAAGTTTGCTACCTCTGACCATGTTTCCAATTGTCATGTGGAAATAAGTGTTTCCACTGCTCCAGTTACTGATTTTTGTGAAGGGGAACGTTACCAGTATCTGTCAGAATAAAAAAAAGGTTAAAGATGTTTTTTTTATTTCAATTATAGGAGATTACTTTTCTTCAAAAAATTTGTCATTTTCGCAGTGAATTTTCTTTGATTCATATCAGTTTTTATGACCAACTGTTGCATAATGTACTGATATATTACTGGTGTACTGGTAAGCTTGCACATTTGCTCCAGATACCACACCCTATCCAAATTCTTTTTCCAAGTTATCCTATAAGAGCTTTACTGTATTTATATTCATAGTCAAGTTTATTTTTTCCATCCAGTGAGAAATAACCTACAAAATTGAGAAAAAATAATATTAAACACACATTTTACTGGGGAACGGAAGTCACAGGGAACCAAGATTGATTATATCTAATTAAATTTCTAATGATGGAAATTAAGTATACCTGCCTGTTGTTGTTAATAGGGAAACTTTAGAACTTACATTTTTAGATTTTGGATCAATCAAGCTGACTCCATGCTTATTGATTGCTATCAGTAGATTCTCTGGGTAAGCTTGTTCTGTTGTTTGCTGAATTTAAATGAAAAAACAAAAGTTAGATAACATTGTAGCAAAAAAATCTTGAATGTTTAAATTTTTTAGAATCAAATTCCGAGATTAACCTACCACAGTTTTAGATAGGTATTTTGGGTGGTAGAGTTCATCTGGTCTTACATCCAGTACCGGTAACTTATTTAACGAGAATATAGGTCGGAGACCGAAGACTTATCGATCAAAAGTTAGAGGTTCCCCCCAAAACAGAAACTGCAGTTTCGATTCATGCGCTCTTACTCCATTACTCCATAGTGACACCGTGTGTCCCGTCACGAATTAATTATTAACTCGCTAATTATACGACATATTCCATCCAAAATCAAAAGGCTTCTGTTCCGAGATATGGTGAATGCACATGCAAAATTTGGAGCAGATTCAACCTCGCTTTCGTGAGATATCGCGTGTATCTAACAGACAAACAAACAGATAAGTACCTATCAACATACTTACATCAAGATCGATAAGTAAGATTAATGAGAATTTAAATGTTTTTTTGGTTTTAATTCAGTTCCCACAAGCTTAACTCATTCATCTTGACCAGGGGTGAAATATAATGTATTACAAAATAGGCTCCTATAGCAATTCTACGAAAGACACTAGTAATAGCTTAATCTTAGAGTAAGCCAATAAGTGGCCCTTCGAAGTGTTTCATCAAGCCCATTTGTGCCTGCTGACCTCACCCAGGCCGTAGTGAAGAAACACTGCGAAATAATCTTATCAAGCAATTAAGCTAGGAAAAAGTTTTCTTGTCAGGGAGTAAAGTAAAATCATTTTTGCACGTAATATTGTGTCCCCTATCCAACTGCTCTGGGCCCCCTTGCATAGGCTCCCAGTTGGTTAACGCTTCTGTAGACAGTATCGAAATTTATTATCCATTTCTTACCTCTAACAACGCCGATACCAAAGTATTTTTACAATGTGCCATTTCAATCAAATGGTGTGACTACAAGAGAATCCTGCTGTAGTGGCAAGGAGTCTAACAACCCTCTAAATTTGAATTATCATACAGAAGCAAATTAAGCTAAAAAATATATTTTGGTTTTAAAAATATACAAGCATACCCTGACATCGAAAAAGGCAGAACCGAATGTCTGCCATCGATAAACAATCTTCAAGAAGGAAAGCTTGGATTCATCTTTGCTTTTACCACTGTGCTTGTTGAATTGAGCAACAATTTGCTGAAAACATAAAATAGGAATTTAATTACATTGCACTGTACATAGTATGGCACAGGAAGTCTTTCATTATTGATGTTAAATAGAAGCTTTCATTAGTACAATGTTAATTCAAAGTTATTTATTGGTATAGGTACATTATATTGGTGCTCCAGAGGTATGTGTACCTATATGGAGGTAACTAAATTTGTTCGCTTATTCTACATCAAGTTGTGTAAAGGGACTGAAACCTATGGGCAGGAGGTATATTCACTTGGCTAACACAGACTCGTAATGAAACTAAAATGAGGAAAATAGGAATAAAATTATAGCCTAACCCTAATCTGGTACACTAACTACGGGAGTACTCCTTGTATCTTTTGCACATATGCCAGCCTCATGGTAAGCTCATTGCGGAGCGCACATATCAAAAGTTCAGATATTTAATGCTAATATTAGAAGTCAATAAATATTAATAAATCATAATAAACTGAGCAATTTTTTAGGACAACTGAAAGAGGCTCGCATACTCTTAAGATCTTATAGACATAATTTGATTTTCCCAGACCTGGAGAAAGAGCCAAAATTTCTTAAAGAAGGATCGGGAGTCTGGGTTGGATTCTCAATTTTTGTCAACTTAGATGCTGGAGTAGTATTGGAATTGATTTTGAGCTTATCGGTAAAATCTGGACCCCTGCATAAAAAGTGGCTTCCTAGGGCTCCCGAAGTATGCGAACCAAGATGGCGGACATCGGAATGTAATATGTGTACTAGGTTAGGGTTAGGCCATAATTTCAGGTATAAATACTACGGGAGGCTCTTGGCTAGTCTTCGAACTGATAATAGGACTAAATAAGGAAAATTTGAAAAAAATTATGGTCGACCCTAACCTGTTACCCATGTTACGTTCCGATGTCCGCCATCTTGGTTCGCATACTTCGGGAGCACCGGCTTCCTATACCAAACACTGTTTTGCATCGAAACAAGTTTTACTAGCTAACTTATCTTATAGATCATTGGTTCTCAAAGTGGGGTCTGGGAAGCGATTTTGGGGGGGCCGCGAAGCAACTTGACACCAACACAGAATCACTGCTGCGATGGTTTTCAGAAGGGACAGTGCTGAAAAGGTTTTAGTATCTACTTGTGCAAAATACACGGTTTCCTGCAAGAAGTAAAGCATGAACAACACAAATAATTTCTCAGATGCTTGTTTCCTGGTGCGCCTATCTCTGTCATGCTACTCTACATTGAAACAACACTGTTATAGATAGAAAGCCACATTTCTCCATATGATTAAGTCAGCTTATCACCTATCCTCTATGCTTAAAACGAATGTGAAATCCATCTTACCCTCTTCCAGTCATCAGGCGACATCAGTCTCAATAAATCTGTCGGGATAAGTTCTTTCAACATTCGTGGAATATTCGGAAACTGGGTCTTGTCTTCTCCAAATTTAACTCTAAAAATAGAAATGAGTACATCAAGCTTGAAAATGTGTCAAGTTCAGATGTTGTACCTAGCGAAAAAATTGTGTTACTACTGACAACACTATTTGAATTTATGTTTAGAAATTGAACTGTAGAAAATGTGACAGTTTAAACGTTTAAAACAGTGTTTCTCGAACGAGGGGGTGCGCCCCACAAGAGGGGCGTACACAATATTTTGAGCGGGCGTGAAGCTAATTAAAATTCAAAATATTTGTTAGATTTGATTTTAACTGCCTTATTTTGGATATTTACATTTTTTTATTGTTTACATTTATTTACTATTTACACATATTTTCAACAGGATTTTCAAACAAAACACACTTTCGCCCCACTATCCTCTTGTACATATTTATCGGAGGTGAGGAGGCGAGTGTATTCCTAAGGCTTGGCAAGATGAAACACACCACCACGCCTAGATTTAGACGGGCTGATGGTAGGCAGATAGACATGAAATCCAATAAGATTAGGCCATCTTTATAGCTTTTCATTTCTCCTATGATAAGGGATAATTAAAACCAATTCTATTTATAACACAACATACCTGTAAATCAGAGCTGCAAGTTGTATTCCTTCTTCTCTGGTGCATTTATGGTAACCTCGCAAGAACTTAGGAACTTCTTGATAGTAATGGAATATTTTGTCAGCGTTGGAATCTTTTCCAGGAGATACCATCATCCATAGCTTACGCATGAAAAAGACTTGGTATGTCAGCTGTTGTATGGAGCCTGAATACAAGTATATTGGTGTGTTCGAAGTATTAGTGATAGTATTAACATATTTATACCAGGGGAGAAGAACCAATAAAATGGCATAATTATATATGGCCTCTCGTCCGATTACCAGTCCATGTCGGGTATGGGAGTAGTTACCTAGTTGTTTGTTCTCTCAGATGTGTTGGGCTTGATGGTGGAGGAAGCTATTACCGACTAGCGAATACATGAATCACCAACGGCTGGATTTGAACCTGTAAACCCACGCAAGGTAATCAGAGGTGCTGGGATGGGCATATTCTTGACGCTTAGCCTGATGCGGCATACATTCACATTTAATAAAGTTTGGTTCCAAGTCTTGCATGGACCCCAAGTTGAAAAATTATCTATATGTGATATTGAAATATATAAGATAATTCTTACCATCTCGACTGGGTCTTGCTTTTTTCAGCCAATCTGTCAGATGTCTCACGAAATCGAAAAAGAAATCGGCTTCTGGAACGCTGATAACTTTGTCAGCAATCTTGACAAATAAACTGAATCCTTCTGATGATTTAAGTCGAAGTCGATTCGCGATATTGTGGCAGAAATCCTTTGCACGAGTGCTTGACTCAACTTCAAATGCCTGTCAAAAAATGAGTAGAGTTGTAAAAATGAACCAGATCAATACATAATCATTCACTAAAGGATTTCAACTAGATTTTTCACCATCAAGCATAATATCTTAATCGAGACAGATTAAGTTTGAAAAGGCGCCCACATTGTTGAAAATACAAAATTTGTTTTTTGTTCTTGTCACATTGTGAAATCATTTGCCATGTTATCTGGTGAATTTATTACTGTAAGTATAATCAATAGTCGCATTTTTTTCTCTTGCCTTTCACGCGACATATTTTTCAATTTGTTGTGAAAAAACTAATTTTTTTGTATGGCCAAAATAGATGTCTAAAGTTGGTTATATGGCCCACCGACAAAAATGTTGCACACCCCTGCTTGCACACGCCGAGGAAAAATAGTCAAAGTGAGAAATTTATCAAATAAGGTTGCCAACCATTGCATCAAATCCGTGTAAAAGAAGATAATTCAATGAAATCTTTGTACAAACCTCATCAGTACTATCGGGGAAATAGACTTTGTGGAAAATCTGAGTTGTTTTATGCTGGATGGCTTCAACTTCTACAATGTGAGGAGGATATTTTCGATGCCCATGGCGCAAAGTTCTCTGAATTCTGAAATAAATATTTTGAATAAATTTGAAATACATAAGTATTGAGGTAGTCCCACCTTTACACTGAACACGGCTCTAGGATAGGATTTATATATTCGCCCCTAAGGAAAGGGAGGCCGATAAGGCAGCTAAATCATATCACGAACTATGGCCTCTCGTCGGGTTTTCAGTTCATGTCGGGTATGAATTAGTTAGTCAGTTATTCCTAATTAACGAAATATTTGATAGTTCATCTGCTGGGCTAATGTTTTTATAATAATAAGATGCACAATGTAACAATCAGCGTCATTATGACATTATTTTCAACAGAAAGTTATATTCATAAAAACTATAGTCGTAACTTCAGACATAAGTAGGCCGGATAAAACACATAATTGTAATTGTCCACCCCTGATATAAGTGTATGATTCTCTCTGACATGGCGCCACATTTATACAGAGAGTTGATAGTTGTTGGAAAGACTTTTAGGGTTTACATATAATATATTTTTTCATTACTACTATCTAGATAGGGAAGTAATATGTAATCCTGATTTCTTTAAATGCAATGCTATCGTTTTTAAGTCTTATTGGCAACACGCCAACCATCATACCCATGGACACAATCATTTACTATTGGATTGTTTGCAAACAAACCCACTAAGGATAATCAGAGGTAATGTGGCAAGTGTATTCCTAACTTAGCATGAGTCGCCATGCCGCCTGGCCATGGCTAGCAGATACTCACAGTAAGATAGCTAAAGGTCATCGATTTGAAACAGATTATCTGATTTATATTGAAAAAAATTTAATCTATATTTGAGTACTCCCATAGTATGTGTACCAGGTTAGGGTTAGGCGATAATTTTAATACAATTTTTCTCTTTTTAGTTCTATTACGAGTTCGGGGACTGTCTCTGTTAGCCAAGTGAATATCCCTCTGCCAATAGGTTTCAGTCCCTCTATACAACTTGATGTAAAATAGGCGAAAAATATTAGTTACTTTCATATTGGTACACACACTTCCGAATCGCCCATATTCGACCAAACTTGCTCCCTCTTAAGCAATGTTTTAAAGAAGTAATCAAAAGTCTTCTGGACATACCTGTGCACACAATCGTTTGCCATTGGGTTGCTTCTTCTTGATGTCAGAAACTTTTGAAGATGTGGCTGAAGCTGAGTGCTTGGAGCAAAAACTCCTGTAGCCAACCACATTAGTTCCCATCCTCTTTCTTCGCTGTAGCTGTAAAATAGAGAAGGGCATTCGATGATAGATAATTTTTGTAAAGTCAAGTTAAGTTTATTTTTTCTAACCAGTAAAAGGACAAAAAATAATGCAAAAAATCAGAGAAAAATGATATTTACAATACTCAGGAAGGGAAGCCATGGAGAACCAAAACCGGTTATCGAGCAGCAACACCCAAGGTTCTAACATATAATTCAACAGAATGGGGTGGAGAGTTTCAAAATTACTGTTAATAATGATAAATACCACAAATTAGCCAACTAACATCGATTATTAGAGATTATTACTTAAAATTACCATGTAATAAATGAGCCATAAGTTAAGTGTTAGTAAGACAGTCGATTATTCCTCTTTTGCATAATCATCTCTCATAGAACTCAAAATCACTAACTCACAGAGGTGATTATCAGTGTAGTCAAGTGGATAGGATTTACATATTAATCTCAAATGAGAGGAAAGCCTATAAGACAGCTTAATTATATGGTGAACCACAGCCTCTCGCTCGGTTACTGTAAAAACCAAGTCAGGTATGGGATTAGTTACTAAGAACTGAAGTTGTTATGGTCGCACGTTATGGTTCAATCTCATTTATTTCTGAGTGGAGACAAGCAAATTTCAATAACAGTAGTTCTCAAACGGTGACCCCACAAGGGAGTCGTAAACAATTTTTTGAGGAGGCGTGACGCTAATTAAAAATTAAAATATTTGTTAGATTTAATCTTGCCTGCCTTTTTTGGATATTTACGTTTCTTTATTTTGTATATTTACGTTCCATCCATATATCCATACATTTTTTGAACAAAACATACATTCGCCTCACTAGTTTTTATTTGTAGCTTAATGTTAGGTAATTATTATTTAGGCTTAAAAAGTTTGAGAACCATTGTTCTTTAAGAAAAAAATAAATAGCATACCTGTTATTTGTCAATTACAAAAAAAATATTGCGTACAGATATGGATTGGAAAAGTTTTTAGTTTTAAATTCCGTTTCATCCTTGACCAGTATATCAAACAGAAGAAACCAATCTTTCAGAAAAATGTATCATATGCTTACTATTGTCTGTTGTTTGTCAATTGTTTCATCAGTTGGCAATACACTTCATCTCTGAGAACTTCAACTTTCAGCGGACTATCGAAGATTTGGTCAGTTTGTTCATTTCCGTGTCTTGGACGCTTTGATGGATAATCCCCCATATATTTCATGATAGGTGCACAGGAATTAAGGACAAATTTTTGTAAAAACATGCTTTCAATGTTAGAAATAAGATTGTAGTTTATCACAACGCAGAGAAATGATTCAAAATTAGGATTACACATAAAAAGGTTGTCAGACGAATTGTCACTGGAATATATTTGTCTTAGTGTGCAGCAAGACCAAGGTCAGACTTCTTCAGACATACATAGTTCAACTATGTTCACAGAAACGTTACAGAAATATATTGTGTTAGTGTGCAGCAAGACCAAGGTCAGACTTCTTCAGACATACATAGTTCAACTATGTTCACAGAAACGTTACAGAAATATATTGTGTTAGTGTGCAGCAAGACTCTTTGAATCACTTAGGATTGTTATCTTCACTCTTGCTACAACATCCCAGCATTATATTCATATGCATACCAGCACATAAGTAGTTAGTACACATAAGTAGTTAGTCACATAAAAATCCAATCGATAGCACATGTGGAATAAAAGTCGGGAGTTTTTTGAGTTCTTTAATAATTTTAAAATCAAAATCTTATTCGAAAATCAAAGTCGGAGACAAAATTATTATATTCTTTATGGTAAGACGCCAGCTATCGAGGAGTTGAGAGTTGGAGCTTCTGGTATTATAGTCATGTTACCCCGGTTTTTGAATTCGTGATTTGTTTTTCAATGAACTGTTTATACAAATACGTCCTATCATGCAACTGTTTTCAAACCAATATTAAACAAGTTTCAAAAAAGGATATCCAAAAATATGGCAACAGCTTCTTGAGCCATTTCGTCATGCATGGACAGTTTTGCCAGTAGAGGTTGCTTGATAGGTTCTCTGCTGATCGCCCACAACTTATCTTTGCTCCTTCTGGTTTTGTTTGATACAACTCGACTCAGTGTTTGGGGAAGTGGAGGCCTGGAAATATGGATTGGTAAAATATGTTAAATTAAATTAAATCACCTGCCAATAGAAAAGTTGTTTAACATCTTTACACATTTATATAGTTTTTGATTTTAGACACAAAATGGATGGAACCTTTTACTTGATCGTTGTTGGCTTCTTGATGAAAAACTTATCGCTTCACAATAAATGGTCCAATTGGTTTCAAATGTTCAGTACATGGAGGTGATTGGAGTCTATAGGTGGTCTTTATTTTTATTTTTTTATATATTCTCTTCCAACAAGGTCCAACATTTTAGACCAGGCCAGCACAACATACGGCCCGCCTTTGTGCGGCCCGCGGGTGATTTGGAAACACACCACTACTCGGCTAACAATCAAAGCCGGCATTGTTATGCAAGGGCGCCGCTACTCTGATCATATTCGAAATCCTGAGATTTATGTTTTGCACTAGTTTCAATAAATATCGAACTTTGTGTAAAATTGGTGTGTCCTTCGCAACCCCCAAAATTCGTCGCTCGACCCCTCGCCCTCCAGTTTGGGAAACCAAGAGTGGGTTTTCAAGGTAGATGAGCCACTAAATACATATTTGCCATCTCATATGCAAAAATACTGTACCTTGTTTTTACCAAAGAGAATAAGATTCTTCATATTTTTAAGCTCCCCAGTAATGAAAGTGTTTCATTAAATTTAACTGTTTCATAATATTATTTTGATTTGTGGTTCATCTTGTGAAATATGTATGTGGCAAAGTTTGCGGCCCACCGTGCCTCCAGATTTATGCTTGCGGCCCTCGTGGTAATTTGAGTTGTGCAGGCCAGTTTTAGACCATATTTTTTATTACGTTCAGATGTCCACCATCTTGGTTCACATACTACGGGAGTACCTCAAAATATTGCAAACCAACCTGAAAAAGTCAGCAGCATATTCTTCCAATGTATAAGGAGCTTCAGCAGGTTCCTCTGGCTTAGATTTCTCGTTTGCAAGTTTACGAACTTGTTCTTCTAACTCTGCTGGCGAGAGGCTGAACAGAGTCTGAAATAGGAAAGAATAGGATTTACATATTTACCCCGAGCGAGCAGAGAGCCGATAAGACGGTTTAATATAAGACAATCCACGTGGCTTTTTGTTTGGTAACCAGTTCATTTCAGGTATAGAATTCGATTTTTAGTAATTTGTTTCAGATGCATAGACTTGAGGGTGGAGGAAGCCGTAACCGACCAGCCATTACGTGAATCATCATACGACGCCGAGTTGTCTAGCAATCCCTCTCGCACATAACTATCTATGCATGGGATTCGAACCTGCGAACCCACGCACGGTAATCAGAGATACAGTGGAGAGCGTATTCCACAATGCACCACACAAACAATATACAATCAGTATGTTAGAAAAATATTCTTAGTAACACAGAGATGTTTGTGCTCTGTTTATCCCAGCTGAGCAAATCAATAAAGTTCTAATTTTTATACTAGATTTCCACGTCTAATGCCGCTGATTTATAAGGTGTAACTATTTTTAGGATCAATTATTTTTAGGATTTTTAGGATCATAATGTTACTGTTCATCATTGCCTGTCTAATTTATTATAGCCCATGTGGAGTGGTTGGCATGGAAATAGAAACTAAAATCAGAAATGCGCTATATAGAATCTTAAATCCCCTCAGTGAAAAGTAAGGCCATGTGCTAATTGCAACCAAATAGTTCACAATTCCTAACATAATTTGTTTGTAATCTAATTCTTACCACAATATCTTGAGGAGGTTTTTTCAAAGTTGGGAGGACATATACAACATCAGTAGGGAAATCCCCTTTCATATCACTCCTATCATTTGTTCCATGTCTCCATCCATGTGAGAGAAAATCAACGCCAGCTTCTTGGTCGAGAATGAGCAGATCTCCTTTGTTGAATTTCATGAATGTATCTCCTTGTTGAACTGAAAATTTGGAATAAATCATGAACATTTGTTATTATATCTATTATAGGAGAGGGAAGTTGATTAGATGGATTATTTTTTGGGGGCATTTTATGTTCGATTTTACAAGTCATCAAGCAAATATCTCAAGCCGAACTTTGGATCAGACAAATTTAATGAGCCATGAATGATGGTACTATCTAAATCCGTTGTTCTCGACTTTTATTCCTTTCTGGCCCACTTTCATTGTACAAAAATTGTGTGGCTCATCAACTTTTTCAAGCCAGAAAAAAACTACTAGCACATCAGTACTGCTATTCTACATTTGAGTGACTTTGCTTTGACTACCTAGATACTTTAAATCATTCAATGTTTAAAGTTGAAAGGGTGATTTCATAGATGTCAAATAGGATCTAGAAGGATGAAGTTGGTATACTCACTTTTATTTGGGTTGTTATGCAAAGACACGACATATCTTGACCGTTCTTTCAATCCTTCTAAAAAGTGAGCGACAAGCTCACTGACATCATCAGCATTGTTGGAGGTGAAAGTGTACTCATCCCCTCTAACTGTGTTCAGCGTGAAACTAGACCCTGCTGCTTTTGTAGAAGTACGGTTGCCAGTAATTCCTGTTATTTCTGGGTAGGAAAGTTCCAACAGTACCTGCTCCTGATCGTCCACTATGTAGACCCCTAAGGAAAGAATATTATTACACTAAATGAGTGTTGCTATTTCAGTTGATTTGGGATAAAAGCAATGATAATGGAGTTATCTTGTGTCAAAGCGAATAAAAAAAAAGTGAGGTGGAGTAAGTGTTTAAGGGTGGGGTAAGTGTTACTATCATTTCCATTAATCTTATAAAAACAAATTTTCTTGTTTATGTTGAAGGAAAAGCTATTAAGACCAGTAAATCATAAAAAAGATCAATCCTTCATCTGTTCTTCATCATATTTTCAAATTCTGGTTAGAAGGGTAAGCTTATGAATGGGTTAAATCATATACAAAACTGCAACTCATTGTCTAATTAACATTCCAGCCCAGGCATGGAAATAGCTAACAAGCTAACCTATACGTGGATGCAGCTCGCAGTAGTTTTCCATCGACTTGGTCAAAAAAGAATTTTGCGCTTTCCACTAGGTTTGATTTTAGGCGGGGGGGGGGGGGGGGCCTTTTATTAAAATCATTTTTAAAATTCAGGCTCCTATTTTTTGAGAAACACAGTTGTTCATCTCAACCATAATTTACATGAATTAGACAACAATAAATCCGGCTTTTAGTGTGTCAGTGATCAAAAGCTGGTAACTTCTCTATCAGAACTCTTTCCACTTTTAAGTGAGAAATCATGACTTTTGTTTTAGCAAATCCACATAATATTCTAACCTGTCCAGTTGACAGCAATAATCACTTCATCTTTTGGTAAAGACGGTCCAGAAAAACGATAAGCTTCATAAAAACGAGAGAATAGCAATGGCCATTTGTATCGAGCAAATGTAACAACGTCCTCTTGCACTCTTCGTGGTTCCCAACGCTCTCGAAGATAATTGGCCTAAGTAATGAAACAAGATTTTAAACAAACAAGTCTTAAATTAGTACGATGGTGGTCTAGTTTATAGCACTCAAATATCTCAAAACCCTATCTTACCCATATCTATTTATAGCATTTCAACTATCCCTGTTAAATTTGTTTTTTCAAAAGCCTAAAATTTGCTACTGGATTGGTTTATGAATTCATAATGGATTTAGGAGAATTTACATATTTATTCCGGGGAAGAGGAAAGCCGTAAACAAATCAAACATATGATGAATCACGGCCTCTTATCAGGTCATCAGCCCATGTTGGGTATGGTATTAATTAGCAAATTTTTTTTTTTTTCAAAAGCATGAACTAGTGGAATAATGAATGAATATACACCATATCTATGAACTATGTTATTTTTCACTTAGAAGGTCATGGTACAAATAAAATGTAAAATGCATTTGTTTATTGCAACCAAAACTATACTAATAGATACAATGACTTAGTGCCCCACCCAACCTTTTATTGAAAATTAAATGTTGTAAAATCTCGGGACCCATGGATATGATCAAATACCAGGCGGTATGTGATGCTTATGCCTTAAATAATCACTAAATTACCTGATTGACTCATAATGCTAAGTTTTTACGCTGTGATACTTCTTACATATACAATTACTATTGAGCAACACTTCAACACAAATATAAAACAAACAATAATATTTACTAGAAAATAAGTAACTTTTGTTGAAAAAACAAGTGACCATAAAAAAATACCAGGCGACCCAGTTTTAGGTCGCAACCTATAGGTTGGGAAGCAATGGCTTAGCGCACAACCTCAGCAAAAATGTATCTGATCGATTCTAGATCTAACAAGCCTCTTGTTCTCATTTACAGTCACACATAAAAATTCTGGTGCTCCCAAAGTAAGTGCACCAAGATGTCGCACAACCTTGACATAGTATGTGTACCCAGTTAGGGTTCGGGTTGTGCGCCATCTTGGTGCACATACTTCCGGAGCACCAAAATTCTTCTATAAAAGAAAATCATACCTTTCCATGCTCTCGTGATATGATCTGGGCCCAGTATTCCTTAGTTTTCTGACTTGAAATTGACCGGTCTGGGATGTAACTTTGGATCAGCGATATCAAGCGCTGTGCCTGGTTTGGAGATGTCAAAAAAAGTAGAAAGTTATGTTACTAGAGTTTATGTATGTATGTTTATTTGCCTCAAAATGAATTAGTATCAGCATTTTAATTAAACAGTATAACAGAGACCTTACTGGTCACAGACACAGATCTGCAAAATGCACCCCTAACAAGTATAACAGCAGTTTAGGACTACTGCGTTATATTAGGACCACAGACATGAAATAGGCTATACAAATAAAACTGCAGTACAATACACAGGACAAAAGGTATGATGATATGTGAGAGGGTAAGAAGAAAGATGATGAAATGACCGAAACTTGTTCTTGTTCGGTCATTTTTCACATTGTGGAATATTTTTGTCAAGTAGTGGTAAATGTTAGCCCTGGTCACCACCACGTAGAGATGCTGAATCTAAATAACTTTTCTAATATTGGGAAATTGAAACTGCAACTAAACGCAGAAAGATATTAGTATTGGAAAATTCATCAAACATCGAAACATTATAGGTAAAAGTATATCTACTATATTTTTCACAGATCACATTCGATTCCTGCTGTGGACTTGAAAGTTTTTTTATAAACACTGAAGAAAGTTCCTATGATGGTCTGCTTATATATATATTATATATCTCATTTAGTTACTTGTCCAGATTGGATAAAGAAGAATTATTTGTTCCAGATACATGGAACTATATTTCATAAACTGCAAAAATCATCACCATGCAGTATTCAAAACCTAAAACATTTGCTATGTACTGATAATCAGGGATATGCGGCATACAAATACATACAATACATAACAAAAGTTCTGAAAGAAAATCCCTGATAAAAAAATAATTTTACCTGAATCTCATCCCCGAATTCCACATAATACTGTTTTGCTGCAAGCTGTGCAAGATCGACATCTGATTCGCAGCGATATTCCCCAAACTTGATTCCTCTCATGACTTGCTGGTAAATAAGCTTTGTGCTGGCCTAAGAAATAAAACAATATAGAAATTCATCTTTTCATAGATAGAAATGGATGTCTAAATATACAACATTATTATATAAATTAACATAAATATGTGAAATGTTTGGTACCCCCGTAGTATGTGTACCAGGTTTGGGTCAGGCCATATTTTTCCGATTTTCCTTATTTTAATTCCATTACATGTTCAGGGACTGTCTGTGTTAGCCAAGTGAATATACCAAAGGTTTCAGTGCCTTTAGACAACTTGATGTAAAATAGGCAAACAAAACTAGTTACCTCCATATTGGTACACATACTTCTGGAGCGCCAAATATTTAGCTGTTTATACAGTCTTTTTAGCAGAGCTATTGAGTCGAAGTAGTGTTTTTAGTGATGATGAGAATTAGGGAAAAAAGAGGCAAATGGCATTAGATATAAAAAAGAGTTAATAAAGAGGATATTAATTCAAAATCGATAAAAAATAACAGCTTCGGTATACAACTCATAATACATGTCTAAACATAGAAGCATTTTTTGTGCTCAAAAGTATTTGTGAAATATATCCTGAAATTGTACTATAAAGGATGCTCCCGTAGTATGTACACCAAGATGGCGGACACCGAAACATAGTATGTAGTATACCAGGTTAGGAGTTAGGACATAATTTTATTTCAATTTCAGTTCTATTACGAATTCAGGGACTAGCCAAGTGACACCCGCAGTATTTGTACCTGAAACTAAGACCTAACCCTAACCTGGTACACATACTAATGTTCTGGTGTTCGCCATCTTTATGCACATACTACAGGAGTACCCTATGAAATGTACTGAATTGGACCACAATTATCATTTATTCCTTAATTGTGCATTTCAAATTTGGATAAACTAAATTCACAATATTTTTTTATATTATTACTCCCCAGCAGGAACTTTCCAGATCATCATGCCTACCTTATCAACAGAAGGATCATGCCATGGAGTGAATATTTCTTTCCTGTAGAACAGTCTCCATGGTGCAAGTCTTTCTTCTGACCCCTGCTCTTTAGCATATTGTTCACATTGCGATATTGCATCCATCACATGGTCACCTCCTGAGCCAAGTGATGAGACCTAGAAACATTTAGAGTGTTCGTAAAGTCTTAAAATTTTTCAAATAGCAAAGGGAGTTTATCGATACCTTCAATTGTGTTGGCTCTCACAGATGTAATAAATGAAGTAAAAATACTTGAACAATTACTGCTTAAAAACATCAATCCTGGTTAAGATATATTGAACACTGACTTTATAACAAAATTGAAATTCAAAAGGGACTTTATGGACAATTTGTATTGCAATTAAAGTAATTAAAAAAGTGAAGGTCTCTGTATTAAAAGAGCGAAAAGCTAGAAAGACATGCTAGGGTGGTGGTACCCAACCAGGAGCCTATGTGGGAGTTAAGTTCATATTTCCTTCCACAGTAAAACATTCTTCTTAGTTTGATTGACTGATGGGGGATTTCACAGGGTGTTTCCACCTTGTTGAGCATGAATTGTTTGTACATATTGGGATTTAATAAGTTAGTATATAAGTATAAGTTTATTTCGACTCCATAATCAGCAATAGACGATAAAAAAAATAGATAAAAACAAAAATAAAAGTAACTGATTATAGAATCGGGGAAGCGAACAAAACCTCGAGTAAGGTTTGAAACGTACAGATTTTAGATGGAAAGGTATTGATAAAAGAAGTAGTACGTGTTCGCCCACCCAAAAGTAAAAAAAAAACTAATTAAGGCACGCACGCACACACACACACAATCATCGAGACATGATACTGTCGGAAGCGAAAAAAGCGAGACTTGAAAGTAAAAAGGAAGGAAAATATACAAACAAATAAAAAAAAAATGAATAAATTCTTTTGCCACACCAAATTAATAATTTTATGAAGATTGCCAAATTGGATACCGAATTAGTCAACAAGAGTAATGTATTGTGGATAGAAAAGTATTCCTCAAAATATATCGTCAAGCTGATTATAATTGGAGTCACCTAATGCCAAATTGCCCAATCAGAATTGCCAAGTTGGATGTATGAAGAGGTGGGCTAGACCTGCTTCATTTGGGATCTAAAACTAAGAATAACATTACAAATATATACAATTCAAATGTATACCACTGGAATGATAAACAGGGGGGTCATGAATGTCAAAAGCCTTCGGTAGGGGACTTAAGCCATAAAAGGTTGGGAGCCACTGTGCTAGGGTATGCTGGGACTAGGCCAAGCATGATTACCGGGTTCAGAAATAGTAAGCCATTTATAAGTTTTAATTATATCAATTCAAGACCTAATGGTGGAGAAATCCTAACCTGCTGGCGTTTATGTGAACCACAGTTTGACAATGAAAAGACGAAAAATAGTAAGCCAGTTGTATGTTTCCATTATAAAGACTCAATCATGTGGGGAGAGTGGTAATGAACTAGTTAGTGGTTTAATCATCCTACAATGGGAAGTAGTCCAACAATTTCAACCCATATATTTAATTATACTTTGAGTATTCGAATTAGACCGGAATAAATGTGGAATTTTTATCCTGTCCAGTTCTCACTGATCTTTATTATCTCCATCTTATCTTATCATATCTTTATCTCACCTTATCAAACAGTGCAATGTAAAGAGAAAATCCAAATTGATCTTTGACCCCAATTTTTTCAGCAAGAACTGTGCACAATTCCCGCGCTGTAGTTGCGGAATCAGCCAGTAGTGTTTTAGTTGTCCCATCCATGAAAGTGATCGCTAATTTGAGAGGATTCTTGGATTTTGTAGCCTAAAACAAAAAGTAAAGTTCAAATGTAAATTTTAATATATAATAATATAATAATCCATGAAAATGCATTATAGGTGTCGTTGCTCTCACTCAACACAAATTTTTTTAATGAGATGTTTTACATCTCCACTCCAGACAAAGATCCAACCAAGCATACATCGTTTAATTGCAAACGCTAGACTATTTTGGTTTGCCATAGTCTACTAAATTTATCACATACTGGTACATGAGTCTTTTATTAAACTTTTTTCCCGCAGTGTCACTGCAGTTATGAGCACGCTTAACCTCTATCATATCTCATCATTAAAAGCTATGATTTGGTAACTTTATTTGTTAGTCATTAGTAGAGAGTATTTAAATGTTCCATGCTTTTAGCTTTCCTACTAAGCCATTAAGGATAATGAATCATGCGGTATAAATCAAAGGAGGTAATGTATTATAACTACATGCAGTTCCATGTAACTTGGTGGCTGGTTTCTGGTTCCATTAACAAAAGTTCTCTTCAACCTCTGCTCACAATATGGTGCATAATTTGCTGGTCCATCTTGTATAAAGCATTGCAAGTATTTCACGAAGCGTTCGCTCGGAGCGAAACAGCCAACACAAAGTGACATCAGAATCCACCCGCGAGCATGTGATGACTTTGAAGTATTTTGACTCAGCTGTTTGCAGATCATACAGTAGATTTCATCCCTGTGTATAAGGAAAAGTTGTAGGTTTCCATGTACTTCCCATAGAATCCAATATAAGTTTTCCTAAGATAGGCTAGGATTTACATATTTATCCCGGGGGAGAGGAAAGCCGATAAGACGGCTTATCCATATGGCGAACCACGGCCTCTCGTCCGGTTACCATTCCAAGTCGGGTATGGGATTAGTTTTTACTGTATTGTTTGTTTTCGGAAGCATGGACTTGGTGGTGGAGGAAGCCGTAACCGACCAGCGGTTACGTGAACCACCCAACGACGGCGAGGAGTCCAGCAATCCTCTCGCACATAACCATCCCTGCATGGGATTCGAACCTGCGAACCCACGCAGAGTAATTAGAGGTGCCGTGGCGAGCGTATTCCTAACGCTTAGCCCGTTGAGCCACACCGCCGCGCCTAATCATAGCAAGCTACATTTTCTTGTACAGTTGGGACTGTATTTATCTTGGACAAAAAAAAGAAAAAAAAGTTACTCCCATACTGTGTGCACCAGGTGAGGGTTAGACCATAACGTTAATCCGATTTTTCTCATTTTGGTTCTATTACAAGTTCAGGAACTGTCTGTGTTAGCCAAGTGAATATCCCCCTGCCCACAACTTGATGTGAAGTAGGCAAACAAAATTAATTACCTTCATATTAGTACACACACTTCTGGAGCCCCGAAAAACAACCATAAAGTATGATTAATGTCCTTTTTGCTGTGAAGCTATTTCCAACTGAAAAGTTTCCTTAGTACTTATCTACATATTTTATAGGAAGTGAATGCACCATGAAAATTGCGTTAGTTCATTTGAAATAGGTATTTTGAATGAACCTTAAGGAGAACAACACTGTTCCTCCATGATCAATTTTTGCATATTTCAATAAACATGGAACAACACAACGAATTGCGCCTCGCACAGTCACACAAGTAAAACCTCACCTCAAGTTTGGTCTCAAAATTGCATTTCCAATGATGAAATGAAGCTTTTCAAGATTGCTTGTTGGTCTGTTGATTATCATTGAGTTTTCATCTCCCTGAAATACAGTAAAACAAATCATAAGAGAGAGCAATTTCAGCAAAATGGCAATATACTGAATGTCATGGTGAAGGAGGCTGTAACAAACCAGCAATTAAGTGACCGATCCTATAGCAGAGAGGAGTACAGCAACACATATCTCACACATAATTATCCCTGCATTGGATTCAAATCTGCGAACCCACGCAGGGTAATCACGGGTGCCGTGGCAAGCGTATTCCTAACGCTCAGTATAATTTCCTCAAACTCAAACACTTACCTCAACCCAAGTATCTTCCTGTTTCAGTCTGTTTGCAACTTCTTCAGTAATTTTGGACTTTTTCTTCAGAGTCATGGAAACAATTTTCTGCTTCATGCTGCCTGCTTTGCGCTTTGACTAGAAAAAAAAAATTTAAACATTAGTTTACTGAATTGTTTAACATCCTTGGATATAATTTCTGATGTGTTTTGTTGTTATTTTATACCAAGTGCTATTTGTTACTATGGAAATCTGTTATTGGGGTTGGGGGTTGGGGACAAAGTATTGGTAAGCATACCCCTATTGAGCTTGCAGAATCAAATTATGAGGAAATCGTTATTAGCAAGAGAATTGTTAAATTCCTGGATGCCACATGATGAAACACAGCTGCTATGGTTTTCTTTGCCATCCCAGTCCATGTATATAGAAAAATCTACTTCTTGAATATTCCCGTATCCCACATGGGATAATAATGCAGCGAAATGCCATAGCAATATGACAGGGGAATAGCCAGGGGGGGGGGGGGTTAGGAGTCGAATTCCACCCTCCCCCCTTTTGAAATGTAAAAGCATGTTCCTGTATCATACATAGCAATTTTTCTTAGCTTGAAACGCTTTTGACCCCATACACACATTTTCAAGCGTTTGGCCGAAACATTGTAACAATTTCTAAAAACTAGGATTTCACCCGAGTCCTCTTTTTAGCACACTTATCCCATGACATGACTCTTTTAAGACATCCCTCTACGAATTACTCACATAGCTTCCCTGTATCTGTTCCATGTTAGCTTTATTCTTGGCATATGATCGGCCAAGTGTTTCATAAATTTTAGTCATAACAGGCGTGTTCTCCTTCATATTATTTGTCTCTGGTTGGTATTTTGGTTCTGGTAAATCTCCCATAAATCTGAAAAATATTGAATTTTTTTAATAAAAGCATAAAATTCAACAAATTGTAATAACTTTATGGTTGGTTGGTTTGGACGAAAAAGTTATGGGTTGTCTAGTGATTGAACCATCCTATCATCTTTTCTTCCTCAGAATACGAACTCTACTTCTAAATGTGGGAAGATTTCCAAAAATTTCAAAGTTGCATTTATTGTTTAAACCAGGGGGTGTGCAGCCTTTAATACAGGAGGGCCAGATACAAATATCTGGGTGAAGCTAGTGTAGGCAGTGGCGTATCTACAGTGGCGTATCTACTTTTTATGTTCGACTTTTTTCCTCGGTATGATTTAATGTTAGACTTCCTCATAGGTGACGCTGCTCTAATAGGTGACACTAACCATAACTGGTTTATCGTGTTTCCCTTCAGACTGAAATGCATTTTTTTTATCTCTCCTTTTTCTGCATGCACAATGTGTATTTTCGGCATGTGTAAAAATGAACTACTGACTCAGGTGGTTAATTAATCCCATCTGACATTAACTGGCAACTAAATGAAATGCCGTGGTTTGCCATACCATTAAGCCATTTCCTTTTCTCTAGCATAAATATAAAAATTGGGACCTCCTGAAGCGCACCAAGATGGCGCACAACCTGAACTCAGATTGTGCACCAGGTTAGGGTTCAGGGTGTGTGACATCTTGGTGCGCATACCGAAAATTGTATAAAAACGCACTGTGAATTGTCACTCACCTTAATATAGTAATCCATACAGCCAGAGCAGCAAGTTTGTCTCCCTCACTATCATGGTGAAGCAGAGGCTGCCTCAATGGCCTTTTTATATGAGTGTGATCTGCGCTTCCCTGTAAAAGAAATAAATAAATTTGAAAGAAATATTATTCATTAATTGGGTTTCTACAGGGCTCAGTTTATCCTTCTTCAATGATTTCATGTTGGTGGGTCAATGTGTATAATATGATTGTGAGAGGAAGTTTGACTTAGGCCAGACAAAATGTCACAGAAATATATTTGTGTTAATGTTCAGTGTAAGACTCTTGAATCACTCGAAGAATATTTTATTGCAAAAAGTTCAAACTTTTTATGGGAGAAAGCAATAACTCAAAACTTGCAGAAGATTTGAAAACAGGCCTTTTTATAGCCCAAAATAAACAAATCAAACATGCCCAAAAATTTTAAAGAATAGTCAAATTTGAAAGAATGCTTTTAGTGAGAGCTGAGAACTAGAAAAAATACCAGAAAAATATATGTAGGGCTGACATGGGCAAACTACAAATCGTAGGCCAAATCCGGTCTGTTGCTTAATTCAATATGGCCACCTGATGCTGCCAAAACCAAACTAAAACCAAATTTTGATGTTTTAGCAAAAAAAATAACCTGAGGAATTTCTTGAGATTGCGATTTATTTCAGTTTTGGCACAAGGATTATCATTTTTAATATTGGTAACACTGTAAATATTGTTCATAAAATGCAACTAGATGGTCCAAAAACCTTGCCCACCCCTGGTCCAGGATGAGTCTTTGTAATTGTAAAGGCATGTAAGCAAAACTATCAACTTTGTAAAACAAACCTGGAAATATGTTGTAGCGAATTTAGCAAACTTGTATTCCGAGATGTCTTCTCCAACTTCTACATCTGGTATTGATGTCAAAACTACTCCAGAAGATGAGCCTTCAAGATCCTGATAAAAGAAGAGAATATTGAGAATAAAATGAGACTTATTAAGAATCTGTCTTCATTATAAACGTACCTCAGTGCCAGGACAAATGTGTTCAAAAAGGGAGGGTTGAATTTTCTTATAGGATAACAAATATGAGTTTGCTATACCCAACTTGGTGGTATTTCTCCATGCCTCAAGGTATAGCTTCAATGGCCATAAATGTCGCGAATTTAGATTATAATTTTAAGCTGTTGTGACATATTAATTTTATTAAAATCTCTCCCAATCACCAAATGTCACAAATATTATAATTATACCATAAGTCAACACACACATAAAAAATATACAGTAGTAGTCAATAAACAAAACATATTACAACATTCATAAAAAAATTTAGTTCTTGATATTTGTTTTAGACTGTTTTTCAAGTTTTTTTTTTCATGCAAATAGCCAAACACACTTAATAAAAGTAATCACAACTTACAAACACTAAACAGAAATAAACTGCGTTTCAATAAATACAAATATATAGTAGAACTTTTTCCAAGTTTTCCAAATTGTACTGAACGCATAAAAATCTGTTTTTACACAGATATTTCAAACATTGATAAGGTTTCTAAGGCAGGCGTCTACCTCAGCAATCAAAGGTATGGTAACATGCAACATTATGCTTTGTCGGTCTCTACTATTGAAAGCTGCCGCTTGAATATAAATACCAGAAAGAGGGATCGGAGTCTAAGACCAGGCTATGTTGATTATATTCGTTCGTGTCTTAGATCGGAAGTTAAGCAACGTCGACCTCGGTGAGTACTTGCATGGGTGACCGGCTGGGAGTATCTGATTTACCATGAAAGTTCTTTGTCTCAACAAGGCTTTGTACACGCCACCGATACATGCAGACTTATTTGTTTAAAATAGAGGGTGAGCGTAAATATTTTATTATTTTCGGTTAGAAAAGTTAATATTTAGACAAACATGCAATCAGTCGCAAACAACCTACACTTGATTTGTTTGGAGTGTCCGTGTCACGCTAATAAAATGAAATTTTATAAAAAAAAATATTTATTAAGTAATAAAATATATTTATTATGAATTTTTTTTATTTATTTTTTTGCTCTGACCTGGAAGAAACATTGTACACTGTTGTTGAGCTATGCAAAAAAGACAGAGGCCCAGAGGATGCTAATTGGACTTGATTAACCAGTCATTATTGTCAGGGAATGAAATAAAATATTGTCCTAAATATGAACATTTTGGAACATTTTGCGCTCCAACCCCTGTGAGTGTCCAATGAGAGGCAGATTTTAGTAACTCTTCAAACAATCCCAGTTTATCAACCGCTAAAAATTGTATTGAACATACATAGATACATTATTGTTCAGTATATATGTTTAGATCTGGGGTTAAACTTGTCTACCACACGAAGTTTTTTTCACAAGTGAGTGGTGGCCAACTATAGGGCTTATTCATAGTAATCCATGCAAAACCGATAATGAGCACAAGATTTAGTTGGACCAACATTTCGGATGTCTATACAGATAACCCATACGGCTATCATGGTTATCCCGGCCTGTGGTGTCTGGAGTCGTTTTCTTCTATTAAGTAGAGTGGCATCAGGCTGCTTGAATGTGTCTGAAACCCTGACCTTTGTTAGTATTTTATTTTGACTTCTTTCTCAGTATGATTTAATGTTAGACTTTATCATAAATGACGCTGCTCGATAACCATAACTAGTTTATCGCGTCTTCCTTCACACTGAAACATGTTTTTCATTTTTTTTTATTAATTATGTTTGCCATTGTGTACCTACTTTCAGCATGTGATAAAATAAACTACTAACTGGCTGACTTAACACTAAACCATATCGTTGGGTTCATGTTACAACAAAAAGTTGAATCCATGTGATCCATAGATTGTGTTTGGACCCGAAATACCTCGTGTAATAAAGTGTGAAGAACTTACTCTGAAGGCAGAGGGTCCAGCTGATGATTCCATAGCATCATTCCCATTCGGAGCAAGGAAACCAAACATTTCATCAACCATTGCATTGTGGTCCACGTTTTGTGATTGCTTACGATTCTTTTGCTAAAATATAAAATAATTATTTAAATACCTTTTTGAGCAAGAATCTAAATAAGCAAATAGTTATATTAAAATATTGAAAAAGTTGGATTTTTGAAAAAAAAAGACTATTTTTTAGGCTTAACATCAGACATTTACTTGATAGTGAAGTGTAAATTGTACAATTTAGGAATCAAGAAAATACAATTCAGCAGTGAATGGGAAATTGAATAGGTAAATAGTTTTTGTTCATCTAGAAATAATATCCAAAGTTCGAGGGCTCTTTCGTTTCCTTAAAACTAACTCGCATTTTTTAGGTTATTCCACAAGCATGTATATACCAAACAAATATATATCAGAATAAACTTGAATGTGTCAAAATACCACAGTTTTCAATGAAAATTTTTACAAAGCAAATTTACTACTGTGCGAAGTTAGACAGTATAACAAGTAAATAAAGAGTGAAGTTTTAATTTATTGCGTTTCAAAAGTTATTGCCCGAATATATATAGTGTAGGTTTATTTTATTATGTTCTTTACCTGTTTTTGGTGGACAGGCACATACTTGTACATATTTTAAGTTATACCCGTTCTCCAGGTCTTTTGCACTTTGTTTGTCTGTTTGATGTTTTTTTTTTATATCAGAGTGACCAAAATAAAATTAATTGATTGATTGATAAAAAAAATATCAGATGAAAAAAACTCAATCTTGTCAAAAAGCACACAAACCTTCTCAGCAAAATCAATCCTCATTTTCTTCTGCTTCAATTCCTTTTCAGCCAATTCTCTCTTTTCTCTTTCCATGCGTTCCAATTCCTTATAGGAGAAGAAGACAAAAATATAGATACAAGTACGCAATGATAGGCGAATAAATGAGAGGCTCAACATTATATTAGGTCAACAATGCATGAGACAAACAAACAATTTAGGAAATTTGCCAAAATTGTCAAATATTTATTTAAGAGTGGGATAGAAAAGAAAGATGAATGATTCCAAATTCTGCCATGATATAAACATAAATACACAAGACAAGACAGAAATTCAGGAAAGCTAGTGATGTTAGAATTTAATAGAAGCTTATAAAGAGTGTTTAGAATATTTTTTTAATGCATTTAGAATGAATCTAATTTCAAAGCAAAATTTCAAAATATAGAGCTATTTTTATTGGGACATTCTCATCTTATTTATTAATACCTGTTGCTTAGCTCTTGACAGTTTCTTCTGTTCTCTTGCAAGAAGAAGTTTCTTGTATTGTCTTCTTGCAATCAGTCCTGTTTGTAAAAACAATAAATGTGGTCGAATATAGCAACGTATATTTGCATGTACTGATTAAATAAAAAATAAATCTGGCAAGTTATAAGCACCTCACAGATTCTATCTGCTTACCAGTTTAAGTAAAAAAGATAAATAAAAATTGGCACGATTTGGGTGTGAAAAAACCATCTAGAAGAATGAATAATTGAATAAATTCACATATTGAGGAAACTTTGAAATTAAAGTTAGCAATTAAAAATTGTACAAATCACAACAATTAGACAATTTTATTATTGGACACGTTTAGTGGCCATAACGATCGTTTCAAAATTTTGTTGTGATTGTTATTGTTATTTGTCTCCGTCTCCATTTTTAAAAAATCGCTTTTCTCTTCGAATACTGGACCAATTGCTTTGATATTTTCAGTGGTTAAAGATAAAATTTTTCTCCAGAAGGCTATTACTTTTTTTTTCGCTATGACGTCATCAAAATTATTGCCATTGGGTGGCGCTACGTGTCCATATATTTGAGCATAGCTCTCTTGTTTGAATTAGATTCTGCTTTCTATTTGCTATGAGGTTTCCACTTCATCCTATTCAAGCATCTTTTTGACGAAGGTCACATATGGATGCAGGAGTACAAAAATGTGAGGCAACATGAGGCATAGTTTGCAACAATATTATTGCTCAACCTACCTCTCACACCAGCTTGGATTCTCATTATAGCCCAGAGCTTATGTCTGTAATGTCTTCTTATCAGGAAACCACGACAATGAGCTTGGAAACCAATGATTCTCTTCCTAGCAAAGTTGTAGCGGAAAGCCAATCGACGTGCTCTCCAGAGTGCTTGTAATCGAGCATATCCAAGGGTCATCTGTAATGTTGGGAAAGATTAAATGAAGTATCTCACTATTGCATGTTCATTTTAGAGCATTAGCTCGATAAAATAATGCAACTTCCAAATTGTAGACGTTACTCAGGCATTTAAAGATCCAGAAATCATTACTTCCAACACAGTGGGCAAGCAGCAATTCGAATATATTGCTATGATTAAATATAGTCATACATCCTAAGCTATCAAAAGTTCATTTTGTTTTATCTTCGTATGGAACAAATGTGCTAGTTCAAGTATATGAGGGAATAAAGGGAGGAATTGTGCTGGATATTTTACAGACATGAGCAATGTTTTCTGCCACTGCCTTATCCCTGTGAATTCACAGCGTATTATGGGATTATATTGTCATGTTAAATTATCAGGCTCCTGCATTCTGGCATTACCTTTTATGAATATAACGGAAGCACCATGGTTGGTACATCATGCCAAGCATTAGATACCATTGCACTTTTGATTACCCTAAGTGAATTGCCAGTTTCAATTCTGTGGAGGATAAATGAGTGCAAAAGAATTGTTGGTTTCTCACAGCTTCAGGATGACTGATATAAACACTGTTCAGTTACGACTTCTTCAAGACCATGCATCTGGAACAAATACTTTGATAATTGTCCCAAAATCAGACATGGTAACTCAAAAAAGAGCCATGATTTGCTATGTAATTAGGCTATTTCATCAATTTCCCTCTAGATAAATATGAAAAACTTATTTTTATGCATAATATGATAGTAGCTCCCCCATACTGAATATACTTGTACCTGTTTGTACTTCTTCTTTTGCTTATATGCTCTCCATGTTGCTTGGATCTTAGCAGCACTGATTTTCATCTTTTTGAAGCGACGTCTAGCGTTCCAACGACGCACATTGCGTTGAATGATAATCACCCATCTATACAATAAAATTAGTCAGTAATATTGATTCTTTGTTAGATTCTTAATAAGTAGTCGAAGCTACTGAGTATGAAAAAATAAAACTACTAGTAATCTGTGTAAAATATTGAGAATGCATCTCGCGAGCACCCCACTGATTACCATGTGCAAGTTTCAGTAGTACAGGATTGCTTGACATAACTTAGCCATTCCCAGCATCTGGCTAGCAATATCTAGCTCCACCATCCGTATACATGCATCTAAAGCAGTTGTCAGAAAACTTTGTGTGCTCGTGGGACGCATATACACATTTCCGGTAGCGTGCGTGCCGCATTAATTTCTGCCTGCGAACAATTGCCACATTCAACTAAAAATTATGGTGCACCCGCACCTTCTATTGCTGTGTTACAAGGGGACTTTTATACTGCCCTTCTAATATATATATATTACAAAACAATACATTGTTTTCATTTTCTTGATGCTTTGTCTGTGCCATGGCCAAAGCGTTGAATTCAAATGACAATCTTGTTTCCCCGCAGCACGTCGTCCAAATGACAATTTGACAAGCGAGTACGAAATTTATTGTGAGTGTAATACATCTCATATAAAGCTGCTCACAGCAATATGTGCAATATGAGACGTGCACATTACTTACGTTTTGCACTGTCGAAACCTGGGGTCAAATATCTTATTTGCAGTGACACGTTCTGCAATGACATTTAACATTGAATTCCTTAATAACTGCGATGCTTATTTGGCATATCAATTAAACCGGTTTTGAAATGCGCAATAAAGAAAATCATTTCCGTCCAAGCACATCGAAATGTTCGACTCTCAACGCGAACATCCCTCCGTTCGCGGAGGGAAAGAAATTCTCAACATCAAGTGGGCGAATACAACTCAGAACTGACGCTGCAGAAAAGCTTCGTACAGCTGCATTTGTTATGTGGAGACAATGATAAATTTATAATCAATTTTTGTATCTGAAGTCAGGACGTTCGAGGGTAGCAAAAAATCAGTTTGTGGGCTGTATTTGGCTTGCGGGCGCAGTTTGCTGAGTCTTCTAAAAATAGCTGCCATTTACTTTTCAGTAATTGCTTGCCTAGGACCCTGTGTGGAATAGAAAAACAAACACCCTATATTTTCTTATTTGTACTGGTAACAAGACCAATTACCGACATGAATTAAGATCAATTTCTGTGTGGAGGACCACCTACTACTACCTATCTTTGAGTATTATTATCAAATAAAAAAGCCAACATATCTCACCGAGTGATTGCTGTTTCTCTTGCAATTTCAAGCAGCATGTCATGTTCATCCTTCAAAAATATTTTGTTCTTTCCAACCTGCCAGTCTTTGTCACCAAGAGCCTCATCCATGATCTTACGACAAATTTCTAAAATTGGAAAATTTTTGTTCAGCAATGGATACGGTATAAGAATAATAATTCCTAGCTTAAAGGAGAGGAAAAGATGATAAGATACTTTAATCATACACCACGGTCTCAAGTTCGATTACTAGTACATGCTACGGGTGTATATCTATATTATTGGTTTGGGAAATTCTTGGATTTTTACATATTTATCCCAATGGAGAGGAAAGTCATAACCACGGCCTCTCATTGTTGTTGTTTAGTTTTAAGCTGTGGCGACAAAAGTAAAATTGATTGATTGATTGACTTCCTAATCCTACTTTGATTGTCTGCACACAATCTGCATAAAGAAAAGTCCATAAATACTAGCCCAACTTACCAATCATTTCTTCACGTTCATGAACAATGTGAACTCCATGCAAAATCATTCGATACCTGAAATAGAAGAAAAGTGTAACTAAAAAATAAATTTACTTCAATAGAGCTTGACATATCTTTGATTATATGATTTGGTCAAAAAGTTTTTCATCTCCACTGAACCAAAGCCACAGGATGACTTGAAATAACTACCAATAAAGATGGCTGTTCCCATACATGCCCTAACCTATTTCCCACACCTATTACCCTATAGCAGCGATTCCCACTTTTAGCCACTCCAGCTAGTGCTAATATATCACAAGGTAACAAAAGAGATCAAAACTCTAATCCAGTGGTTCTCAAATGGCGGTGCGCGTCTGACAAGGGGGCGTAGACAATTTTTTGAGGGTGCGTGAAGCTAATCATAAATAAAAAATTTTGTTAGATCTGATCGTATCTGTATTATTCTGGATATTTACATATCTTCATTGTTTATTTTTCTTTATTATGTACGTACACCTATTTTGAATAAAATATACTTTTGCTTCACTTGTCAACTAGTTATCTTTGAGGCGGGGTGCAATAAAATTTCCAAAAAGTGGGTGTGGCTTAAAAAGTTTCAGGACGACTTCTCTAACCTGTCGACAAATTCTCTGAAGGTGTATCTGATTGGATAACCAGCTCTTCTTATCCGAATTGTTTCCATCATGCCAGAATATCTCAGCTGACGAGCGATCAACTGGCGATCAAAATCCTAGAAAAAAAAAGCAAGTTCGACATGAGTTTGCTTATTGGTATATATTATTGTATATATAATGTAATACAGCGAGATGGAGCTATTGGCTCGTACTGTATTTGTCCTTGTATATCCAAGGCGGTAATCATCAATATTCTATTTCTGCACTTGTTAAGTGTGACTTGCTGTTTAGGCTTCTACTGCTATGGTGTTATAATTTTAAATTGCTTGACTCTGACGATAATTTAGTGTTGTCATGAAAACTTGTTTATAAAGAACTAAAGGCATAATACACGACACCTATGTATTAAACTGGCTTATTATCGTCCTTGCTTACTCAAGTGTGACTTGGTAATCAGTAGTTTACTGTTCCACCATACATAAAAGTTGAGTTTTCAAGAGTCTTGAGGGTCTAAAAAGCGTTTCAAGCTGCTAAAAATTGTTATGCATGATATGGATACATTTCAAAAAGGGGTCCAAAAAACAACCCCTCTCTTTTGGCTACGCTTCTGCCCTGGGTGTAGTGATGGACATGGGAGGGAGGCACAGGGAACTAATACTGGTTATCGAGCAGCGACCACTGTGATTGAGCCTAACAGTAATAGATAATAGCTTAAAAAATCGAACACAGATTATAGAAATATGTTTATGTCAAAGTAAATTGAGGCACCTGAATATCCAGAAAATCTTTTTATGACATTACAATGCCCTATCTTGTGCGAAGCAAACAACGCATTTCATGAGATCAATTACCAAAATTTTTGTGGTTGCAACTGCTTTAAAAACTCTATATTACGGTAAAAAAAGGTGCGGCCTGCGATTTCACTCAATTGATTTGGAGATGGCCCTCCTGTATTGAGTGTACCCCTAGTGTAGAACTTACATTGGCCTTCTTGAACTCATTCGGTTTCATGCATCTTACAAAGTATGGTAGGCATGACGACAATGCACGCATGAGTGCATCTAACGATCGTTTGAACTGCTCACACAATGTTTGGTTTCTTCTACGAGTGGAGCCAGAGAGTTTCAATTCTGTAAAAAATAATTACAGCAATGTATTTATAATTATCTTGGGTAAAGAAAAGCGAATGAATGACTTATTTAACGTCAGATCACAACTACTTTGTACAAGTTTAAAGTAATTTGTGCTTGTGATATTTATTTTTACTGTTTGGAAAAATAAACTTGCCTTGCCTTTGTTTATCTCGCAATTGCAAAACAATGACAACCACGGAGATCCTGATGTATGCATATCAAAAACTACTAACAGGATAAGATTTACCTATTTATTCTGGGGGAGAGGAGAGTCGATATAACTCAATCCTATAAAAAAACCACATCTTCTCGTTCGTTTCAAGTCCATGTCGGGTATGGGATTGATAGTTGTTTTCAGATGTATGGACTTGATGGTGGAGGAAGCCGTAAAGGACCAGCAGTCACATTTAATTAACCCTGCATGGGATTCAAACGTGCAAACTACCCGACATGGACTGGTAACCATATGAAAAGTCATAGTTCGCCATATGATTATGCCGTCTTATCGGTTTTCCTAACCACCGGAGTAAATATGTGAATCCTATCCTGTCATAAGCACGTTTAGCTATGAACTTAATAACAATCATAATAAGATCATTTCACCTTTCTGGAACATCAGCTTCAAGAACTTATTCTTTGAAGATTGGATCAGAGATATCAAATCACTGTGGAAAGTGTCTCTGTTACGTTCAAGAAATCCTGAAAGTGAAATAAAAATTAATACTTTTATGACATATTTTACATTTTTCACATTAAAGATTACTTTCAAAAGGCAGCCAATGTAAAGCAGAAGATAATTCTTTTAAAAGCAGTGGTTCTCAAATGGTTGGGCGCACCCCACAAAGGACGTAGACAATTTTTTGAGAGAGCGTTAAGCTAATTTAAAATAAAAAGATTAGTTAGATTTAATCTTGCCCGCTTTAATTTGGATATTTGCATTTGAATATTTGCATATTGTTTAGGGTTAGCAGAGACCTGCTGTGCTTGTTGTTATTTTTGTTATCTGTTATATTACTTTTGCCCTACTATCTGTTATTTGTAGCTTATTGTTAGCTAGTTAGCTAGTTATTTTCAAGGTATGCCGCGAAACTTGACAACTTCCAAAAAGGAGACGTGGCCTAAAAAGGTTGAGAACCACTGGTCTAGGGTGAGTCAAAAATTACTTTGAATAGGCTTGAACCTTGAAAAATACATACCACTCGTGCTATATCTGACAGGCCCAGCAAAATGTCTGATTCCAAAAGTGTCATCATTTTGCGACTTCGGCACATCGAAGTATTCACTTTTACCATGATTGCTGGTAAGCTTGTTCAGCATAGTTCTATCCGTGCCCTTTTGTGAGAAAGTAGTTTAGAAATTAGAACAGAAGAGGACTTACCTAAGTTAAGTTACTGGTCACAACGCACTTAGGATAAGATCGGTTAGAATTTACATATTTATAGAGGAATGTCGATCAGACGGATAAATATTATGGCTAACCACGGCCTCTCATAAGGTTACCAGTCCATGTCAAGTATGAGATTCGCAAGTCAGTTATTTATTTTCAGATGCATAGATTTTATGGTGGAGGAAGCCGTAACCGACCGGCGGTTGGTTACATGAACCACTCTATGGCGGCAATGAGTCCAGCAATCCTTTCACACATGACTATCCTGCGAACCCAAGCAGGATAATCAGAAGTGCAGTGGCAAGCCAATTCCTAACGCATAGCACAATGAGCCACGCTGCCGAGTCATGGAAAACCATGACTTTCATGCAGTTTTCAGTTCATTAATGTAGTGGACAGTCGATAGTTCTAAATGCATGGACTTGTGATTTGGGAAGCCATTCTCGACTTTGGATTGATGCAGAGCCCAGCAATAGCAAGAGGTCTGACTATTTTCTCACACATAATTAACTGATCAGATCTGCAAACGCAAACAGTCAGCAGTTCAAATTCAAGTGCATATTCAAAACTTAGCACAGTGCATTGACCAACATTCAAAGTCAGTTTACACACATTGACAGAGAATTTTGTTTGGATTATGCTCTCACCACATACATACCAAGTCAAGTTTATTTTTTTTAACCAGTAAAGAAAAAATTAATTAAACATAAATTACGAGGAAATGAAAAATACACAGATTTACTGGGAAAGGGAAGTCACAGGGAACCAAGATTGGTTATTGAGCAGCGACACCCAAGGTTTAAATATGAAATTGGAAATATTGAATATACTAAATTGAAATTAAGCATGGGATTCAATCTAACCTAGAATAGCTATTTCTTATCATCACAGTCTGACTTACTGACAATATAAATAAAACTTACCCTTGGAAACATAGCTTCCTCATTGATCAAAGCCAGCACATTCATTGGTCGAACAGCGATCATGTCAAGAATTTCCTGAACAGTAAAGAAGAAGGTTATGTTTAAAAAGGAAGCAATCAAGTTTATTTCAACTCCATAATCAGCATAACAGGAAATAAGATAGTTGATTACAACAAATAAATAAAAAATGATTATGAAATCAGGAAAGCAAACAAAACCTTAAATAAGAATCAGAACGTACAAAATGAAAGATGGATGGTTTTGCTAAAAAAAGAGATACGTGTCCACTCCACCTAAGAACGTGATGTTTAGTAAGCAAGTAATTAAGTTTATTTTCATTTGACAGGAAGGAGGCATCACAAATGAATAAACACAGTCATATCAATTTTCATATTTATTTTTGGGAAGAAGAAAGCAATGGATTGGCTTAATCAATGTTGGGTATGGGATTAGTTAGCAAGTTATTTGTCTCAGATGCATGGACCTAATGGTGGAGGAAGGTGTAACCAACCAGAAGAACCCAGACAGAAGCAATTCCAGCAGAAAATAAATGAGACAGATAGTCTGGTTCAGATCAAAGGTTGAAATTATAGCATTCCAATGGAACATTATACATGAAATAGGAAAATCATATAAATAAGACACTAGTATAATACACAAGCCAGAGGAGGTTTGGCTAAACGATGTTTAGTGTGTAGGATGAGAAAACTGGCTCGGGTTCCAAATAGCGACTGTCAGAACAGCGACTGTGCTAATGGCGACCGCATTAAAACAGCAACTGTTATGATAGCGTTAGGGTCAGTCCAAATAAAATGCTGTTTTAAAGTCCCCTTTTAGTTTCAATCTTTAATTACGCAGTGTTTGCCTGTTTGTAGATGCATACGTGTGTAGAAGGGTCCCTAACCCTAATACGATTTAAGTCGCCAGCAAAACAGTCGCTGTTTTAATGCAGTTGCCATTATGACAGTCGCTCACTTGTTTACGTCGCCATTATGACAGTCGCTGTTTTAACAGTCGCTATCCGGCCTGGATACCGAGAAAACTGCTCAATAATAGATACAAAATAATTACCTGGTTATCAGTGAAGTCAATGTGTCTCCATTCAATATCTTCTTTATCGTATTCTTCTTGTTCAAGCTTAAAAATGTGTCGAACAAAGAATTGTTGGAGATTCTCATTCGCAAAGTTGATGCAGAGTTGCTCAAAACTAAAAAAAATCAATGTTAATAACTAAACTTATAATGAAATCAGGAAAGCAAAAAAAACCTTAGACAAGGTTATAAGTCATAAGTCATGTTAATATTAAGTCATATATGGGTCATTTATTGTTACTATTATGACAATTATTTGGATCAAAATGGCCTAATAGTTAAAGTCATGTTCATATTCAAGTTTATTTTTTCCATTCAGTAAAAAATAACATACAAAATTTAGAAAATAAATAATATTTAACACACATTTTTCTAGGGAAGGAGACTGCAGGAAAACCACTACTGGTAATTCAGCAGCAACACCCACGGTTCAATATCTAATTGAATTTGTTATGTCGGAAATTAAGTTGTTAGAACACTGTTATTATAGGTTGGTATGACTTTGGAAGCTGAATCACCAATAGACATCCACTAGGCACAGAGCTTATATGAGACAACCATCAAACCATAAATGCTATAAAAGTGTTGTTAGACTTGACTATTTCCAAATGCAGGTTTCGCATATCGGGCTCAAATTCAATGCACGCCATCTCACCTAGGGGTAAATAAATAGGGTAGACAATGTCAGAATGGAAAGATTTCGGTCTTTCAGTAGATAGTAGCTCCTCAAGATCGTGAAATATCAGTGGATGCTTTTACCAGGCGTTTTTTAAAGAAAAAAGCACATATAAAAAAAAATTAACGATCAAACAAAACACACAGCACACACATCTTACCTGTTATTTTCAAAGTTTTCAAATCCGAAAATATCCAGCAATCCAATAGAGAGAATTTCGCTCTTGTCCTGATCTTTTTCTCCGCCATAGATTGCACTGTTGATTTTGTCCACAATCCAGACAAACATCCGACCGTACACTCCCTAGAAAAAGTTTGTTGAGATGATTGGTTAATTTATTTACAAGCAAAAATTGGAATTACTTGTTTTTGAAGGAGAGCATGTTTTTTGGTGGTTTTGGCGACTTTAGCTTGTTTTTATGTGGTTATAGACAGTTTTTGCATGCTTTAGCGCATATTTTGTCCTTTTTTACCCTTTTTCTGCACATATTACCATGTTTTTGGTGTTTTTTAACGGTTTTGTCGTTTCAGCATGTTTTTGGTGTTCATTTGCATGTCTAGCATGTTTTTTCATGGTTTTTGACAAAAGAGAAAAAAATTAACATGACTGGTTAGTCAAACTACCGTAGTTCATCTTTAGCTATATTTATCTGTTATTTCTTTGAGATGCAGAAATTTAAATGGTCGAAAGTATATCAAAGATAGAATAAATTGTAATATTTATTCTGAGAAAAAGCGAGAGAGAAGCTCTTTTAGACAGTTTTATTTAAAAAAAAAATCAAAATCAAGTTGTCTTTGACACTTGACACTTGGCATTAAGATAGTTAACCAGTTGATTATTCCACATGTGCCATTCCTCCTATAACGATAAACTAAAAAAATTAACTTTAAGCGATCCTTTTGAATGTACCTAATTGACCTTACAGGGCTAACAAAAGCCTAGAGTACGAGCTTGTTTGTTTCTGTGTTAGGTTCACAACCTAAATTCACAAAAACAAACTACAAAAAAATATAGTAATTTACTTTGACCTATTAACCTAATTAACCAGTTAAATATTCCACATGGACGCTTCCTCTTATACCCCCTAATTAACAAGAACCACATCAAACATACCGGCAACCTTCTCAAACATAATTATTGTAACTTACTTTGATGTAGGCATCCTTGACATCTAGTGCTTGGGCGATGTTCATTGGTGAAGTGACAGTTTCTCCCCGCATGATGAGAGTCCGCTGAGTCAATGCTTTCATGAGAGCTTGGTCATTCACCTGTGAGAAATATTGGAATTATTGCACTTTCTGGATTAATAGATGATGAAACAATTTTACTTTGCCAAAGCAAAAGGTGAGGTCGCGATTTTGGATTTCAAGATTTTGGAGTAGTTGAGTGAAAGTTTGGAACTTCCTAAATTCAGTAACCAGAGTTGAAACATTAAACTGGAATTAGCAAAGGACGTAGCTGGAGTTAAGATTTTGTTCAAACCAAGAATCAGGTATTTAAAGAAATTAGAGTCAGACCTTCATTATCTCAAACTAAGCAAAATCAGGGTCACACATTGAATGGTTTGAATGGTTTGAACTCACGAAAATTGCACCTGCATACTATTGCACTTATGGAAATTTTTTTATTTTGCAGATATTTGAACCCATACTAACCCTAACCCATGGGTTTTAGCACCCGCATATAGATGGAATCTGCGGATATACACATGGGTTCAAATGTACGTGGGTTCAAATGTACGGTCACCACATTGAATAGATATCACTGAATGGCGGAAAAGTCAAGTGGTTGCATGAACAATTCTGTGTGGATGAGAAGTCCAGCAATCACCTCACATATATTCACTCCCACATAATTTGAATTAGCATTTTTACAAGGCCAATACGAGTGAAATATGGAGCACAAAACCCCATCTACCTAGCTTGAGACAGCACTTACTCCTAGTAAATGACTTGCTGCTTTTATTCCTGTGTTGTAGACAAGTTCACAGGCATCCAGATTATCAATCATTGTTTCTTCAAATTTGAAATTTCCTGGAATGCAAAAATCAATTATAGAATAGATTAGTGGCACATTTAGACATTTCGTGTTTCCCCGAAAATAAGATCTACCCTGACTTTTTAAAATGATTCTGACAGAAGACCTCCTCCTAAAATGATATTGATTTTCAAATTTTGTATATTTGAAAAAACCTGGTAATTCTCTAAGACCCTCTTTTATTTCGGGGAATCATGGTAGTTGGCATCAGGCTGGCAGAGCAGGAGGTAAAGTTTGGCATTTTTTCACTGGACTGAAATAACAATCAGAACAAAAACTAATGACAGCACAAAACGTTGTTGACAAGCTGACTGTAGTCAATTGGTAAAATAAGATGGTGTGGGGTATGTAATTTTACTAAAATAGAATAGTTCAGCACATTCAAATTCAGCACAAAAAGTTACTTTGCAAAGTTCTTTGTATATTTAAATAATAATGAAAAACAAATTAACTGGAGGCATATTTCCAAACTCCCCAAAGTCATAAGTTTTTTTACTAAATTTGCTCTGTCCTATTACTATTGCCTTGCCCTATTAGTGTCTTTTAAAGTGGAGAATGGCCACTTTATTCAAATTTTCTATGTATCATATAGACGCCATTATCTCACCTAAAAATGTTTAGTTTCATTTTTATTACCGGTAATACAATTCAAATGCTTTTAACTCAATTTTAACACTTTTTTATGAAATATGGTAGCACCCCTCATTTTGTTATAATTGTTTGCTTCCCTCGTACTTGTTTGTCCAAACTAGGTGATTGCCTAGAGCTAAGAGCTCTGGCTTCAATACATGGCTCAACTCACCAATATGCAAGATAGCAGCAAGCAGCTTGTAAATTTCATTGATCTCAACATCAGAAATGGAGAGAACCTGATTTAAATAATGTTGATTGTTAGAACTCAAATGTCTCATAGAAAACAGAGACAGCAGTTGGGGTAGGATTTTAATATTTATTTAATGCCAAGACGTTTGGGCTCATTCATATGCCTCTCGGTCAATAAGGATAAAGGTAAGGTTTACATATTTATCCCGGGGGAGAAGAAAACTGATAAGACGGCTTAACCATATGGCGAACCACGGCCTCTCGTCCGGTTACCATTCCATGTCGAGTATGAGATTAGCTAGTTACTTGTTTTCGGAAGCATGGACTTGATGGTGGAGAAAGATGAACCAGACCAGTGTTACGTGAACCGCCCTACGATGGCGAGGAGTCCAGCAATCCTCTCGCACATAACCATCCCGCATGGGATTCGAACCTGCAAACCCACATAGGGTAATTAGAGGTGCGGTGGCGAGCGTATTCCTAACGCTTAGCACGATGAGCCACACTGCCGCGCCGATGAGCCACACTGCCACGTCGATTACCAGTCCAGACTGGGTATGGAATTAGTTAGCCAGTTATTTGTTTTCAGATGTATGGACTTTATTGTGACTAATATATAATACATAATGCAATATATGGCAGTAGAAATGCATAAATGGAAGTTTGATTATTCAAAATGCAAATCTTTTATGCTGCATTAATGTTCATGAAAAGGGCAATTCTCTCACAGACAATTAACGGCCGCAGGATTTGAACCTGCGAAAAAACACAGGTTGATTAGAGCTGCAGTGGCAAACATATTCCTAATACTTAGCATTATGAGTCACACGACCCAGCCATATTTGTATGATCATGATATCTTATCATCTCTTCCCTCCCTTTATTAAAATACCCATCCGAAGAGAAACCAAGTTCGATAGACAGCTCAATCATATGACAAACCATAGTTACAACAGTTTATGACACAGTAAATTGACTTCCACATAATGTATTATATGACAATAGAAATGTTCTATGATAAGATGAATTATTTCAAATGCAAATCTTTTACGCTTCATTAAGGTTCAGATTACAATAAAGGTATATAATATTGAAAAAAACTAAGTGGATTATTTATCCAGAGATCCAATGAGTCAGCTTAATCATATGACACACCATGGTTACATAGTTACCATAGTTACCAATAGTTTATGAATTATTATATATGGGAACCTATCTGTACCTTCATTCCACTGACAATATTTGCAAATTCCAATTTATCGTCTCTTCCTTTACATTGTAGACATGAACCCTGAAAAGAATAGATGACAAAGTTAAATCAGAACTATGGCGAACCAATGAAGGTCAGTTTTATACAACTTCGACCCATTCAGAATTAAAAAAAAAATTGAAGTATTTATTGGTTTTAGTAGGTTTTTGCAAGTTTTAGTGACATTTGGTTAGGTTTCGACGATTATTTATACCACCGCCAACAAACATAACAAAGTAGGTTTTACAAGTTTTAGTGACTTTTGGATGAGTTTTGATGATTAACCAGCCAACTCACAGGCTGACAACCCTGTAAAAATCGGGGCAAATGAACCGGTATATATTAAGAGTGCATAGCTCAAAATGCATTATTCCAAATTATTTATGTTGGCATATTAACCCTTTCCATGCGATTTTTATTTTTTATTAAATAATCGTATTTGCTACGCCGATTTTATGCATTTGTACCCCCACAACTAATCGATCGACTAACGATAAAACTAATGATCCTCTGCTGCCCACTGACAACTCGTTGGAAAGCTTATTTGAAGAGCTTGCAATTGGCAATTAAAATAAAAGTTTTTTTAAAACTGGTGGTCTGAGTCACAAAACCGGATAGAAAAAAGGCATTTTTTTTCCTAGGAGTTGAAACTTCAAACCGTAATAAAAAATAGAAATATTCGCTAAATCCTTTACTGTTACCACTTCGTGGTTGGCAAACAATAGCATAATATTGCTGTAGCAATTTCGTGATCTAACTCAAAATACTTTGGTAGATGGAAGAGACAATATGTCTTCTATTACCACCCAGAAAACACCGAAATTTGCATAAATTTCAAAAACACTTCCTCGTTCTGCCGCAAATAAAATTCCCGTCGTAAACGAAAGCGAGATTTACCATCGCTTGTGTTAATCTCGAAGAAGACTTCTTATCAATAAACTAAAACCCGGAAAAACTAGACCAACAGTTTGCGACCGATTGCTAAATAAAACAGTGGAGTACATCAACGTACCCGCCGCAATCTAGCGACTTTTGTCGTTGGTACGTATACGTGTCCACCGCACGAAAAGGGTTAGGTTCAGAATCTCGATTTCACATCATATGCTCATTCTTTATAGAAATATATTAAATACGGTATGCAATACCCAAATCTAAAACATTTTGATTTTCCTAAGGATAGTAGCATTTAAGGTATCAGTGGTGCATGTACTGAAATGTGAAGACGTGAAATTCTCCCTCAAAAATGCACCTGCATGGATCCGTCCCCCAGGCTGTAATAAATTGGGTAGCTGTGCTAGAAAGATTCGGTACTTCCAAAAAAAGTAGTTTTTCACATATTTACATAACAATGGAGCCTCATGCGGCGTAAAAAGCGTGACAAAAGTGTTGTACAAAATAAATGTATCATAAACAAACAACATTCAACATACACACACCAAATACAAAACAAAAATGTGATTGAAGCATCGGCAAGAAAGAATAAGTACATGCTATGCCAATTCAATTTCAAACTCTTTTTTTCCTTTCAAAACTGATATGAACCCTTTTTTAACAAATCATTATTTTTTATTGTAACAAAATAAAATGGAAAATACAAGTTTTGACTGGTCAATTATTACAAGTTTTTGTAAAATTTAACTCGTAATAGTCAATTATTTAAACCTGTATTATAAGGAATGCAATTCTGCTCTTCGGTTGCTATAAACTCTTGAATTTATCATATTCAAGCATTGCAAGGATGACACATGTCACATACCGATCCAACAGTACATGAAATTCAAAATAAAGGAGCAGGCTCTTGTAACATAATCAGGCATTTTAGTTATAAATCAATTAATAAGGCCAGAAAGATCAGATGGCAATGGTTTAAAAATACATGCTATTATTGTTGACACCAATAAATTCCCATCAGGTGCGAGAGAGCAATGGACAAATATATTGACAAAAAAACAGTAGTCTGTCAGTAGTTTATTACACATGTACAAAGTACACATTGTACATACAGAATAAGAGAGACTAAAAAAGGCATTTTAGTGTTTTAGGGAGACGCGATAAACTAGTAATAGTTATCAGGCAGCTTCACTTATGAGGAAGTCTAACATTAAACTATACTGAGGAAAATAAGTCAAGCATTGAAATACAGGTAGGTATGTTGATGTTAGGACAGGATTTACATATTTATTCTGGGGTAGAAGAAAGTCGATAATACGGCTTATTCATATGGCGAACCTTGGCTTTTCACTCGGTAACCACTCCATGTCAGGTATGGAATTAGCTAGCCAGTTATTAGTTTTTGTAAGCATGTACTTGATGGAGAAGGCTGTAACCAACCAGCATTTACGTGAACCACCCAATGGCAACAAGGAGTCCTGAAATCCTCAAACATAATTATCCCCACATGGGATTCGAACCTGTGAACCAATGCAGGGTAAATATAGGTGCTGTAGCAAATGTATTCCTAACGCTTAGCACGATGCGCCACACAACCGAGCCAATGGCCAAATATATTACAGAATTCTCTATGGTCCTGCTGATAGTGCTCATATGATACACAAACACTACATTTATAAAGTGTTTCTCATTAGTGAACAAGACAACATTGAAATTAAAAGATGTGCTAACACTTGCCTCTGTATCCTATTAGCAGCACAAAACATAAAAAAAATTGTAAAATATGTCATGTACCGGTATGCAGGGCCACACACTAAAATACCTAATTAATGGCAAGAAGTATATCTTAAATGAAGTTATGCTATATAGTCTTCATATTTAGTAGAAAATATTCTGTTATAATACATCATATGTGTTGCGATGTTTTTCATTTTTTTTATTGCCCCGATGAAGTGTGCAGAAACAAAGATTCAAAAAATACAATGAAATTAATATTGCCCAATGATTTAGTGGTTAGGTAAAGCGTAGCGTTAGCATTGCAGGTTCAAGATCTCGGTTATGAACATCTATTCCAAAGCACTTCACCATTGGTGTAATAAATTGGATTGTAAACGTCGTTTAAAACTCTCTGGCTTTTCATGTAAAACTATATCGAGCCTTGTTTAGACCAGTGGGTCGCGACGCATTTCCAAATGTTACATACAGTTTTCAATGAAGGAAATTATGGCATTATTATTACGTAACAATAACACTTATGAAATATTTTGGAAATAATAACAATTAGAATTTTTGTGAGTCGCACAGAAAAAATGACAATAAAAGTGGGCACCAAACTGAAAAAAGTTGGAAAGCACTGGTTTAGACTAAAGAATTTAAACAAAAAAAATATATCACCAAAAATATATAAAATGTTATATTATCATGCATATATCTTTTTAAATGCTTGAGCATTTAACACCAAAAGAAACAAAAAAAATTTAGAAAATATTTAAAGTGTTATTTTTGCACCACCACACCATATTTGCTTTTTCTTAACTTACCTTTCCTTGTTTAAAACAAGCATTAGATTCTTTTTGGTGATAAAAATCCTTTTTGTAAAAAGTTGCAAAAAATAAAACAGAAATTCTGAGAATGCCAAGTTGGTGAAAATAGGGCTTTGCACTTTTATCATTATTTATAAACAAACAGTTTCAAAATACTAAATTTTCTATATATGTAAAGCCACTATTACGATTGCTACACTATAACAATGTTCAGTTAAAAAAATGACCTTTTAAACTAAAGGCATGCTTAAAACATGAGCTAAACCTCTAAAATATATTAATATCAGATTCATGATAGAACTCAGATAGCATGTTTGAAAAAATTGATGTACTATTACTATTATTGGGGGAATATCTGATGTATTAGGTACTATTTATTACCTCTTATTATATTTTCTTTACTTCTTTATCAACACTATTGTTCAATAATGTCATTATGGTTAGAACTTTTTAAATTATTGCCTGGTAAAAACTCATCTCATGTTATAGGGAATGTCAAAATCATAGTCAAGTTTATTTTTCCCAGTCAGTAAAAAATAGCATACTAACAAAAAAGAAATAAAAATGCAAAACTGAATGAGTTCTTCTTTTTTTTATTATCTGCTATGTTGTCTCTTGAACTCAGTAGCATAAGGAGAAGTTTAAGAGTCAAAGGAAACCTTTTTTTTATTGCATTAAATGTATGGTCAAACTTATATCTATTTTATATATCTCATGATTCCTTCTTAAGTTCCAAAAAATTTACAAATGTCTTGCTCGTTATCTTACCTGGGTTAAGTATAAATAATCTGATGGTTTTCCGAGTCCAAGTTTCTGTTTCTGCTCAGAACTCATTCCTGCCAACATACAGTAAAATATGTGGTAGTTTCTCTCTTCATTTGCTTGGTAGACAAGCCTGTTAAAAAGTAACAAATACGTGTTTTTGTTTCATATTTTTCACTATTATTCCACCCTACAATATGAGTAAGTGCTTTATGTTTACATGAACTCTTAGTTCTTAGATTTTAGATTTTCTTAGCGTGTGTTTAGCTTAGATTTGTCATTTTTTGTACAATGTTGGAAATCAAATTTAATTATCAATCTATCATCAAAGTTCAGTGAAGTATATATATGGTGAGATATGAGATCAAAGATCAACATTAGCTTTTAGTAAGTGATGAAGTATTGTTTTATGGTTACTATGGACTCATACCACATCTCATACCTTCTCATACAATAACTTTTAAATATAAGATGATTCTGTTCTGTGTAATTTATGCAAAATGTTCTCTATCCACTATCAACAATATTAACACTACTCTAACCGCAACACTATTAGCTCTCCTACTTACCTTGACTTTTCCAATAAATACTGTTCAATCTTTGCCCCAATGATGACTCCCTTCTTGGAAAAGTGAATGTCGATAAATTTTCCAAATCGACTAGAATTGTCGTTACGAATAGTCTTTGCATTGCCGAAAGCTAAAAAATATTACAAATAATTGGTATATTCATGATTTATGTTTTTTTGGTGTTCTTTATTGTAAACAAGGTCATAGACAAGCAAATGCTAACTTATTAAGTTCATGGTCTGTACACTTGAAACATATTTTTTGATATTTTAGTAATAAAACAGAAAGATGTGTTATTTTATTTACCAAGAAAAAGTGAGAAATGGCCTTATGCTTATTACCTAGTTTATACATGGAAATTACTGAGTTTTGGACAAAAATGTTCAGCACTCTTGCCCAGTATTTATACCATACCGGAAAAATTCCCAAAATAATATTACTTATCACACTAAAATATTTTGAGTGGGCAAAAAGTATTCGGAGAGAGTGAATTTTCCTTGTATAAGTCCTTGTTAATTTCAATAAGATAATAAAGCAGTAATATGTACATTCTATAAAGCCACCCTATAGTGTTAAAATGGGGAAACTACAGCCCGCTAGCCAAATCCAGCACGTTGGATAATTCAATCTGACCCGCCTAAGGCTGCCACAACCAAATTTTAATGTTCTAGCTGAAAAATGGCTTAAGGAAATTGTTGAGATTGCGGTTAAATTTAGTTTTGGCTCATTGTTTTTTATACTTTTGTTTTTGGAACACTGTAAATAAAATTCTGTTCATAAAGATTTTACTTTTATGTACCCCAGGCTTACATGGCCTACAGCATATAGGTGGGCAAAATTTCTGACCCTGGTTCACAAACCTTTGCCACCCCTGCTGTAGCAAACAGACCCTAAATTTGTGAGAGTCAGGAAGGCATGTAGATTGACAAACAGGATTAGTTATGATATTTATCAGATCCTCGGGATTAAAATTGATTTGAAATCATTCTTCTTGTTTGAATATCCATTTAGCAGAGTGAAAGAATTCTAACGAGTGTCTATAAGAGCTCTTCAAATCTGAAGTGGTGGATTTACAGAATGATGATAAGCTATGACATGACTTGTCAATGAGGAGGGTATAGCAAATAATATAACGGAGTAATAATAAAATATACGGACACAGAGGTGACCTACTTCTTCACTGCACAGCACTGGAACAAATTTGATAATAATTAACATGAGCGAGCAATGCTCAAATACATTTCCCCGAAAATAAGACCTAGCCTGAATTTAAAAAATGATTTTAATATAAGCCCTCTCCTTTAAATAAAATCCGAGTTTTTTTTTTTAAATGAAAACATATTTTTTATAAGTAAATGGATATCCGTTTTCATAACTTGTATATTTGAAAATATTTGTAATTCCCTACTTTGTAATTTCGTTTTTGATAAATGAAAATTGAAGACATCCTCCCAAAATAAGCCTGCGTGTTATTTTTCGAAGAAAATTTGAGAGACCCTGTTTTGTTTTTGAGAAACACGGTAAATGGACATAAAGGTTGCATTTTGATAGCTGTACGACCTTACAGCACTGAGTCAGTTGGTGGCAAATAGCAAAATTTTGGGATAACAGGTCCCTAAGGTATCAGAGGAAATTTTAAAGTAATCTAACAACTTCTTTCATCATTAAGTACTAAAAATTTGAAATCAAAAAGCATTTTTTGAAAAGCAACCATATAGCCCAACAACAATAGAGCAATGGCCTTAGTCGTGGTATCTTGGCAGTGTGACGCATTGTTCTAAGCGTCAGGAATACTCTCGCCACTACACGACTGATTACACTGCGTGAGTTGGAAGACTTGATCTCACCTTCTAGGATCGGATTTGCTTCTAATATTTGCTGTTCAATCCATGAATGTTGCCCAGATATTGATGCCAGATATTGAAGAACTAGCTTCGTGGATTCCGTCTTGCCAGCTCCAGATTCACCACTGTAATAATAATGATAATTAATAAGAAGCTTGGTTCATTTTAAGTGTCCATCACTGATGGGCCATAGCAAGATTTTTAGCTGGGCCACAAACCTATGAAAATTTGTGAGATACGATAGGATTTACATATATATCCTGGGGTGAGGAAAACCTAAAAGACGGCTTATCCATATGGCGAACCACGGCCTCTTGTCCGGTTACCAGTTCAGGTCGGGTATGAGATTAGATAGTTACTGGTACTTGTTTTTCGGAAGCATGGACTTGATGGTGGAGGAAGCCGTAACCGACCAGCGGTTACGTGAACCACCCTACGGCGGCGAGGAGTCCAGCAATCCTCTCGCACATAAGCATTCCGCATGGGATTCGAACCTGCGAACCCACGCAGAGTGATTAGAGGTGCTGTGGCGAGCGTATTACTAACGCTTAAAGACTTTTGATAAATTCGTTAAATTTGATTGTATTGGAAATTAATAATAATGCTGTTTTTTAGCTACTGAATGTTAATTACATTTAAACATTAAAGTGGAAGCGCCTATCTTCGCAAAATTTTTTTTTTTATAATATTCCCGTAGCATATGAGTTACCGGTAATAGGCCACAGAAGTTTTTGTGCAACGAAAATTGGCTACGAAAGAAAAAAATGTTCTCAGATAATTTTACTTCTTCATGGAGTTTTATCATAAGCTGATAAAAATGGCTTAATTATATGGAAGAGCTTAGTCCCATTTGATACCGATTTGGTAAAGACGAAAAAAAGATTTAATCAGCACTGACTTCAAAATCTAACAACCCAATATTCCAGTTTTTGACTCCAAGATAAGAAATTTTGTTTATGGAAATTTTGGTTTTTCTCCATTTTCTAGTTTGCCTAAAAAGTTTTAATATGTAAAGTGATTTATATGAAGGGTGGCCCAAAAGTCGGTATACAGTTATTTTATTTATTTTTTTATTACCTTCCAAGCAGCTAGAAAACTAATGTAAAATTCACACTAGATTTATTATTTAAAAAAATAAGCAATTATTGTGGTACTTATCAAGTAACATAAAGTGAACTGCAAGTAGCTTCAAAGTATATAAAATAGTTTAATAACTGTATACCTAATTTTGGGTGCTCCCGAAGTATGCGAACCAAGATGGCGGACATCGGAACGTAACATGGGTAACAGGTTAGGGTTAGGGGATAATTTTTTTCCAATTTTCCTTATTTTAGTCCTATTATCAGTTCGAAGACTAGCCAAGAGCCTCCTGTAGTATTTATACCTAAAAATATGGCCTAACCCTAACCTAGTACACATATTGCATTCCGATGTCCGCCATCTTGGTTCGCATACTTCGGGAGACCCTAATTTTGGGCTTTGGGTATATATGACAAAAAACTGACAAAAATGCCAACTTTGTCTCCACCACCCTAGTTAATATAGGGCTGGTGAGCCGGTACTCTTGGAGTATGCATACCAAGATGGCAGATACCGAAAAGTAGTATGTGCACCAGGTTAGGGTTAGACCATAATTATATTTCAATTTTCCTTATTTTAGTTCTATTACGAGTTCAGGGACTAGCCAAGTGACTCCCGTAGTATTTGTACCTAAAATTATGGCCTAACCCTAACCTGGTACACATACTACATTCTGGTACCCGCCATCTTGATACGCATACTCCAAGAACGCCGGTAAGTCAACTAAATACATTAGAAACAGAGGAAGCTTTTCCATGGCCTCATTCATAGCAAATATTTTTATGCTAGACAGCTTAAAACTATCCAAAGATCCCAATTTGAAGGAGTATCGGTTTCAATAGCAGCATGTATTAAAAATATATAAGTCATCGGTCCCATTCAAATGTTTAGAAAATGTGAGTCTTTAAAATTACCCAGAACGTTACTACTAATATGTGATTTTAATTTCAACAAGGCTTTAGGCCAGGGGTGGGCAAGGTTTCTGGACCGAGGGCCAAAAAAATTTGCCCATCTAAACTGGCGGGCCATGTAAGTGTGTTGTAAAGCCTTGTGCCAGAATTAAATTTAATCGCAATCACAACAAATTTCTCAAGCTGTTTTTTAGCTTTAAATCTCAAAATTTGGTTTTAGTTTGGTTGTGGCAGCATCAGGCAAGCCGGATTAAATTACCCAATGAGCCAGATTTGGCCCACGAGCCGTAGTTTGCTCATGTCAGCTTTAGACAATCAGAAACAACCTGAATAGCATATCTGCTTAGTTCTCCACAATGTTGACAAACTTGAAATAACTGACCAAAGTTCATTGTTCAAAATGAAAGTGGTTTTATGACTCATGAAATAATCTTTCGAAATCATTCTTTTGTCAACACAAAAAATGTGTGTTCAGACAGACGCAAATTAAAATTGAAATTCAGTTTAATCCTAATAAAGGTTTTATTAGATGTTCTACATCAGTGATTCTCAACCTTGAAGGGCTTGCGCCACCTTCTGGAGGCTTTTAGAACTCATGGCCCCCATGTTTATCAAGCCAGTGGTATATACAATACTATTTTGATTGTAGATTTCAAAACTTAATATGTTAAAACAATTTATGCCCAACAAAGTGAAAACATCCTCTTATATAAACTTATCAAGCAATGAAACTAGAAAGAATGGAGATTTTTTGTGACTGAACTGTAATAGCGGAGCCCTTGGTTGCCGTGAGACCCCAGTTGAAACTCATTGGTACAAAGAGCATGTATGTGACCTTAAAAAATAAAAATGTATTCTTTCAATCTCTCAAAACTGTGGTGAATCCAACACACGCCCAAATAAGTGTTAAATATCCCCTTATCATAGAATTCATGGCATGATCATAAAACAAATAGAAACTGTCAAAAGTATTGGAACTTAGCACGATTCTACTTGAACAAAGTCTATCTGCGTCATTCAACCCCAGCCCACATTCTTTTAAAACATTTCTAACAATCAAAGTTGGTTCAAAGATAAATATGATTTTATCCTTGTTTTATCATATGTTTAAGCATGGCAGTTATAAAACACAGTTCCCCTAAATACTATGAATTAGTAAATCATTTACTAAATTACAGTCCAAATCATTTATAAGCCAAAGAATATGTTTTCTATTTTAAGATACGGGAAGACTGCCAGACAGATGGTATGCACTTACATTATCTCCAATAAATAGGTGATAGGTAGGGGATGGGCATTCTCAAACACCAAGCTTCCAAAAAAATAAAAAATAACTGGCTTACACATCCTATACCGGACATAGAATGGTAACCGGACGAGAGGCCGTAGTTCGCCAAATGATAGGGTAAATATGTAAACCCTATCCTACTTGATGATTTTGGAATCGAATCAAATATTTTTTCAAATTGAGTAAAGTCTTATATACTTGGAGGATATGTAATCGTATGCGATTTATTTATTGTGATGGATCCTTCGGGCACATTAATTACTCAAACAGCTTGCTAGGTGTTCACACATAATTAGAAACATATTTTATCAAAATCTCACTAAGAAGGAGGTATATGTCAGGATTACATCTCAAAAATCTGGTGTCACAACCACCCATGGTTTGAGAACCCCTGGGTCACGGTAATAGACCTGATTATTTTAATATTGTATTTTACAAATTTAGAAAAACAAGATAGCCCATTACTCCACCTAGTGGTAAATATGACTGTCCGCTTGTCCAAATCTCTAATCAGAACGAAGATTTAAAAAGCGCATCATAACCCATATGCCTTACCTGACAATTACACATTGGTCTTTCTGTGTCCTCTTCATGTTGAAGTAAGCATTATCTGCAATTGCGAATATATGTGGCGGCAATTCTCCAATTTTTCGGTTCGTATACATTCGTATGTGATCCACCTCATACAAGGGAAGGATTTGATAGGGATTGACAGCCACAAGGATTGAACCAGTGTAGGTCTGAAACACAGAATGTCAACATGTATAAATAATATAAGGTGTCCCGTAGTATGTGCACCAAGATGGCACACAACCTGAACATAGTATGTGTACCAGGTTAGGGTTAGGCCATAATATTATTCCAATTTTCCTTACTTTAGTTCTATTACGAGTTCGGGAACTAGCCAGTGATTCCAGCAGTATTTGTACTTGAAACTATGGTCTAACCCTAACCAGGTACACATACTATGTTCAGGTTGTGTGCCATCTTGGTTCACATACTACAGGAGTGCCCAATAGAAACGTATATTCTTAATTAAAAGCATTTTCACACTGAATTTAGTCAAATGATAACCATATTCAATAAGCTAACTAACTGAAACTAGAATGTTCTTAGCCCAACTAATAATACCCAATTTCAAAAGCATTCTCATACAAATTAAACTAGACGTTTTTGACTCATGCGTCTGCGTCTGCTTTAAAAGTTAAATTTCAATCTCAAGTGTTTTATCTGCGCTGTAGAATCAAAATATGGAGTCCCCCTATAGTATGTCTTTAATGATATTTTTTAGAGTGGTATACATATTAAAACTTTTCTGCGTCAGAGCCAACTTTTTGAATTTTCTGAAATCAAGAACCGGAGTCAGAATATCAGACTTTGAATGGTGATAAACTCAAAAATTATAAACATTCCCAACAGACGAAAAAATAAAATTTGTTTTTTCAAGTCTGAATTTGAAACCAAAATTCCCATTTATCTTGAGTTGAAAGTTATTTTTGTTAAGCACAGCTGTAGTTGTCTTTAAATATCTCGAAATTTGAAGTCAAAGACGGCAGTGAATTTTCTCCGATTCAATATCACATCCTTAATATTTTACAGTATAATTAAAACTAAACCTTACACCAGACAACACACATTTATTTTAAATTTTGAAGTTACCTTTCCACTTGCATATGTCTGTGTCCCGCAAAAGTAACGAACAAAAAGAATTATTAGGTATAAAAGGTTTAACGTTTAAAATAATATTCGTGATTTGAATAAAACCATATTTTGCAAGAGGGCCATTTGACGAATTGTCACAAAAAAATTCGGTACTCATGTTCATGTAGTATGTGCACCAAGATGGCAGACACTGGAAAGAAGTATGTGTACCAGGCTAGGGTAAGGCCATAATTTCAGGTACAAATACTACAGGAGTCACTTGGCTAGTCCCCTAGCACGTATTAAAACTAAAATAAAAAGAATTGAAATAAATTATGGCCTAACCTGGTACACATACTACGTTCCAGTGTCCGCCATATTGGTGCACATACTACGGGAGCCCCAAAATTTCAATAAAATTAGAGGTTAAGAGTCTTCATATAAGCGTAAGATCATTATTGATGAAGTGTGTACTCGGGGTATTTGCTATTTTGGGGATTCATTTTTTGGAATTCAGCCAAATCATGGCTTTTTGAACTGGGGATCCCAACCTTGTAACACATATAAACAAATTTAAATAAAAATAATTTCTTGATTTTAGAATCCAACTTTCATCACTCACATAAATTTTATTTTCATAATATCTGATGAGTAAATTTCTGAGGATTCCTGCTTCATTAAGATCGCCAAGTCTGATCATGTCCTCAACTCCTTCTACAGATGTTGGATGCATCACTTTGATCTTTGCTGAAGCAAACTTCAACCATCTTTCCTGGAAAATTAATCAAATGTTTTCAGTTTTTGATTAGAAAAAATAAGAATTCACAGATCCACACTCGAATAACTTCTGTGCAAGGCCCTAGTTTGGATTTAGTTATGTATTAGACCCTGGTAGCATGACAGAAGCACATAAATTTAGTAACCGATTGGCTAGAAGGAACTTCACCATATTTTGTCAAAGAAGGTTCTTGAAAGAGACCTTTTTTAAATTCTAAAGTCCCCCTACATGGAAATATCTGAATCCCAGAAGCTTCCTTAGATGTTATAGATTATACATACTACTGTAACTTTTCAGTCCATCTTCCCAACAGGAGCAAAATTTGTAACCGGTGACCGTTCATTTGAACCCACGTACATTTGAACCCATGTGTATATCCACGGGTTCAATCTATATGCGGATGCTGAAACCCATTGGTTAGGGTTAGTATGGGTTTAACTATCCGTGAAACAAAAAAAAATTCCATAGATGCAATAGCATACAGGTGCAATTGTCATGGGTTCAAATGTACGTGGGTTCAAATGTAACGGAACCTTTGTAACCAATTAGCTTAAATGGGGGTAAGCTTGAAGGGGACTCCTCCCAACAGACATGTAGTGAATAATGGCAACCAAAATACATGTGAAACATAGAACGGCCATGAAGAGCTACGCTTCGAAAATGTGATGTTGCAAGCGCAAGATTTTACTGCACAAATGGTTTGGTAGTACTGTGAAATGGAGCAGTTGCGCACCTCAGAGGGAACCTTGAAACATCTTATTGGCTTTATCTCTCCCAGATAAATATTTATGTTACCCTACTTATTCTATTTTACTTATTTTCTGCCCTGAAAATAAATATTACCGTAATTTAATGTTACCCATCTTACTAACCTTTTTCTCATCGTCCAGTACTTTTATTTGTCCACCTTGTGATGACTTAACCATCGCACCCAACGGTACCGAGCACTGAGACTGAGGGTCTGCATCCAATAACCAGACATGGTCGCCCTAGAAACAAGAAAATGGTTATGAGTGTGGTAAAAAAGATGGTAGATCTGATAATGGTATGCCCACAAATAGGGGTGCTTATTAAAAATAACAATATTTGTTAGATTTGGGGGCGGCGGTGTGGCTCAACGGGCTAAACATTAGGAATATGCTCGCCACCGCACCACTAATTACTCTGCGTGGGTTCGCAGGTTCGAATCCCATGCAGGGATGGTAATGTGCGAGAGGATTGCTAGACTCCTCGCCGTCGTGGGTGGTTCACGTAACCGCTGGTCAGTTACAGCTTCCTCCACCACCAAGTCCATGCTTCCGAAAACAAACAATATAACTAATCCCATACCCGACTTGGAATGGTAACCGGACGAGAGGTTGTAGTGTGCCATATGGATAAGCCATCTTATCGGCTTTCCTCTCCCCGGGGATAAATATGTAAATCCTATCCTCCTATCCTACTTGATCTTGTCCGCCTTATTTTTTCATTTCACATGACTTATTTTGTTCATTCACAGCACACAGTACAAATTTACTTGAACAAATCCTAAATAGTCCGAAGTGCACACCGATGAACACAAAGTTTAAAATATCCCATTCCATACTATCAACAGCTTCTTTTGAGATCTGTGTTCGGAAGGCAAAAAAAACCAGTACTACAAAAAATTCAACATGTGCTAGTAACCTACCTTTTGAACAGTTGTGGAACCTTTTGCCAGAAAATGTCGACCAAAAAAATTTGACATGCTAAGGCCTAGATTACAGTGAATAGCTAGGAGTTGTTATCAATATATGATAGATAAGTCAATAGATCTCAAACACAGTGGCGTAACTCGAGTATGACAACCATAGCTAGCCATGGGTTTCACCATGTGATAATATCTCTTATCGTCTTTACACTCCCCCAAGATAAATATGAAAATCATGCTTATGACCTGGACTCATCATCCTCTATTCGCTAGTAAGACTAAATCCAGTGATTGGCTCAATTCTTTTTATACCCTCAAGAATCACAAGTTTTCCAGACCCGCTGTCTTTTACAGTCTAACTTAGCAATTAAAAATTTCAGGCCCAATCCCCCCCCTTAAAAATTTCAAAATATTTTGTGTCTGTACATTATGCTAAAATTTAAGGTCTTACCATATAGAATATTCTAAATTACATTATACTCAGCAGAGAAATTTGTAGGAGTCAGGAGGAGTAAAAGCATTCCACAGTAATTTTATACCACCTCTACAGCATAGGAAGAAGCAACAAATGCTTCACTATTGGACCACACTATTTCAATCTGGTGCTGATGCTGACACAACCAAACTGAAACCAAATTTTGATATTTAAGCTAAAAATACCTCATGGAATTTGCTAAAAGTGCAATTAAATTTAGTTTTGGCACGAGGCTTATTGTTTTCCACTTTTGCTTTTGTAACACTGTGAATAAAATTCTGTTTGTAAAATGTAACTTTTTATTTCATGCTTACATGGCCCGCCAGTCTGGGTTGTGCACCCCTAATCTAGATATTTTCTTGCAGTTTACGATTTCATTTTTTTCAACTCACACTGTAAATAGTACCCATAATAACCCATAACCTCACAAACCCATAATATACTGTTATTTTATATCCCCAACACACAATACCCAGAACCCATAAATCAAGAATGTAACAGTCCGCACCCATTCAAGCACACAATTCCAACAGAAGTTAAGCATTCCCATGTATTGTGAGTGTTGTTCAAATATTTAATCTAATTTTATTTGCTTTTGTTACCTATAAGTGCTATAGTCGTATGATTGCTTATCATCGAAAATCAGCAAAACTCAATAATTTCTGCTTCTTTGCTATTTCATAAAATAACATTTTTGAATATATAAATTGAATGTATTATAAATAGGGTCATCTTTAATAAGGATGTATATATAGAGTGTCCATGAAGTCTTGAAATTTTTTAAAATTGCAAAGGGAATTTATCTATACCATATTTTGTTTTGGCCTTCACAGATGTATCAAATGAAGAAAAAATACTTAAACAATCACTGATTAAAACAACAAACCTGGTTAAGATATATTGAGAACTAATTTCATAACAAAATTGGAATTGTGAAGGGACTTTATGGACACCCTGTTATATTCAATGAATCTGTTTTTATGAATAATATGGTATATTGAACACATTCTGAAATATGAATTTTTGATATGCAATTTGGAATCTCTTCAAACTTGGCTACTTCAGCAAAGAATGCTTATAGAAACCTAATGTGTATTGAATGAATGAATTTTAATTTAGGTAAAGAACACTTTAGTAGTAATCAGGGATGGCGAAAACTGAATGTCCTATGTAAATACAATCGCAGTGGACCTCAAACTATCATAGGACGCATTCTAATTCTATGTGCAAGTTATTATTTTTTACCTGTATTTCCATGTATAATACAAATGATATACTTCATTATTTTATTATATGCCAGAATTATGAGGTAAAGTTGACTTGATCATAATTTTATATTCAGTTGAAAATATTTTCATATTGACAAATTCATTTATTTTAGATTTCCTATCTCTACTCATACTGGGTCCCACACAATTTATTTTACATAAAGACCCGCCAGTCCTGTCTGCTACTTTATATTTTCCAGATTAAAATTAGGTGATATATCCCAAGCATACAAGCTGACTGATATCTTTCTAACTAACTCACCCCTAGCACGACCAGCAAACAAGAAATGACCAGAGTAAATATTTGTTTAGGCATTCCATATGTGATCACACCATTACATTTTGGAACATTGTGTGTTTACATTGCTATATGTAATTTTAGATAAATGTGGGAATTTGGGTTTGAAATAGATTTAACAAGCAAGAATTATATCAAGAATTCGTGAATGAATTAAAAGATATCTTATAATATTTAATATAATATAACATAATATTATTATTAACAGATGCCCACCAGCTTATCCCAGGTGTTAAGTAGGTGGAAATTGCAGAATAGGGATAAAAAAGTAGCTCAATGCTGTGGCTGTGTGTACATAGTCTTTTCCAGAGTGAAGATTTGAAATTGCCTCAAAGGAGAATTATGCTTCGTTGGCATGCTGTCAATTTCTCAGGCTTCCCTTTTACGAGGATAAAAATAATGACATCAATAACATAAAAAGCTGATTTACTAATTCCATAACCATCATGGACTGGTAACCATCACCACGCACAAATATGAAAAATCATGTCCCTCAGATAGACACTATAAAAATAAAAATAACAGGTAAGCTTTAATCAGCCATATGATGAATCCTTCCTATCATCTTTCTTCTTGACATTGTCAAATTCTGACAATATTTCTACATTTTTACAGAAAACGAAAATTCGACTTCATTCTGAATTCTAAAACAGCCCCTCAAACAGGCAACGCCTTCCAATTAACAAAACTTTTAAAAACACAATATGTAGTTCAAGTAGGCTCAAGTACTATTGAATCCCACTTCACTATCTAGCTATCTTAAGTTCTTTAACTACTAGGCCAACGTAGCTTGGAAACTTAGTTTTACAATTGACAGATCATATCAAGCGTTGGCGCCATGTATAGAATATATTTTTTTGATTATGTAAGCCTTTTTGTGTCTTTCGTTCTGAACAAGGCTCTGCCCTATCTAGCTATTTTATGATCTTAAACTTCGATGGCAACGAAGCTCAGAAACTCGGCTTAATTTGAATTTAAATTTTTCTATACGATATCAAGAGCCATAGCAACATAGAAACTATTTTCAGATCTAAATGATCTTCCTTCGTAAAAGCATAAGATAGTCTATCATAACTTACAACATCAGCCATGTGATGTGAATATTTGATAAACAGTGGCCGCCTTCAAGTCATAAATGAACATTTATGAACATAATTTAAAGATGGACCACGCTTAAACTGAATGTAATAGCAGTGTTTTGTGTACGGCCAAGTTAAAATTAGGAAGTACTTCTTTAATTGTGAATAAATAATTTATCAGGTATGCGGAGTATTATTATCAGCTGATATATAAAAAGGTGGAAAATGAGTCCATTCTCAAAGACTAAATAGTAATTGGCTATAAAACTATAAAAGTATTTGTGAACAGACAATAATTTTGTAGGTTCAATGGCCTATTGGTCAAAGCAGGGCTTCCTAAACTGGGGGTCACGACCTCACAGGGGGCTGCGTAAGGAATTATGGAAGTATCAAAGAGTACACCATTTTCACCCAAAGTACTATATCTATCATACTTTTTTAGACTTTTGATTCGAAACACAATTATTAAAACTGATGCAAAACATTATTCTCAGGATTTCGAGAGATTACATAGAATGCAAACCTCACCCCTACCCCTGGATTAGCCCTTGAACACAATACCTGGTTCTAAATACTTTCAATAGTTCTTCATCTATTCAGAGATGAGACTCCTCTACTTCTGTCTGAATCACCTTGCTTTGAGCGATTTAACTCGAAAAATTATTTCCATCTTGGCACACTTTTACCTGATGTCTCAATATTGAATATCATACTACATGTAAATAGAAAAGTTCAAAAAATGTTTCAATTTATACTTAGTAAAACCAAAATTGATCTCACAATAGAGAAGTCTTAGGAAAATGATTCAGTTCAATTTTACCATACCAAACAAAATATTTCGCCACAACTTCATCTCCTGTCTAAAAGTCATCTTCAGAAGTCTATAATGATTATTCATCATTCGATATATAAATAGGAAAGCCTTCAGAAAACATTTCAATTTATACTGAATAATCTGAAAATTTATTTCATTCTATAAAACATGGGCCTAACATAAAATATATGAATTATATCCGGCCCAAAGATGAGCAGGGTATAACATCAACATCTCGAAAATGAATGCTAATTAGACTATTTGATAATGCGGGCCAGATTTGAAATATGGATAAATTGAATCATATCACGTTTGAATGAACATATTATGATGTAACAAAGGCTGACATAGCCTCATTATGTGACATAATAATAAGTTATGGACATATTCATAATACAATGAAAACTTAACATAATTCACTTTTGAAAGGATTTTGGGCCTTTATAATGAAAGGTGCCTATTATATTAGGTTATAAGGTAGATTAAGATAGTGTGTACCCAAATACTATTTTTTTCCTACGGCCGCGGTGTGACACACTGTTCTATGCATTAGGAATAGAGGTAACATCGGGCCCAAAAATCCCAGCCCGGGCCGACCCAGGCCCGTGGGTATTAAACCCGACTCGACCGAGCCCGATTATTTAATTGAATTTGCAGGCCCAAGCCCAAAGCAAACTCAAAATTTCATATTTTATTCAGGAGTTCATTGTATTGTCATTGCAAGAGTTAGGTAAAGTATGTGTCGTGTTGATGAGGCAATTTCTGTTTTTTTGCAAACCACGGTCTCTCGTGGCCAAAACAAGGCCGAAAAAAAAGTCAGCGATAGAGAAGCCCGACCCGACCCGACTTGACCTGAATGTAATGATTGGCATTTCAGGCTCGACCCGACCAAAATTTCGGGTCGAGTTCATGCTTCAGATCTCAGCTCTAATTAGAAATACATTTGCCCCGCATCTCTGAAAACGTCTGGGGTTGACTCAAATAATAAGCTAATAAGAAGATTATGTTCCCATTAAAATAATAACTCATATGGGAACACTGATTCTACTGTAAAGTCAAAAATATCCCAATAGCAGAAAAGATAACACACAAGGCAAAAACATAGGACGAGGATGAGGCCTATACAAGAGATATGAAAATACTACACGGACAACCTGTAAGACAGTAGTTGACGAAGTTTATCTACTACTGGGCCAATCAAACGCATTTCCGGTAACGTAAGTATACAACGGGCATGTGATTTTGGGTAGGGTAATCACTACAAAAACAAAAGGGACACAACAATCATTGTTATGACATATATCCCAACACAGATAATAACATTATGAGCACTGTTCATGTTATGCAATGAAAGGAGGTCGTTCGAAGGCCCCAAAAATTTATTTACGGCCCGTTGTTAGCCAACAACTGCTGTAGGGAGATGCCAGATATTTTCCATGCTTCCTAAATTTTGTGCTAATAATTTAATTTTGGCGCTCCCAAAGTATGTGTACCAAAATTTATGTTTAGAAAATTGATAAAATTACCATTTGTAACATTTCAGTATTTTTCAACTTATTTGAACAAACTGACTAACTCTCTAGCACCACCAGACGGATATTGTACACTTCCTTAACTTCAAAATAAAACCAGTTTTCTGATTCAAATCTCAAATCTCTTTTACACTGGTTTGCAGTAGATAACTATATGTTTAACTTTTTTGAAATATTAGTTTAAGACACAGAAAAAAACCAAAACCAAAACTAAAACTTAACTAAAAACCAAAATAAGGGTAAATAATGTTTAAAATGGACTAGTCAAGTTTATCACACAATGACTAAATAGGATGATATGGAAAACAGAAGATTAATCCTAAAACCCTTTGTCCTGTAGTACATAAATCTCATGGACGTACAGTCCAAAAAAAACCTCCTCCCAAAGCTCAAAATAATAAAATTAGTAATTATCCTGTTAGGGTTAGGGCTAGAAATGCAGATTGCGCAGGAAATTCGAACTTTTAAATAATTGACAGCCCAAACCCTAACTGAATAATTATTAATTTGTTATTTTAAAGGTGTTTTTCTCAAATTTCACATTTTTGCATTAGTGGAGGCCTATATTTTTATTTCTCTCCATTGCTGTTGGCTGAGCCATATTGTTCACCTTATTCATTGCATGTTTGTGGTTGAATATTTAAAAGGGAAAACAGGATTTAGTATATAATCGTGACAATTACAGCATTAATAATACAGTAGTTCGGACACGAAATGTCAATTAGTACACTTCGGCTGATACACTGATAAAATTTGATTTTCGTTACCTCCCTATTTCCCGTAAAGCTTAAGAGTAGACCAGAAAATAATACAACAGATCCTATATAATGGTGTACAACCTTAAGATAGTATATTTCACTTTTTTTGCAAATACAGTTGCACAGCATGCACCCATGTCCTCGAACAAATGTTGTAAAAATACCGATGGAGGGCTTTTTGTAAAATGAAAAATAAAATCAGCTTTGCACTTATCATTGTGGCCTCCCTAAAAACTTCCATGGGCCCCAGTTTGGGAACTGCTGTTCTATAGCTTCGCAGCTCTTGGAATGTCAAAATTGAATTTTGTATATTTTTACCACAAAATCAAATATTCAAAGACTCACCTCTCGAATCAACGCCATCTTGACTCTTTCCTCTGTTCAGAGTTTTCGTCTCTTCCAAGTTTTTCTGTTAATGTTAAAATTGCTATATAAAGTTGGCTTGAAATGATTAAAAAACAAATAGGTAAAGTATGGAGCTCAAACAGGGCAACATAAAATGACACATAAACTGGAGCAGTTGAACACATACTCCAGAGAACCACATAGAAATTAGTTTGATGAACACAAACAACACATAAATAAAAGCACATAAAGCATGAGTTAGATTTATAACACACAAACAAGAGCACACAATAAAAGCACATACACATAGCATAGAGCCAAATTTAGAATTGATAATTATTTGTTCAAAATACCTTATAAACAATGATTTTCCTTTCCACAATTTCAAAGTGCCTTAGCTAGAGTAATGGTTGTTAGGATAAGATAACTGTGAAAACATCATAAACGTTATTTTATGAAAAAAACTTCTAAAAAGAATTGGCACGATGTATCAGAATAAAAGGTTCTCTACAAGCATCCACGAATACATGATCTAATCGTATTGAAATCAAGATCTCATAAGATGCCATAAGTTACTATCAGCTTCCTTGATAAATAGGAAAAACTATAATTAATTGGTTTAAACTGGTCCAAGCGAGTTCAAGTTGGTTCAAACTAGTTCATTCTTTCTATCTGTATGACTCAAACGTCTAAATGACATATTTCATTCCAATTCTAAGTCTTGCCTGACCACGAAAATCTCCCATTTCAATTATTCATTGTTTCCTATTTGCAAACAAAGCAGATAACATACCTATTGTACAGTCATAATTCATGAAACCTAACCTCTATGCTGTCATAGGGTAACCAACTGTTGCGTCACAATCATTTATAATTAATGTATTGCGTAAACATTGTTAACTAACGAAGATAACAACCAGCTGGGTGGGAAATTGCCTGAGGCTAATTAGTTATTGTCAGATTAATAAAAACGGTTTGACTGTTTGGACCTGGAGTGGATGTGTGGGACATTTTGATAAATTGTTGTCGTGGAAGAATCATTCTTTCTGCAACTATTGAATCAACCGACCCAAAATCTTTAGTACTTACGATGGAAGAAGTGACTAATATGGGGCCTGAGGGGTCATTTGATTCACCCACAATTATATTACGTATTAGTTAAAGTCTGATACCTCCAAAATATAGAAATTACTTATGAATTAATCTGCTTGCCCAAAGCCTTGTTTAGATATCAGGTAAGCACTCTCCTCTTTCGGTAGTGTCGTGTGTGTACCAGGTTAGAGTTAGGGCATAATTTTATTTTGATTTTCCTCATTTTAGTTCATTTACGAGTTCGGAAACTGTCTGTGTTTGTCAAGTGAATATACCCCTGCGCATAGGTTTCAGTACCTCTACACAACTTGATGTAAAGTAGGCGAATAAAATTTGTTACCTCCATATTGGTACACTTTTCTGGAGCGCCAATCCTTTACCATAACTTCATAATACAAAATAAGATATAATTGTATTTAACCACCTCACTTTCTTGCTCAGGCTATCGTTAGCTACCCCATAAGGACTCACATAAATTCCTATTTAAAAGGGTAATACCACCAGAACAAAAGAAAAAGAATGATAACTAGTTGGTCTTGTAGAAAGCAAATTACTAACATATAATAGGGCTTTATATGTAATAAGTGACTTATAAGGTAATTTTCCAGTTATCTGTCTCTTGCCAATTTTAACTAAAAATAAGAATCATTCCATGTATGGGGAATACATAAATCATGCTTTATTTGTTGAAATTAGGATTGGGCCATGCTTGGGGGGAAGGTTTGATAATATGCATTACTTTATCTTCGTCTGTGTTGTTTACATTGTGGGGTAATAATTAACAGGTTTATGAGCCAATAATTCTTCTTTTCCTGTTACTGTGATGTCATATTGACTTGTGCAATAATTGATAAAAGAGAAAGCAGTATCAGTTTTGCGATGGCACAAATGAAAGTCATGACTCTATGACAAAACAAAGATTTCAACAATTTGAGTAAACAGGCACACCTATATATACATTAAGTTGATTGCCGTCATTTATTTTATGAGACGCTCTCACATTTTCGTCTGAACAAGGCTCTACGCAAGCAGCCACTGATATGTGGTTATTCACTCTTATGAAAAAGGGCGCTTCCGTAGTATTCGTACCAAGATGGCGCACAACCTGCTAAGCCTAACCCGGTACACATACCATGTTCAGGTTGTGCGTCATCTTGGTACAAATACTATGGAAGTACCTGGAAAAGTGTAATTTTCAACCTGGCTTTGCTACCACTTTTATTACACCCAAGAACTTGACTTCTCACTTCCCATCAGGGGCATACCCAGGGAAGGAATTGTGGGTCGGTTCCCCCTTCCTCCCTTTTTGAAAAGTAAAAAAGCATTTTTCTGCATTCGTTACCTTGGCAATTAGAAATGTGAGAACCCCCATTGATAAATCCTAGCTGAGCCTCTGTTCCTTATCTCACTATCTAAGACTAGTTTAAGACAAGTATGTGCAACCTGCACCCACGAGCCAAATGCGGCCTACAAGGGAAAATGTGCGCCCATGGAGAATTGTCCATTTGGATCGTGTGCGGCCCGCATAACGAGTTTTTAATTTAATTTAATCTGGTACATGAGAGTAATTCCAATTCCTCACAATGCCATAACATCTAGCTTGCGCGACGTCAACAACGCATGTCATAAGATGAATTACCAAAATTTTTGTGCTTGCAACTACCAGAAAGCCTATGTTAAATAAAAGCGCGGGCCACGGTTTCATCCAGTTTTTTGTATCTGGCACTTTCGTAATAAAGCTTACGCACCCCGGGTCTAAAACATTGCTGTGCAACAGGTGGCCCGCAGGCCACAATCAGGCCCGCTAAGCCATTTAGTGTGGCTCTTGTCAATACTTAGTTTTTCCCCCATCAAGATAAAAATCCGTATCCGACAGTTTATTTACAGGTGCTTACATGGGTAAAAATACATAATGTTTTTTTGATCTTGTCACTGCGTTGAATCTTTTGCAATTTTCCCAGTGTTTTTATTATTGTGACGCTTAGCGATAGCCACATTGCGCATTTGTATGTGGCGCAGTCAGATTTCTTTGATTAAATAGCTAACCGACAAAAAATGTCGCACATCCCTGGCCTAACGTTTCAACCACTCGGCTAATATCAATTAACTATTGTCTTACGTAACTGATCCCTCGGTCCGTCAAATCGTTACATAAATACACAGACTTACAAATCACCTAGAATAATTACGCTCGCTACGGCATCCTCGCATTACACTCATGAATATCCACTAGCGCAAAAGCGTAATGAGAGGCTAAGTAATCTGTTCCACTGAGCGCATCAAATGCCTACAAAATCACTACCCGTTGCAAAAATTGACAAATTATCACGACACAATCGAGTCTGCAATGCACGTCAACTACTCTTAGCTATCTTATGTACAGACACCTTGATTAGGCAAAAAGTTACGAAAATGCATTTATGTTAGAGTGCAGCAAGGCTAACGTAATAATTGAGAACAGTAACATTTACGCGTGCTACGACATTCTTGCATTATATGCGTATGGCTTCGCTAGCGCAAATGCATAGTATAAAAACTCTAACCTGGTACACATACTACGTTCCGGTGTCCGCCATCTTGGTTCACATACTTCGGGAGTATCGAAAAATAGGTAGATGCATCAATAAAACCCCAACTTTTATTACAACACTAATACTTATCAATCAGGGATGTGCAAAACTAACTATCTTTCCTTGCTACTTATCGATCTTGATCGGTAAGTATGTTGATAAGTATTTGTCTGTTTGTTTGTTTGTTTGTTTGTCTGTTAGATGCACGTGATATCTCACGAAAGCGAGGTTGAATCTGCTCCAAATTTTGCATGTGCATCCACCATAGCTCGGATTAGAAGCCTATTAATTTTCGATGAATTATGTCGTTTAATTAGCGAGGTATTGATTAATTAGTGATGGGACACATGGTGTCACTATGGAGTAAGAGCGCTGTTTTGGGGGATCCCCTAACCTTCGATCGATAAGTCTTCGGTCTCCGAACGATATTCTCGCTCTATGCTTTGGCGCTGATGGATCCGTATGCGTGTACCGCAAGTATAACTAATCATATACCCGACATGGAATGGTAACCGGACGAGAAGTCGTGGTCGCCATGTGATTAAGACCAGTTATCGACTTTCTTTTACCCGGGAAGGATATGTAAATACTATCCTATGCTGTAGCAAGAATAAAATGTCTACTCTATTTGAAACGCAAACACGAATTAAATACAAACTCGACAACTACTACACGTTATAAAATTTGCCAAAGTTGAAATGAAAATGTACAATAGATACTGCAGTAGTAACTACCTTATGTAACTGACACCACGGTCAGGCGGAAAAGATACAAAAATACATTTATGTTAGTGTGCAGCAAGACAGAGGAAATACTTTAGAACAGTATTATTTACGCTTGCTACGGCATCCTTGCGTTATATGCATATTTCCTATGCATGGAAGAAAAATAGGTAGATGAAATCATAGAATTGATAATTGCAACAACTAATACCTATCAATATGGGTTACGCGAGACTGACTATCTTGCTCTATTCCTTCGCGCTAGTGGGGATCAGTATGCGATTAATGCAAATATGGTGTAGCAAGAGTAAAGATAGCTATACAAATTGATATATCGTTTTAGATCAGGGGTCGGCAACCTTTTTCGCTCGCGGGCCAAAATTAAAGGTTGCAAGTCATTGGCGGGCCGCACATATTTTTAGAATGTTAAAAATCAAATGAATGACCGATGAATCACATTTTATCACACAGATCAGGAGTAAAATTTTAAGCAGTGCGCGAAGACTGACCATTTGAATATTTTTTGCGCCTTTTGCATCAACTTTTCTGCGTGTTGTTGTCATTTGTCTGAATTATAATTAAATTATAGGCTCATTAAACGAGTAATTGTGAATTATATACTTGTTACGTTATAATATAATTTGGTCTACACGTAAATTCTAGTGCGCAAAGAATATAATCGACAAAACAGCTATAATTTGTTACTATAATTCAGTGAAGCGTCGCGGGCCGGACTATATTGCTCCGCGGGCCGGATCCGGCCCGCGGGCCGTAGGTTGCCGACCCCTGTTTTAGATTATGCATGTCTAACTATTTATTCTTGCTCTATTCTGGCGCCACAGCTCTAACCCCAACTTAATAGTTACCCGCTACCGATTAAAAAGAAACTGACTGAAAACTGCAAACATACAACTAACACTGCAATACAAATGTTGTATAAATCACTGAACCTGCTACGAAGCCATAAACCAAACGCATGGAAGCGAAGTCGAAGAATTCAACGCCGGAGGCAAATTTATCAAATCGTGAATGTTTTTTCACGCCCAACTAAACCGTATACCAGGTGTTGTTAATCAGATATCCATCAAAGATGATCCACATCAAGGCGGAAGGATAGACGCTGGATCATGCGTTAGAGAGGTCCTAATCACTAAAGTTTTTGGTTCCCTATTTATAAAAATAATAATAATGAAACTGTTGTCTATGCTATCTGAAATTGAATAAGTAAGTTTCGGTATTCATGGCAAATCGGGTCCGAGTTATGATTAATTTGCAACATTTTTCATACTTCGGCGCAAAGTTTGAGAACCACTGATCTTCCTGGTGGTTTTACAATATATACACATTTTTATGTTTTATTTTAAACCCCGTAAAATAGTTTTCTGTTTGGGATATGAATTGATATTCCATGGCCTACTCAAATCAATCTAGAGTTTGTACTTTAGAATCTGACACTTAGCCTAACCCAGTACAGGGGCATACCAGGAATTCTGTGTGTGGGTCGGAACTCGCCCCCACCCCCTCAACCCCTTTTAAATGTAAAAAAGACAATCGTATGTATAATGCATGGCAATTTTTCGTAGATTGAAACGCTATTATAACATCAAGACTCTCGAAAACTGACGTTTTTGACCTCCGAACGTAACCGCTAGCTTGTATGTATACCTTGGCAATTATGCATTTTAGAATTCTCAGCCACGCTCCTCACTTAGAACACATATTAAATTTAATTCACCTGCAAATTTCCATGTACAGAAAAATTTTTGCGATGTATTCGATCTAATATTCGAATTCGCATTCTAAGCACTGGCTGATAGAAAGTAATTATTCATCATCAAACCAAATACGCTTTTCCGTGTTGCCTAATCCCTTAACCTACCACATTGCGCCCTTAATCAGAAACATTCGGTTATTCAAGCAGACAACCTTGACACACCCCATTTGCACACAAATGACGCGATTCCTGGCGGATAATAAAATCATACAATGAGTTTAATTTAATGTTCGAAAAATCGTAAATGTAGCGTGCTTTATTTAATTTTATGTGTAATCCTTAGCCTTGCGTAGCCTACCTTTCTGATACATAACAGAATAGGAATTCTTATATTTTACCAATAAACCAGCAAGAATGGCAAAATATAAAACGAGAATATCGGTGGGAGACCGAAAACTTATCGATCGAAACTGCGGTTTAGATTCATGACTCTATAGTGACACCGCGTATCCCATCACTAATTAATTAATAACTCGCTAATTATACCACATAATTCATCCAAAATCAATAGGCTTCTGGTCCGAGATATGATGAATGCACATGCAGAATTTGGAGCAGATTCAACCCCGCCTTCGTGAGATATCGCGTTCATCTAACAGACAAACAGACAAACAGACAGACAGACAGATACCTATCAAAATACTTACCGATCTTAAGATCGATAAGTAACAATATATCAGCCTGAGCTTAATAATAAAAAAGCGTAAATTCGTCGTCTTTATAAGTAACTCATACGCAAAGTTGTAAAAATAATAGTGTCGTATGCCTTACATATTTTCTTCAAAAAGCCGATAAAATAGCGTACCGCGAGAGTTGAAAATTGTCTGGTTGCGCATGATTGTAATTTCACCTTACTTATTATGCTAGGTAGGTTTTCTGCTTAAAATATACGACTCAATCCCCTCCACCAAACTTTCTTTTCCCCCCTTTTTTAAACTTTACTTATCTGATGTTTATCATTAAGTCTAGACCGCTTTATGATAAACTAGAACGGATTATTGATTTTTTATAATTTGAACATTAACACAAAAATATATAAAAAAAGTTAGTAATGTTAACTTGGATTTAACTGGTATTAAAACTGACGATCACTTTAGCTCTATGATACTAAATTATGACGTTATAAAGATGTATATTATTATATCATAAACAATTTGGAATGGGTTTATTATGATTCAATACCAATGTTTTTTAAATTTTTGTTGTAACTTCGAAATTTTTGTGAATAGTCTGGTTTTTGTTAACTGTCTATAAGTACGCGTGGCTGGAGGGTCCTTCATAGTATATATCAGTAAATATTAGATTATTTACTCGTTTCAAAGTAAGAGCGTTAATAATACAAGAGAGCTACGCCCAAATAAATGGACACGTCTGTTCGCAGTACAGTACGGTTTACCGTACCGTCAGATCACAGTCTACAAATATATTCACACCAAGCGAAGCAGTACAGTAGGACACAAAATGGCGTCCGATGTCCGCAGAACGTTTAATGACGTCATAGCAAACAAAAACAAATCTCACAGAGCTAACAGAAATATTTAAAATGAATAAAAGTAATAGCCTTCTGGGGAAAATTTTTATCTTTAACCACTGAAAATTTCAAAGCAATTGGTCCAGTATTCGAAGAGAAAAGCGATATTTTTTGGCCGCGGGGCAAATCCGGCCCGTTGGTATTTCAATCTGGCCCGCCTGATTCTGCCACAACCAAACTAAAACCAAATTTTAATATTTTAGCTAATAAATAGCTCAAGGAATTTGTTGAGATTGCGATTAAATTTAGTTATTGCATGAGGCTTATTGTTTTCCACTTTCTCCTTTGTAATACTGTAAATAAAATTCTGTTAGTAAACTTTTTACGACAGGCTGATATGACCTGCCAGTCTAAGCGGGCAAAAACTTTGGGTGCTCCCGTATTATGTGCACCAAGATGGCGCACAACCTGAACATAGCATGTTTACCAAGTTAAATTCAGGTTGTGCGTCATCTTAGTTCACATACTACGGGAGGAACAACTTTTCGCTACTGGTTCAAAAACCGTGCAAAAACCTGGTTCACAGGATGTCGGAAATGTAGATAATTCGTGGCGTATGTTCCCTGTCTATAAGTGCTCGTAGCTGAATGGCCCTCAATAGTATATATCGGCAAATATTAGATTATTTACTCGTTTAAGCAAGGACGTTGATAATAAAAAGTAAGGATTTCAAACCATGGGTGGATAAAATTTCACCTATCTAGACTGGCGGGCTATGTGGGTGTGCGTGTGACGTACAAGTTACATTTTATGAACAATATTTACAGTGTTACAAAAGTAAAGGTGGAAAACAATAATCCTTGTGCCAAAACTAAATTTAATCGCAATCTCAACAAATTTTCTCAGTTATTTTTTAGCTGAAACATCAAAATTTGGTTTTATTTTGGTTGTGATAGCATCGGGCGGGCCATATTGAATTACCCAAGGGGCCATATTTGGCCCGCAGTTTGCCAATGCCAGGTTTACATTGATACCGGAAATGTAGATAATTCGCGGGGCGTATGTTCCCTAGAGTAGCGGTTCCCAAACTTTTTGTTCGTGCGCGCCAATTTATTAGGGAAAAAACTCTCGCGCACTTTCACGATTTAAAATGCTGCTTTCAAATAAATCTCAATTTTACGATTGTTAATGTGTACTTTATTCCTTTTGAAATTTTCTGCCATAAGGGAAAATATACGGGATATATCCTATATATATATGGATACCATATTTTTGTGACTTCAAAGCGGGACGCTCCCGAAGACCATAGCTGTGATTTTATCAACTTTAAATTTACCGATTTCACATTAGGGGCCTACATTTAAAACCATCCCGGCTGTCTTCATTTACTATATTGTCATTGAGAGTTCATGCGCTGCCTAAAAATATAAAGGAATTTACATTAACGTTAAGCACCCTTTTGGCGTACGGGCTCACACTTAACAAATTGTAGCAAATATTGTTAGCGAAAAACGACGAAACAAACAAAATCACGCATTCACCTTCAGTAAGTAGGCTACCAATACGCTACACAGCAACAACAGTTACGAAAACATGCTAATTGGTAATGCTCGTGTATATTGATGACCGGTCGGGACACCGGGGCAAGACGTTGAAAAGGGGGAAAAAACCGTCAAAAAACACTAGAAACCTTGCTAAAACGCTTAAAAACAGTGAAAACCGTCAAAAACACTAGAAACCTTGCTAAAACGCTTAAAAACAGTGAAAACCCGTCAAAAAACACTAGAAATCTTGCTAAAACGCTTAAAAACAGTGAAAATCGTCAAAAACACTAGAAACCTTACTAAAACGTTTAACAAGACTTGTATTTCATTCCTACGCAATTGTACTAAAAAAACGCCGTGGCCCTCAATCCCTTGCTTACCTCGAATATACTGATCTTCTGTACAAAGACCCGCGACAATGCAAAAAGATTTAGGAAAAACATCCCCTCCGCGTTTTAAAACAACATATTGGTTATTATCCAAGTGAGGTTAGGGTTAGAAATGATTTGGACGTTTGAATTTCCCGCGCAATCTGCATTCCTGGACTTCACAATAACTGTATAATTACCAATTTGTTATTTTAAACTTAGCGGGGCGTTTTTCTCAAATCTTTTTTGTAATAGTAATGGGCGCTTTGTACGAAGATCCCAGGGCTCTTGCATATCTTCAATATACTGCTTACATAAAAGCCACAAACCGCTACTGAGACTGGCTTTTATTAATACGATGTCTGGCGCTCCAGGAAAGTGTACAAATATGGGGGTAACTAATTTTGTTCGGCTATTTTACATCAAGTTGTGTGAAGGGACTGAAGCTTTTAGGCAGGTTATATTCACTTGGCTAATACAGACAGTCCCCGAACTCGTAATAGAACTAAACTAAGAAAAATCGGAATAAAATTATGCCCTAATACTAATCTGGTACACATACTACGTGTGTACCCGATGTCTTTATAAACTTGACGGTAGCGGTTTCATCTAGTTAGCTATGCTCGCGTTGATTCAATGTTTTTATTTTGAAAAGGCGTTGTTACATCTGGCAAGCCTTGTTAGCAGTGATAATTGCATTGATAACCATCGACGCATAATCAATGACCTTGAATAGGAAAGCTACCGTAAATAAATTAAGTTTAAAAGTATTCGACCAACGATGGCGACTGTTTGTCGTAGTAAAAGGTATCAGAAGCAGTATTCATCAAACTTTTCATCATCACGACCTACATGGAACTGCCAATTTTTTTCGTGACCCACGGGAACCGAAATAAAAATAGTTATTTTGTCGTCTATTAAACTGATTACGTAATCAAAATAGGATAGAGCAGGGGTGTGCAACCTTTTTTACAGGATATTCAAGTAATTAAGTGAAGCCGCGGGCCGCACCTTTAATGGACACGTCAGTGTACATAACGATCGTTCAATATTATGTTGTTGTTCTTGTTATTATTCTTCTCATTCGTCATGATGAAATCGCTTTTCTCTTCGGATACTGGACCAATTGCTTTGAAATTTTCAGTAATCAAAGATTGATTTTTTTGGCAGAAGGCTATTACTTCTACTTCTTTCAAAAATTCCTGTGGACCTCAAGACATTTGTTTTTTATGTGCCAGGATAGAAAATAGCGACACCTTGTGACGTATCCATATATTTGAACATTCTCTTGTTTAAGATATCCTTTCTAGTAGTTTCATACACAAAAATGTTTTCTCTTGTCATTGAACATACGGTATGTTAGGGTTCATTTCGGAAATAGTGAGTTAAAACGCATAAATTGCTGAAGAATAACAAAACTAAAAACACGTTTCGCGGGTACACTATTCAAAATTGGCATTCACCGCGGACCGCACAATATTTCCTTGCGGGCCGAATCTGGCCCGCGGACCGCAGTTTGCACACCCCTGGGATAGGATGCACATATATTTATCCCGGGGGAGAGAAGAGCCGACACAACTGCTTAATTATATGGCGAATCAATCAATCAAATCGTTTTTTATTTTTATTAGCCTCTCGTCCAATTACCAGTACTTAAGCAGATAAACTTATACATATGCACCTATGCCAGGTTTGCAGGCGACATACGGGATAGACAAGAATAGTTGTGATATTGAACGCTAATAAATGGGATGGATTAGGTTATTAACCTTCTACTGTCAATGAAGCGCAACCACCTCATTGGTTTTATATGCCTATGTTTGTTTATATTTCGAAATTGTTTTGTCGTCTTGTCCGCATTTTTGAATGAATTTGGGAGGTAAATAGCTGTGCGATGGCTGATAATTTTCAACGCGCATCACGATTTGCCCATCGTTAAAGGATCCCACAGTTTGACAACCGCTTAATTGGAACTAAATCACTACTTTTGAAATGTTTAAACTTAGATAATTACCTCCGGGTTGTGTGTGACAAGTCTGGAAATAAAACTAAGGGTTTTGGTGATTGAAGCTTGACGATGTGGTGCACTGTGCTAAACGTTAGGAATACGCTCGCCACTGCTCCTGAGATTACCCTGCATGGGTTCGAAGGTTCGGATCCCACGCGGGAATAATTATATGCAAGAGGTCTGCTGGACTCCTCGCTGCCGTAGGGTGGTTCACGTAACCGCTGGTCGATTACGGCTTCCTCTATCGGCAAGTCCATGCATCTGAAACAAATAACTTCCTAACTAATCCCATACCATTAAGCCGTTTCATCGACTTTCCTATACGTAACTCCTATCCTAGTAACAAGACGAGAGGTTGTGATTTGCCAAATGATTAAGCCGGCTTAAACATGAAATTTCTATTGTATCCTGCCCTCGTTCTATTTTGACCATTCAAAAATGTAATTCCGAGTTCATAAGATTTTCAACATCGAATCCAAACTTTAAAATAGATCCCAACAGAGTAAAATAAATTATTGTCAGTTTGCAAGCTTTTTTCAATGAAGTTTTGTCTCTAATCAGCGGTTGCGAAATTTTAATCTAGCCGGATAGTTTAAAATTTGACTCCTACATTTATAAATTTTATGGAAATCGAACAACCGCGAGATGACGCTAGCAAGCAATAATATTTATTTTCTCTGTTCAAGTGGTCCAGTCCTGAAAAAGTTTGATATACATGGATACGAGCCCCTTCGCCGAAGTCGCGGAAAATTTGTCAAAGAAGGGAACGGTGACCGTCACAGGGAATCAGCTGACGTTTGTCGTCGATAATTTGGCAGAGAAAGTTAAGAAGAGTTCCAGGCTGATGTCTGATGATGGTGAGAATTGTGGTCGTTTACAAGTGATTTTGATGTGATTTCCTGTTTCAGTGTTTATTCAGATTTGTAGAAAGGAAACCTTGTACAATTAAACAAAAGAATAAATAATTTATTAAATTGAAAACACATGGAATTTCGGTAGAAAGTAAAAAAATTTGAGGGGTACCAAAATCTGAAAAAAGCATCAGGTTTTCGACTAAGCAATCCCAATAAACAATCAAGTAATGCCCACATACTCAAAGTTTTTGTTGTCCCACAATAAGTCTTAGTAGCGCTTGGCTTTCCAGTGTTCACGCTAAAGCTAAGATCTGAAGCCAGGCCGGGTTGGGCCTGAATTGTCAATCATTACGTTCGGGTCGGGCTTCTCTATCGCTGACGTTTTTTTAAAAATAGATATATGTTCATAAACAATATTTACTAAAAACATGCGTGGATACTAAACTAAGGAATACTGTACTAAGATCTTGCAATGCAATTCAAAGAACTCCTAAATAAAATATGAAATTTCGAGTTTGCTTCAGGCCTGCGAATCCAGTTGATTAGCCGGGCTCGGGTCGAGTTTGATACCCACGGGGTCGGGCCGGAATTTTTGGACCCGACCTTACCGCTAGTTCACACATAATTTTACTCAGAGATGAGTTTCCTTCACTTTGCAGTGATTGGCTGTTACATTGTGTCACGTTTTCAATTTGTTACTGTGTTTAATAAGACTCGAGATTGGCTATTTATTGATACGGCAATTCTACACTTAAAACAGCAAACATACCGTATATTTTCGCACATACGCCGAGTTTAAAACACAAAAAAAAAGTTGCCAAACTAAGGGGGCGGCTTATACTCGCATAACTCAGATTGCATAAAAAAAATCGACTCATTCGCGCATGACTTTGATCACGCAACGAGATTGACATTTAGCTAACTTGCCGGTAATTCCAAAAGCTTCAAACCGCACTAAGTTCTCACGATAAAGACATGTATGCACACACACAATCGCTTGTGCCGGTGTGATTGTCTCATCATACAGCTGATGGCTTGTACAGTCTGTGATTGGTTGTTAAACACGTGACGCTTGTACAGTCTAATTGGCGTCGATTTACGGCCAGCCGTTTCGTGGTGAAACGTTATCATTTGGTGCACTATCGCGGTACAACGCAAGTAACGGCGCCCTCATTTTGATCACCTTTACGATATGTTATCCTTTTCAGTTGCGCTGATAAAGACTCTTATCTCCGTTATAATTGAAATATTTACCGTTACATATGCATGACATCGCTTACGCTGTTGAGGTAATGACACAATATTTAAAATTAAATGATAAATAAAATTATTCAAATCGCATTACGGAGCAACATCGAAATAATGGAGCTTGTAAATATGTCACAAAACGACATTCATTCTACGACGTTTGAAAATCCTTTTAATAGCGACTTCCGAATCAGCGATTTATAAGAATGTGTTAATACAACATTCGATTAAAAGAAATTGTTTTATGCTGATCCCTTCTGTTTTAACCCTTCCATTAATACAAATCACCGGGCATTGAAAAGCAATATAGACGTTATTAACATAAATTTACAAGTAAGAATCAGGTAGAATAATACCCACAGTCACAGCATTAATTCTTAACAATAAAACTGTAATTTCAATCATTTTGAACAACCATTTAACTGAAAGGTTGAAATAACATATGAATATGGTGTGATAAATACTGCTGTACGTCCATGGGTTAGGCAACAGCTGTGTTTTCCGTTTTTTTCCTGAATCAGCAAAACCGAAGGGTCATAAATCAATTACGTTATCTCGTGGTAGCGTTTTCTTTCTGAAGTGCCGATATCGGGCAGGAAGTGCTTCTCACGTTTTTGTTTTTAAAGGATTAAGACAAATAACAGCTGGTATACAAATCCAATTAAATAATCGGCAGACACTTTGGCATACATTATAAAATATATCAGCCCATATATGAAGCTTACACAAATCATGTTTGAGAAGACTTGCGAAAAATAACCAAATTTATTGCCGTTGCCGCTCAGGATATCTCGACTACGTTAATATAAAATAAAGGATTGTAAAATATTTTCAATCAAAAATGTTCTCATGTCATGTTCGGTACTTCAAGTCAGCGCTGATTTAATTCCTTTTATGTTGACAAGTAATTTAGTTGTGCCGCAAAGTGCTGTCTTCCATTACGATTTGTAGAAACGGCGTATATGCGAATTTTTATAAATTCACTATTTTGAAGCTGTTATTAGGGAGTCGGCTTATTCGCGAGATCGGCGTAATTTCGAGAAAATACGGTACCTTTAAAGCAGCCGATGTCCTGTGATCTCTCATATCAGGATCATTGCGATGAGAAAACGAAAGAAATAGTTTGCTCGATTTCGAGTGATCGTCTGCGCATGGAAGGCCTTATTACGTCGTAGTGACATAATTTTTGGATGACGTAGTCAGGTGGGGGTTAGGAATGACATATGCAAAAATTATCGAGCGAGGCCAACTAGAAGTACTTGTTGTACTAAACTATATCAGCCCAGAAATTCCTTAACTATCTTTATTTTTTAGATTCTAGTCGGCGGACGTCCAGTTGTTCAACTCCTTCCACCAGTGGATGGTCTGACGTACCAGCCATTGATGGAGGTATTCTTGAGAATTTAGAAAAACAGACTCAAAAATTGTCAGAAAGTTTGGACAAAATTATAGAAAAGTTGACAAAGAAATTACACGAGGTAGGTGTTGGCATAACCCAAGCTGATTGAATATTTGAATTCATTTATAATCAAAACTTTAGGCTTTAAACACGTAACCGTTGAGAGCCTTGTTGATATTGGCATCACAGGTCAGAGTTCTAATTCTTTCACCTTACTCAAGGCGTGATGGTTTTGATTAGCAAGGTCAATCTGGAATGATTCATGCTCCAAATTTCAAAGCTCTGTATAACCAGTTGCTTCTTATATGGGCCATTCCAAGCAAAAGTTGAATTCATCAATTTTTCAAAAAGTGTAGTGAAAGTAATTTTTTTTTATTTTTGATATCAAAAGACATTGGAATTTTATTGGACTGCATTCATTTCATCGAACAATTTAAAATTTCACCCAGGTTTTTGATGGTTTTTAAAAAATGGCCTGAAATGTATAAATTTTGGTATAATTGACATATTTTGTGATGATTCCTGGCACAAAGGGTTTGATTGTGTGGTACAGTTATTTCATATGGAATTGGGGCACTGGATTTAAGTTAATAAAGTTTAAATGTTTGCAGTGCTGTAGAACAATTCTTCACTTAACGATTTATTACGAGAATTTTAAGAGATGATAGATGCCGCTGTTCCGAAGTGGAAGAATGTCCTGTAGTGTCACGTCCTGTAGTGTCACATACAATATGCACATTATTGGCATGGATTTACAGTGTTACATTAAGTAACTTGAGCAACACATGGAGGGGTAGTTCAGCTACTGCACCAGAAAATATTATGGGCTCCTACTGTACCATCGCAAAAATTTACAGCACAACACAACGTATTGTTAGCGCATGGTGGATTTGCCGTCCTGTAGTGTCACGCTATATTTTACTATATTATCTACTAAGTAAGGTTGGGTGTAACTTTTGTGCAATTTTTTACATATTCAATGAAGCGACTGATTGGACAATGAAACAAAACATGTAGCTGAAAATATATTGAATCTAAAAACGTGCAAAATTTCTGGAATTGTCCCGTAGTGTCACTTGGAATAGCCCAGATAGGGTGTCCATAAATTCCCTTTACAAATTCAATTTTGTTATGAAGTCAGTTCTCAATATATCTTAACCTGGTTTTGTTGTATAAAAAATTGTATTTTCAGACCTCAGCGATAACAGTAGGATACTGCCAAACATACAGCGACGCAGCGAACACTATGGGTGTTGAGGCAGATGAGTCTGTCAAGTCAATGTATATGCTGATTGCTCATTGTGAGGAATTGGACAAAGCAATGGCTCCGGTTTATAAGGTTCATAGCAAAATGTGAGTGAAATATTATTTTGAGAGAATTGTCTCGACTCAAGAGCAAGACCACACTTACCTCCTCCAATGAAAAAGAAATTATTCATATAGAGTTTATCCAATATTATAGATCTGGCATGAGCAAACTACTGCCCCCAGGAAAATCCGGGTCGTTGCATAATTCAATCTGGTCCGCCTGATGCTGCCACAACCAAATGAAATCAAATTTTGATGTTTCAGCCAAAAAATAGCTCAAAGAATTTGTAGGGATTGCGATTCGATTTAGTTGTGGCGCGAGACTTATTGCTTTCCACTTAAGACTTTTGTGACACTGTAAATATTGTTCATAAAATGGTACTTTTTATGTCGCACTTACGTGGCCCGCCAGTCTAGTTGTGCAAAATTAGATAAGATCTTATGAAACCTTCATTTTAACCTATCAAAATCCAGCAAGTAAACCATAAAAGCCTTTTTCCAATTTCTGAAGATCGTACAAAACTGAGAATGTTTTATATTCCGAGTACAATATTTTTGAATATGAAATATTAAATATAGAAAAAGTTAGGGGATTTTATTCACTCAATGAGTCAATGGATAGTTTCAAAGATAAATGGAGATTATGAAGAGAGTTGGTCAGATAATGAAAGTGATGAACTTTATTGTAAAGTAAAAATCAGGGTTCATATCTCATACCCGCAAGCCTCTGTCGAAATGTTACAAAAATGATTTGTGCAGGTGTGCAGCAAGACTCTTACATCACTTAGGCTAGTCATCTTCACTCTTGCTACAACCTTCTTGCATTATATGCATCTACCAAAGCGGAAGCGTACAAGAATGATAGGTAGCTGGTTCTGCGGAATCCCAAGTTTCCTAGTAGCAATAGGTTTTTGTATTCGTCTAGATTCGAAAGTTTTTTTTCTTGTTGATTTCCTATTTTCACATTTTAGTTCATATGATTAATTAGTTACAATTTTTCTTAATTTATTCCATTTTTTTCAGAAAGCACATCAAAACCGTCCTGGCTGCATTGGAGTCCCAGGTCATATGACAGAAGAAAGAACTAAATTTTCAGAAAACGTTCAAGAAAGAACTTAAGGTTGAAGATCTAATGATCAAAGCAATTAGTGCACTTATGCGTGGACAATATCATTGTTTTCACTGATTACGGTAAATCAGTGTTTCTTTACTCCTGTAGTATGTGTACCAGTTTAGGCCATAATTTTTTTCTGATTTTCCTTATTTTTAGTTCTATTACGAGTTCGGGGACTGTGTTATCCAAGTGAATATACCCCCTGCCAATAGATTTCATTCCTTGTACACAACTTGGTGTAAAGTAATGAGGCTTGACTCTAATCTGGTACACACACTACGGGAGTACCCAACTTTTTCACTCATCACATGTGCAGACAATGAATGCTTCGTTTGCAGTAAAAATGTGACCCCAAGCTGAATCCACATTGGACCAGATAAAAAATTCGGCCGCACCTCGTAGATTGTCTTCACACGAACCATTTTTAGACCTTCCGTGCGACCCATACTTTAAGAACCACTGGACTGAATCTTTCACTCTGCCATCGTGCTAGTGAAACCAACCAGGGCTCTGAATCGAATTGTGACTCAAACGTTTAAAATTTCAGGAATTGGAATCTAGTTTTGCACCACTGTTGTCCCATTTGGCTAGGTTCTCGATTTTGCGAACCAATCATATTCCGTATTGTATTGCATGTTGTCTATGAATAACCACTGTGAATTTAAATATAGAATCAAATAAACGTCTCATGTAAAATGTCATTGCATTTATCCTAGAAGAACGGAAAGCAGAGGGCTAAATCGCATGATGACCTAATCATATCCCCATGAAGTCACCTGAGGATAAAGGAAAATAGGTTCGCGCAGTTGTTTCCACCCTTTATTGTTAAATTACTCCCCCAATATACATAATGTCCAATCCTTGATGAATCCTCAGCAAGTATTCAAAATCACACTTTTGTAGTAGTAGTGATAAATAAAATTAAAAATATAAGTACTTATATTCCTCTAAGAATTTCTCTTTAGCTGGAGAGGGTTAGAGGCAGTGGTGGGATTCAGCCGGAGAACAGACTCGCGGAATTATAGAACCGTCTCACAGAAATTTTTGAGATCAGCGAACCGGTTAGCATCACCGGTTATCATCAATGACTTTTTGTAACAGAACCGGCTCAAAAAATATGACTTTTGTGATGGAACCGGCTGACAAAAATTTTGAATCCCACCACTGTTTAGAGCAGGGTTTCCCAACCTTTTTTGGTCGTGGACTATTTTCTCACCCGCGAAAACCTCTGCAGACTCAAAGTGCGTTTATTGAAATCGTACTCTGAGCGAAGAAGCAAAAAATCAAATACAACAGAATTGTAACGAATTTCAAAATCGGAAATTCGGCTCAATTACACGTTCGTTGAAAAGAGACGACTTTTTTAGTGTATAATTGGCTTTCTGTCGCACAATATTCAATCCAATGTCTTTCTATATTAGTTTAATTGTGTTCATGGTAACTCGCGGTTGCGTCGACTTACGACAAGATGAAAGCATTTCTTCTTTAAAATGCCAATCGGCAATCTGCGAACATAATAATGTAAGAATATATTGCCCGATTATAGTTAGTTTTGTTACATATTTTTGCGATCTGGCGAATTTGTTATCGTCGTTAGAAAAATCTCACTATCTGTTATAAATTTCCAGAAAGTACAACTTGATTCAGTACTTAATAATAATATATTTGAAGTATATTAGTAAATGAAAAATGAATATTCATCGCTTTGCTTTATTATTAATTTAATTGTGATCATTTTAATCTGCGATTGTGTTGGCGAAATAAAAGCAATACTACTCAGAAAATATCATGACAATCCGTGGACACAAAAAATGCGTGGTAAAGTGCCCGATTATATATATTTTGTTTTGATTCCTATTTTTGTGAATTCCACAAATCTGAGCTGTTCGTACAACACTTACCAGTACTGTACGACGTTTCAATGTTGAGGCAGTAAAGCAAACAATCCCAAGGGAGAATGCCCAGGTATACGTATACTACGGTAGCACCCGAAATTTTGCGTTTTGCAATGTCTAAAAAAGCGTTTTTAATCGGTCGCGGGCCATCATAAAACGAAACTTATGGTGTTCTCCGTTTTATTTTTAGTGTTTTGTATTGCCGCTTTTTAATTTGGAAAATTCGGGTTGCCACCATCTATCGATGCGTGTGCCGACTTGTGTGTTTTCGTCGAAAATTCGTGAGTGAGTTGTGAAATCCGATCGTTTGATTAAGCGACGCGCAGTGCAAGTGACCTGTCGCGTCACCTGTTACCAAATTTTCGAATATTGAATTGCTATTCTAATAGTTGAATATACGAATATATGCCCAGCCCTACTCAGTAACCAGTAACTATTGACTCGGTTAATGTTATGAGAATAAACTTGCTTTTTATGTTTTATGTAAATTCCAACGTAAATTGGCTGATAGTTAAGTTCCGCAAAATCATTTGCGTTTCGCACGAATTTCTGGCTCGTTGCGGCCTCATTCAAACGCTCCGCGGACTCATCCGACTCGGGTTGCGAAACACTGGGTTAGAGGGAAGGCGAAAGGCACCTTTATCGTTACTTTACTTTTTTTTTATCCAACGGTGAGAGGATTAGGAAATGATCCTATGAGAAGGTTTCTGAGATTAAACGCATACCTACGGAAATACAATTAGTGCTACTTTGATTTGCGAATGAGACAACTTACCAAGGTAGTCTTAAGACACTAAGATTGCTTCTGAAGTGGCACCCTTGCCCTGTTCATCTTGCTAACTAATTATCATGTATTTACAACTTATACCAACCAGAATCGAGGGAAACATATCAGAAAATAACTAGAGGTGATCTTTGATGACTTTTTTATCTTGGGTTATTGCTTCCTAGACAGAATCAAATGGACACTTAGTTAGACAATCAGCGTCATGAAATCGTCGACGTGTCCTTTCTGAAATTTTGGCATTGCTTTTCTTGGTAAAATCTTGACCTTAGTCGAAAAAGACGACCTAGGTACCTCTAGTTTTAGGTAACGCTTTAATAAGACACATACGCTGTGCCGAAAGACAGCCCGATCTCACTATCATGTCCAGAAGAAGCTATCTGCGAAGGTTGGTCAGCTCAACTGGTCAGAAAAGACTAAGAAACATCACGCACCTGGAACTGGAAGATGTCGTCATCTTCAAGACGTAGACTAACATTTTCATAACGATTTCCGTGGAAGAACACTTCCAAAACCCAAGCAGAAGAAAGTGCAAGCAAAGCGTAATTTCTTGAATTCCCGATGCTGTAATTTTTTGTTGTTGCCATCTCTATGGTTTGAGCAATGAGTCCAGTTTGTTTGATTTCATTCAGAACGCTCTGATCAATCATGCTTTTTCCTGTGAAGGGAATTATTTGGACACCCTTTTATTGGGTGGATTTCCACTACCTAATTCTTGTCAGCAGATTTAGATTCTTCATCTACGATTTAGTGCTTTGGCAGCCTATCTGCTTTATTTCTCTCTTATCCAGTGGTTTTCAAACAGTCGAGAGCTACCCACAAAGGGGTGTTTACTATTTTTTGAGGGGCGTGAAGCAAAATAAAAATACTTGTTAGATTTGATCTTGATATTTACGCCCCATCCACGTATTTTTAATGAAACATACTTGATTTTACCATCTGGTATTTGCAGCTCATTGTTAGCTGGTTATTTTTGAAGTGGGGCACGCAACTTGACAAATTCTAAAAAGGGGGAAAGGCGAAAAAAGTTAGAGAATCGCTAATTAACATGAGGGTACCATCATCTGATAACATTGTTTACAAATATTTTACGACCATTCATATTTTAAATTAACATCTTTATTAAAGCTTCATAATAGCAACAGTGTCTTATGAACTGGATTAAATATACAAACATAAAACTTTTTGAAAAATCTTGAAATTTTATGCTGAATCAGCACAAATTACATCATACTTTGATACTGCCGGTACAGAAAGGTCAGGATTCGGAGTCCGGTCAGCCCTGACCTACCTAATTCATATAAATGGCAATGTCAAAACATTAACGAGAATATCGGTCAAAGACTTATGGATCGAAATTTAGGGGATCCCCCAAAACAGCGCTCTCACTCCATAGTGACACCTTGTGTCCCATCACTAATTAATTAATACCTCGCTAATTATACGACATAATGCATCCAAAATCAATAGGCTTCTGGTAGACATATGATGAATGCACATGCAAAATCTGGAGCAGATTCAATCTTGCTTTCGCGAGATATCGCATGCATCCAACGGGCAAAGTAAATACTACGAGAGGCTCTTGGCTAGTCTTCGAACTGATAATAGGACTAAAATAAGGAAAATTGGAAAAAAAATTATTGCCTAACCCTAACCTGTTACCCATGTTACGTTCCGATGTCCGCCATCTTGGTTTGCATACTTCGGGAGCACCGATTTTTTGAACTGAGGAATTAGACGACTTACACAGGGTATAGAAAATTGAAATTAGATTTAAGACAAAATATCAGTCCAGTATGCTACAAGCCAGTGTTTATAGGAAGCGCTCGCTCAGTTTTCATACTGTGAAGGAGCTTAAATTCGATAAGATGGCACACCATGGTGTCTTGTTGGAGCTACCTCAGTATGTGCACCAAGATGGCACACAACCTGAACATAGTATGTGTATCTTGGTGCACATACTTCGAGAGCGCCATCCTGTTGAACAGGAAACGAACCTCTGGATCGTTTTGTTATTATGTTGTTGTTGATTATTATGTTTTTAGAGTTTCTTTTTGCGTGAATAACCGCTCTCATCATCAACTACTGAATCAATTGCTTTGAAATTTTCAGTGGTTGAAGATTGTAATTGTCACCAGAAGGCTATTACTGTACTTTTATTTATTTCAAAAATTTCTGTTGTTACCTGCAGGGGCGCAGCCTGGATTTTTCCGACGGGGGACGTGAAGACGAAAAAAGTCTGGCAGTGTTAATTGCGCTACGGTGATAACGCACAGAATAATATCGCTTTGACCGCGAAACCATTATGCACGATCGTAAATGACTCTGTTGCTTTTTTATAAATGAAATTTCAGATAAAAAAGTTCTTAAACGGGGGGGTTACGACCCATGTAACCCCCCCGCTGGCCTGTGTGGGATTCGTTATTTGTATAGATTACATCATCAAAAATTTTGCACCCCTTGGCAGTTACGTTTTGACTTTTTTTAGAAATTAGAATTTTTTATATTTCTGAGGGGGGGAGCGGCACGAAAAAATTTGATCGTGCCAAGTAGGTCGTGACGAAAAAGTTGGACACTACTCTTGAATGTGACAACTTTGGTACATATAACTCTTTTGATTAAGTATGAGGGGGAAGTAGATAAAACGGCTTCAAGCGAAACACAGCATCTTGTCCTGTTACCAGTTCAATCCATGCGCATCACCTATTCTTCAATACGACCATAGACTGTGCTCTCATTCTTGAAATAATCCATGGCACTACGGACATTACAGCTATAGTTCCTGATAAAAGGGGTCTCGCACGAAGCCACCCAATTGCAATTGTCGTGAGAGCGAGTGAAAGAGATAACGTGATGTTGAACATTGTCACGCTGGCTGATATAATGGTTCCAAGAACTGGTATCCAACCAACTGTAAAATAGTAGATGATTTTTCAAAGATAAAATAGTGAATGTTTTTTTAAAGATGAAATAATAAATGATTTTGAATTTATCTTGGTACAGAGTACAGACTATGAGACAGTTTATGATAAATGATATCCAAATAGTAAATTATTGCCTCTTGTCCTGATACCATTTCATATTGTAGAGGCATCAAAATTTATTCGATTCTGGTTATCCCTAAGCCATTAAGCATTGGAAAAATTTTTTATATTTATTATGAGGTAGAGGAAATACGACGAGACGACAGTTTGTGCCCGGCTACGGTAATAGGATCATCTATCTATCCTGGGAGATAAGACGTCTTAAATTTAATCATGACCTCTTTCTACACTTGCCAGTTCATGTCAAATTTGGGATGAGCTGGCGAGCTATTTATTTCGAATACGTGGTTTTGTTGATGAAGGGAGACGAAACAGGCTACTGGCCAAATGAACCATCACTGCACGCTATCTCCCCGCTCATAATTAACCCCACAGAATTGGAACCTGCATACCCACCCACACAAAGTCAGTGAAATAACGAGCATGTTCCTAACCCTTGGCAAAATGCTTCAAATCAGTGGAACAAGGGCCAAAATTAGAAGCGGAAAAACATTTGCGGGCCAGGCTCTAAATACAAGGCAAGGTGTTGAGATCTGGCACCCTATCAACTGTAAAAAGTCCTAATACTTACCCAAAGTTTTTATTATTTTTGTCATGATGCTGAGACCCAAATACATCATCACCCATCCAAGGAATCTTGATCCCCAGGTCAAAGCAGCGTTAGAGCTCTTCTCAGACTCTATAACCTGAAAAAGGGGGATAAATACGCCTATTATTTATGGGCTAGTGGTTAGAGCAAGGGTTCCCAAAGCAGGGGTCGCCACCCCAAATTGGGTCGGAGTGATAAGTAGGTAGGGTCGCAAACAGGTCATGGGGTCGCTGAGGTATAGTAGAGGATGGATGTACAAAACATCTAAGATTTGACAAACCATGTTAATTTAGCAGTTTGTACCAAACAGGTCCATAGGCAACGCTCTATGCTTAGGCTATAGGAAATGTAGGTGCTTATTGTGACATCATTGTTTGGTTTTAGTTTATTTTACTCAATACCATCACAAGACCAAACTCAAAAGTTCAGTGAAAGAAGCTCCAAAATTAGATTGACCTAGGGTCGTACTGGACACTTGAAAGTTGTCTTTGGGGTCGTCCTGAAAAAAGCTTGGGTTGGAGCAGCGTTTCTAAAACTGTGTTCTGCACTACACTGCTGTTCCGCAAGCTTCTTCAAAGTGTTTCAACGGATAGGGATCAAAATTGTGACTGAATTGGTCACCATGGTGATCTCGGCCATACTCAGCATCTCTGGGTCATAGATTTGTCTCCAAACTAACGGCAAACAGGCCCTCTTGCCAGTCTGGATAACTTGGTTTTTTCGTCAGCCGTTCAATATTATTAAGCGTCCTCATAATTTTCTTATTGTCAAGTTTACAGGCTAAATCTATTAAACAATTCTTCAAGGCTAAATAAAAAGCAGTGACCTTCATGTCTAATGCAGCATATTCAGCTCTTACCGATATGACAAAAAACGAGTCGAGACTTGCTGTAAAGTCACAATTTTGGGAAACTACGGCTTAGATTAATGAAATGTAAGCTTATAAATGTGTTTGCTCTGAGGCTCTGATCTACCAATATGAATAGGCACAATTTCCCCTTTAAAGTCAGATCCTAAGATGACATAATAAAACGAATATGAAGAGCAATGATTCGATAACACAAAAAAAGCCTCTCTACTGACCTCTTTTGGTGATTTTGAGCCTCTGTGCAATATCTCAACCCCTGTGCTTCTGATATAGTGTGTCACGAGTCTTCCATTCGAGTTTTTGGCGATTACTGTGACCTGGATGGATAAATAAGTTAGTCTCGAAGCATTAGCATCAAGTCCATGCTTCCGAAAACAAATAACAGGCCCGACCAGTCTTGGACTAGTGACTTGACAAGAGGCTGTGGTCCGCCATAGGATTAAGTCGTCTTATCGGCTTTCCAGGATAAATATGAAAATCCGGGGCTCCCGAAGTATGCGAACCAAGATGGCGGACATCGGAACGTAATATGTGTACCAGGTTAGGGTTAGGCCATAATTTCAAGTATAAATACTACGGGAAGCTCTTGGCTAGTCTTCGAACTGATAATAGGACTAAAATAAGGAAAATTGGAAAAAATTTATCGCCCAACCCTAACCTGTTACCCAAGTTACGTTCCGATGTCCGCCATCTTGGTTCGCATACTTCGGGAGCACCGAAAATCCTATCCCGACCTACTCCTTTTAACTATGTATCGTTTCTGCATCAGTATAACAATGCACCATATTGACAAATTTTATTGCTATGAAACAAAGAATTGCACAATCAGCATTATTTCAGTAGTATTTGGCATTGCAGTGGTCAATATCAATATGTAGGCAATGCTGGACTATATTAGGATAAGATTTACATACTTATCCCGGGGGAGAGGAAAGCCGATAAGACGGCTTTTACCATATGGCGAACCACGGCCTCTCGTCCGGTTACCATTCCATGTCGGGTATGGGATCAGTTGGTTACTTGTTTTTCAAAGCATTGACTTGATGGTGGAGGAAGCCGTAACCGACCAGCGATTACGTGAACCATCCTACGGCGGCAATCCTCTTGCACATAACCATCCTGCATGGGATTCGAACCTGCGAACCCACGGAGAGTAATCAGAGGTGCGGTGGCGAGCATATTCTTATTAGCGCTTAGCACGTTGAGCCACACACACGCGCCAGCAAAGATCTTTACTAGGTACCATTCCCCTCAAATACCTTCATCTAAATTAGGGGTTTAGTGTTTCATTCGACTTGTGTCTGATGAAACTAGGACTACAGTTTGTATGAATACAAATTTCTGTTAAAAATATTGTCATGATGAACCGATCGTTACATTGTGCTTCTTGTTATGATAGAAACTGTAGCCTATAACTGTTCGACTAGCTGTTGTAAATAAACTGTTTTTCATATTGAGAAACGAGCCTTCGGCCCAGTAACCGAGTCTAATATCAGTAACTGGCTCACTCAAGTAATTGCCTACACCTGATTAAAAGTAAATTGACTGGTGTTTGTTAAATTCTTTGACTGTTATGCATTTACTCTTTTGCTATCGTTGGTTTTTATTAGTTAACATTCATTGGTGCACATAAATTAGCTGCTAGAAACCGGTTAGTAGTTCCCAAATACTCGAAGAGTTTTTCAAAGGGGTAACATGGGTAACCCACTGTCGTATACGCTAACCTCATCTCTCAGCCCAACTTTAGTTTCCCCGGCTATGCCGACATATGTGAAGAAAACTCTCGCATCCCCAACATCAGGACTGTATGGATCTCTTGCATGGTAATAATACTTCTCATGTAGTTCTATATCCATTGTTTCGAGAGGCTCTGGGAGGCTGAAATATATTAAAACAACTTGATCATAAGATGGAATTTTCATATTTATCACTAGAAATATGAAATATGGCGAGATAGCTTAATCGTATAGTAAACCACGGCCTTTCATACAGTACCAGCCCATATCGTCTAGTAGTAAAATGATTTATAATTATAAAACAAGAGAGCTATGCTCAAATATATGGACACGTAGCGCCATCCAATGGCAATAATTTTGATGATGTCATAGCGAAAAAAAAAGTAATAGCCTTCTGGAGAAAAATTTCATCTTCAACCACTGAAAATTTCAAAGCAATTGGTCCAGTATTCGAAGAGAAAAGCGATTTTTCAAAAATGATGGAGACAAATAATAACAATAACAACATAATATTGAAACGATCTTTATGTCCACTAAACGTGTCCAATAAGTAAAATTATTTAGATGGTCAAAAAATACAGTGTGTGCTATTGCGAAGACATCTCATAAGTGTATAATTTGATAAACGAGAATATCGGTCGGAGACCGAATACTTATCGATCGAAACAGTGCTTTCGATTCATGACTCTATAGTGACACAGCGTGTCCCCTCAGTAATTAATTTATAACTTGCTAATTAAACGACATATTTCATCCAAAATCAATGGGCTTCTAATCCGAGCTATGATGAATGCACATGCAAAATTTGGAACAGATTCAACCACGCCTTCGTGAGATATCGCGTGCATCTAACAGACAGACAGACAAGTACCTATCAACATACTTACCGATCTAAAGATCGATAAGTAATAAAGCACACCTGTGGTTATCAAGCTCATTTGATGCATCCACCCACTCAATATACATAAAAGCCCCTCATTCCGCTTGTTATTTAATATCTAATGCAGAGGTTCCCTACCTTTCTCGTCCCTTCGCTTATTTTGGAAATCTTTATTTTTCCCTCATTATGCATAAAAATAACTTGTTCCATATTTAATAAATTACTATTATGCGCACCCCCGCCTTTGTACTGTTCAAGTAGCTTATAATGTGTGCGTAAACAAATAGGCAAATAATACTAGTAGTAATACTACATTCATTCGGTACTCCCGTAGTATGTGAACCAACATGGGTGACACCGAAACGTCGTATGTGTACCAGGTTAGGGTTAATAAGCCATGATTTCAGATACAAATACTACGGGAGTCACCAAGCTAGTCCCCGAACTTGTAATAAAACTAGAATAAGAAAAATTGGATTCAAATTATGGCCTAGCCCTAACCTGGTATACATACTATGTTCAAGGGTCCGCCATCTTGGTTCACATACTACGGGAGCGTTCAAATACTAAGTGAAACCTCCTCTAAGCACAATAAAAATTCATCCACTCAGGGGTAGGCAATAACAAAGAGGGATAATTCCAGTCCAACCATAATTAGTCGATCTCACTCAAAGATTGCAATTTGCAACACCTTAAAAGGTCTGTAGACCAGTTTATCTTCCCAATAGCTGTTTTTGATAATTTTAGGCCATTCACAGAAACTTCTGAAGCAGTTTGATGGTAATTTGAGACCGGCATTTCCCTGTGTATAAAAAAGAATGGAATAAAAAGTAGCTGAGCCAGAGAAGCCAGAAGTTAAATGAAGATAGATATACATGATGTACATAAATTCCCTTTACAGTTTCAATTTTGTTATGAAGTCAGTTCTCAATATATCGTAACCACTAACCAGGTTTGTTGGTTTTTAATCAATAATTGTTCAAGTATTTTTACTTCATTTAATACATCTGTGAGGGTCAAAACAATATACGTTATAGATAAATTCCCTTTGCAATTTCAAAAAAATTTTAAGAATTCATGGACTTTATATTGATAAAGAAATAGTGCAATGCAAAAATTCTACTCACTTTGGGTTCTCATGGCCGAACTCCTCGGCAAAATCTCTGCTTTTATGAACAATATGAGACCACTCAGTGCCATAAGTGTAGGTCGTTTCTTTTCTGAGAATAGAAAAATTGGAATATTTTTTAAATTAGCAGTCGTAACGGATCTAAACATAGTCTTCGATTGTATTAAAATAATATAAACATAATAATATAGACTTTCGGATTTAGATGTTTTTTTCTGAAAATAGAAATTGAATATTGTTCAAATTTGCGACCAGTTTCTAAACTGAATTTGAATAATATAAACGGAACCCTTTACATAATAAATAAGAAACGGCAATGATCAAATAATTTACTATGCGTTAGTGTTGCATAATCCTAATGCAATAACTTAAAAAACTTCAATGCAACAATTTAATTGTTGTTTATCATCCTGTAAGAACTTTAAATATACTTATATACATTCACATGACAGGTGAAAAATCTCCATTGTCAATTTAGCAAAAACAAAAGATTTTGAACAAGCATACTTCATTTATCCCCCCTCGACTAAATCAATTTTCTTTTGTCCCCCGCCTCCAAAAATGATATATTCGAATTTACGTCACGGTATTTTTTATGAATAAACCTACTTTATTCATTTCCACCCCCACCGAAAATAAAAAAATAATTTTGTCCCCCTTACAGACAATATATTCAAGCTCACTTTATTTTTTATCAACAAACTCACTTACTTTACTTACGAGAAAAAAAAACATATATTTTTCAATGAGTTGATGAAAATTCTGTCACAGAAATATATTTAAGCTTACTTTATTTGATTTCTTTCTTCATACTCCTTCACTTCAGAATGTTCAACCCATTGAAACATTTCAACATGACGTGACAACTTAACGCAGGGTAATGCTACTGGATATTTTGGATCTCCAAGAAGCTGCAAAGAAAATAGAAAGAAAGTTGGAACAAAAATTTGCAAATAATTAGGATCAGGGTGGTCTCTGCGGGCCACAAAATCATTTTTGCATTGTTCGCGAGCATGCAGAGATCATGTAAGGCTATCATCTGCCAAGATATTGCAAAAAAACTGAGATAGATAAAACAATCCATTTGATAAAAGAAATGACACAAAATGTGATTTTTTGATTACTTCCCGAATGTGACGGGCGGGGTTTGGACCACCCTGATTTAGATGCGGCTTCGTAGATTGGGTGAACAGACCCCTAAGGGGGATGAGAAATGTTTTCCATGGGTCACGGGTAAATGCCTTTACTGGGTGAAACCAAGCCGCAATGCTCCAGAGAAAATACAATAAGTGTTGAAAGTCAGGAAAAAATAATTAGAAAGGGGGTGGGCAACATTTTTTGTCGGTGGGAATATAATCAACTTCAGACATTTGGCTGGGCCACACAAAAAAATTAGCGGGAAAGGCAAGAGAATGCGGCTATTGCAGCGTTATTGTACTAAATGCACCTGGCAAAGCGGCAAAGATACAGCACAGAAAATCATTGTATTCTTATCCCTGTGAGCGCCCTTCCAAACATAAACTGTCGGATTTGAGTGTTGAAACTTTATTTTGATGACGTCATCTCACACAAAAAGCAATCCCACAAAACAAGGAGGCCACAAAAAATTGAAAAAAAAGTAATAGCCTTCCAGTGAACAAAACAATCTTTAACCACTAAAAATTTCAAAGTAATTAACCTTGTAGTTAATGAGAAAAGCGATTTTTTTTCCTAACGATGAGAAGAAAAATTACAAGAACAACAAAATAATAACAAAAGGAGTGTCCAACACTTAGTATCCAATAAGTGCATAATAGTGACCAAACCCCAAGAAATATGAAGTAAAAATTCTGCATTCTCTCTCCAAAAACAACTAAATTCTTCCCTGGGAACCAATACCAGGGCTCGGCAAGGTTTTCGGACCAAAGGCCAACAATTTTTACCCCCTAGACTAGTGGGCCATGTAAGCGTGAGTTGAAAAATTAAATTTTATGAATAATATTTACAGTGTTACAAGTGCAAAAGTGGGAAACAGTACGCCTTGTGCCAAAACTAAATCTAATCTTAACAAATTCCTCCTAATTTTTTTTAGCTAAAACATCAAAATTTGGCTTCAGTTTGGTTGTGGCAGCATCAGGTGGGTCAGATCGAATTATCCAATGGGCCGGATTTGCCCACGGGCCCACCATGTCAGGCTCATACACTTACCCTGGCATCTAAAGGACCAGAAACATGAACCAGTTGACCATCGGTTCTACCGATGTCTTGAGCACTGTGAATTGGTGTTGCCAGATCTAATACTTCTTCAAGTACAGCTACAGTCTCTACTGATCGACTCTGAAAGACAATAAAAATAAAAAAATTTTATAAAAATGAGTTTTATCAAAGTGATGTCCACATTTTCCTTACTTTCGTTTAGATCAAAAATTCATTCACTCTACCAATGTATGAAACCATTATCACACACAAGGTGAACACACATTACAAAAATTCATAAAAGTTGCTCAAAAGTATGTGAACAACCTTGCGACGTCACAGGATATAGACATCTTTTGTAGTTTCGTACCTCAAGTACTTCTAATGGGAATAGATAACAATTTTTGCATATATGTCAATCCTAACCCCTACCTGACTGCGCCATCCAAAAATTACGTCACTACGATATCACAGTGACGTCATTCAAACTATATGAACTGTCATCCAAGATATTTCTTTCCCTTACTCGCCGCAACAATCTTACAATCCCGATATGATAGAAATCGCTGCCGCTAGTGAGTGCTGTATCGTCTGCGTAGATGCCATTTCGGGCGATCATGAGTATATTTTGCAAGCTCTAGGGTGGCTTACCCACTTTGCGGCCAAGACCTATTTGCGACCATCAACTTCATCGATTAAATTAATGCCGAAAAAATTAACGAACCGAGACGATATTTCTCACGCCTTATTGTCCACTTATCCCTCATAGCTCTGCGAAATTACACTAAAATGCGGCCACAAACAAAAAAGTTACAACCGAAAACCTGACCGAAGAAAAAAACGGACCATTTTTCCATGTCGCCAAGTACCCATTGTCCCTTTGAAAAAGCTTGAAAATCCATACAAATATAAAGAGATAAAAAGATGAAACTTGGCAGGTGGGTAGAGTTCTGTTTCTTTTAACCATCTTTGAAGTTTCGCGTTTCTACATTTAAAGGAGGGGGAGTAGGGGGGTGCGCATTTCCAGTACGTCGATAATAGCATTGTCAACCAATTTGCAACCACCGTGTTTTTGTTTGTTTGATTGCTGTAATGCGGTGCTTTGATTATAATTTGACGAGTTTTGTTCAAAAAAACCTTGTTCTTAAAATATATGACAGTCAGAAATGCAATTAGAAGCTATTTTTTTCACGCATGGCTGCGTATGCCCTAGTCTCGACGCAGCAGAAATGATGTTCAAGGCTTGAAATCCGTGGTCGCACACTGGTGGTTCGGTCGCAAATAGGTCTTCAGAGTGTCGTACTTTGGTGGTTTGTATAGCTTTAACCCCTGGTCGTAGAAAGTTAATTCGAGGTTTAGCGCGTAGGAGAAATGCCCATGCACCTACGGTGAAAAAATTAACAGGTTAGAAATATGGGTTTTTGTTTTATAGCGGTTTGAATGAAATCGTCCGCAGACTGGCTACACCACCCTATGACGTGATTGTGATGTCATGGTAAGTTTTGGATGCCGTAGACAGGTGGGGGTTAGGAATGACATATGCAAAACTCATTACACTATGCCCACTAGAAGTACTTGAGGTATGAAACTACATAAGACCCGAATATAGCAATCATCCTCTGTAAAATCAGTATGGCACAGTTCTGCGATTTCAAGAACATCCCTCATATCCAGACTGGATTCCATGGCAGGTGCACGCCCGAGGGCGCTAGCGCTCCGCAAAAATGCACGCGAGCGAAATCAATTTTGCACGCCGAAAATTTGCAATTGCTCACCAATGTAAATCGGTTTAAATGGTTTTAAAATCAATAATCCAGTAATATAAGATGCCAAAAATATTATAAACTCCACAATTGTCGACAAATACCAGCCTGCAAGATTTTGGTCTGATCGAAATATTGCGAAGCAAAAAGACCATGGACCTTTCCCCAACCTTTGACCCGCGAAAAATTCCTCTCATTGTTACGTCCTTTTTTGCATCTTGCTGATTGGCCAATGTCACGAAGTAAACAAGGAAGTCGATGCTCGGGGAAAGGTCCATATCGTGTTGAATGATAGGAAATAGGAATCCCGTGAGAATAGTTATGGACGAAAAGATTGCCTCCGCACCAATGCCAAGTACGGCTCTGATTCAGCGTATTTTTCATACAATAATTTTACACGAATGTACTGAACAGTACCGGTATCTAAAGTTGCTCAAACACTCCCAAAATTAGTGACAAAGTATGAAAATAATGTTTGGGTCAAAGGTCAAACGTCCATTTTGCTCTAATTGACGTATTTTTTATCCATTAATTCTAACGTAAAACACTACCAAATTAATGACAAGTATGTCCATTTTGCTCTGGTTCAACGTATTTTTTATCCAATAATTTTACAGCGGATGTACTGAACAGTACCGGTATCCAAAGTCGCACAAACACTCTCAAAATTAGCGACAAACTGTAGAAATAATGTTTGGGGTCAAAGGTCAAACGTCCATTTTTTTCTCTGATTCAACGTATTTTTTATCCCGATACCGGTAATTTTACGCGGATGATTGAGAGGTATCTGATGTCAAAGTCAGTTGCACGCGAGTGCAGTTGTTTTGCACGTCGTGAGCTATAATTGCACGCCAGGAATTCTTATTTGCACGCGGGAATTTCTGATTGCACGCCCGATTTCTCGTTCAAAAAGGCCATGAAATCCAGACTGGCCTCATATTAAAAGATATCAATTATCAGAGTGAGTGCAACCCCTTCTTTACAAGACAGTCCTGCAGTCTGGGTTTCGAGCAATCTAAAGGAAGTGCAACCAGAAATGTCATCATTGGATTTAGTTAAAAAAAAATTTACTTTTTTGTTTCTTGTGGAATATCAAAATTTCAAACAATGTTAACTACAAATGTAATCTTACCTCGTTTGAATACAAAACGTAGAATGAGAGAAGAAACAGTGCAAATCCTGCAAAACTTCCCGCAAAATTGCTTCCGAGTTTTTCAAGAAATCCAGGTTTTTGACGAGTAGTCGTTCTAACAACTCTATCTTTAGGCATTCTGAGGTTTAATGCTAATATATTTCCTAATCTATGTAAAATTCACAGCTGGTAAATGATAAAAATATACGAAATATTGCAAAAGCCTCTGCAGCGAGAAACAACGTCAATTTTGCGTTGTGGCAGACAATGCAACACGTCTGCGCGGCAAAATTTTTGATTGACATGTCGTTGAAGAACTTCCGTATACCTGTTGCCAGATAGAATCGCATCATACCGTGAAAGCGCCTAACTTCGGACAGTTCCTAACTACTGACAAAAATTTTAAACGGTCATATCTTAACCAAAGTATAAGTATAAGTATAAGTATAAGTTTATTTCGACTCCATAATCAGCAAAACAATAAAATGAATGCTAAAAATAAATAAATAAAAAACTGATTATGAAATCAGGAGAGCGAACAAAACCTTAGATAAGGTTTAAAACGTACAGAATGTATATAAGATGGAAGGTTTTGCCAAGAAGATGTGGTACGTGTTCACTCACCTAAAATAATTGAAATATTTCACACACGCTCACACGCACCCACACACACAACCATATAGAAGTTATTAAGTAAAGGGAACATGAAAAATTACATACTGGTAGTTAATAAAAAATAAATAAAAAAAAAATTACTTGCCACACCATATTAATAAATTTATCACGATTGCCACTGCCAAATTGATCAATTTTATAAATGGGAGTGAACAGTAAAGATAAACTTTTATAAAAAAATATATTGTCAAGCTGATTATAGATGGAGTCAAATGCCAAAATGCCCAACCAAAGTTGCCAGAATTGGGTGCATGAAGAGGTGGGCTAGACCACTTCATTGCCCAGACTAGAGCCTATTATTGCCAAATTATAGTCCAGATTGCAATAAGTATTTAAATCTATCAGTAACTTTATAAGTATGAGTAATTATAATTAATTAAGGTAGAAAGACAGGGTATAGGAATATGTTGGTTGCTAAGGTTATAAGGTTTTTTTTTTCATTCTTAGATATTGACTTCTGCAAGGATAAAGGAATTAGCAATAAAGGAATTAGTATTGTTATTTCACAGGATCATTTCTTCATTTAATTATTGTGGCGTAATAGATGTCAATTCAAGTTTATCGTGGATGAGACATCAGCCTGCGAATTTTGTTGTTGTAGACACCATTTATATTCAATAAACTAGCCATTGTATTGATCATCACGTAGTATATGTGCGTATAAGTGCGTCGTATATTGCCAATTTAAAATATTGTAGGTAGCGCTGTTACATATACATCTATTCTTAACTTTTTTAATTTTGCATAATTATTTTTTTGGTCAAAAAACCGGAAATATTGCCGAAAAATGACTGCCCGGTATTCAACGGCACAGAGCGTGCTTCTACTCAAGCTATCGTCGTCAAAATACCATCATTTGGTAGAGGGCGATTACAATGTATATAATTTATCAGAGTGATCGCAAGATGTCGTACGAGATTTTAATAGAACCGAAAGTTCTGAATTATAAACTCAGTAAAAATATTGAGATTTCACGCTGCGTCAAAGGTTACGTCAACATCATGCAGATCAATTTTCGCTCACCTCTGTGACGACGTCACACTGCGTCGCGGAAATAAATTTTGACGCCCGACATAACGGCGCCAAATTGACATTTTCCATTTAGATAAAGACGGCGTTCCAGTGTAATATTTTTGCATTTTGTTCGGTCCATGTGTGAATATATGAATATATGCCAAATCACATTAATGAGAATATATGTCTTACTTAATCGACGACGTCAAAAATCGAATATATAAAAACTAAAAAAATTCCAACGCCTATACAGTTATATGGTACTGTATAATCTCTAACAATTATTCTATGCCTTGATATCGGAATGGCAGTTATTGAATAAAGCCTGGGTGAATTTTATTCACTCGGAGTGAAAATCAATTTAATTTCTAACAAAAATCTCGCGACCATCTCAAAGTTAATTAACGAGATTAAGTTGAAGATTAAACTTTGCAATCGGGTTGCCGTGTGTTTGATATAAATTTATCATTATTAAAAATAACAGCGTAACATCGACAAAGCTATCCGTCGAGAATATTAATATTTTAAAGACATACAATCCCGTTAAAATATTTCATTGTAAATAAAACGGTTTGCATCAGATAAATATTACGTATGTATTTCATGATTGAAATGACTAACGTGTTATTATACTGATATGACGTAACGAAAATAACGAACGAAAGATATAAACTTATGACGACGGAAGTTTCAAATAATGCATTTTCGTCGTGACGTTGATGTTACGTTACGACGCCGATCGAGCGGCTTATCTTCACGCAACATCGTGTTTACGTCACCCGCATCGGAAGCCTCTTTCCTTCAGTGTGTCGCGTTACGCAGTAGGAAAATGACTGTCCGAAGTTAGAGCAGTGAAGAATAACGGTCAGATGGCAAGAAAAATAGGATAGGATTTACATATTTATCCCGGGGGAAGGGAAATCCGATTAGGCGGCTTATCCATGTGGCGAACCACGGCCTCTCGTCCGGTTACCATTCCACGTCGGGTATGGGATTAGTTAGTTACTTGTCTTTCGGAAGAATGGACGGTGGAGGAAGCCATAACCGACCAGCGGTTACGAGAACCACCCTACGGCGGCGAAGAGTCTTATTGACCCGAAATTTGCTGGGAAAGTAAATTACCGCACGAACATTTTACAGGCGCCGCCTCTAGAAACCACTCCTAAAATTGGCTCCGAAAATTTTGCAATGGTGAGGTATAGGAAGAATTTTTGGAGGGTCAAAGGTCGTTGGACCAAGCGTTGCCACCACGCCTATAAATAAAATGAATAAAATACCATCACTTCTCGTGAGTATTCTATATTTCGTTACTGGTATTTGATCACCTATTTTTATTAAATGTAATTTTCTTTCGTGTTATTTGCCTTTTTTTTGGTGGTGACATGAGGGTTAAGTAATCAAGTTAAACAATAACTTTGATTGATTGAAGTTAGTTCCGGACGTTTTTCAGCTATGGACCTTTCCCCGAGCCTGGAATTCCTTGTTTACTTCGTGACATTGACCAATCAGCAAGATGCAAAAAGTGACGTAACAATGTTCCCTTTCGCATCCGCTCAGACAGATTTTCAAGCGTGGTCGTAAACACATTACCTCGTTTTCGCGTTTTTGAACTATATTCGTTAGTTTTCTGTCGTGTTTCGAAAACTTTTGAAAAACATGAATCATAATGATGGTTTGTAACATATACCCTATTTTACAGACGCCAACTTTTTGTTTTTATTTTTAATTTTGTTTTTATTTTTAATTTTTTTTTCACTTCTTTTTTTTAATTATTTTTATGTTTTTTCACAACTATTTTTTTTGTTTTCGGTTTTTTATTTTATTTTTTATTTTCAATTTTACGCGTGACAACGATGGGCCACCATAGACTTGCACGGGTCACGTGACTTTGTTACTGGACGGCAATAAATCAAAAACGTCCATTTGGCTCGTGTCAGTTGCAAGTCGAATTATACGTTTCCGTTTTGTTTGGCTGTTGAAAATGGTTATTTCGTATTGTTCCGCTGGCTGTACGTATAGTATAGACAACGAAATGGATCTTCAGTTATATTCCATTGTTATCAAAAGATCCGGAACGTCGCGCAATGTGGATATCATCTATCGGCAGGACTGCTTAAGTGTCAAGTCCAGAAGCCATCTCACTTGTGTTTCACTGTTTGCGGACAGCACTTCGTTGATGGTGAGTCATAATGTGCTGTTATCAATTTTTTTAAATATTCATAAGCTCCCTCATTTCAATGGAAAGCAGATGACAAACTACTGTTATTGGTAGGCCTAGGCGTAGGCCTACTTGCAGACTTGACTCGTGTAATGTATTAATCAATAATAGCCATAAGGTATTGTTTCCCTAGTTAGCAGGTAATCTATTAGTAAGTGTGAAAAGTTGAATAGATAACTAAAGTTTGAATTCACCATCTAAGAATACGCTCGCCACCGCATCTCTGATCCCCTGGGAGTTTCACAGCCAATCCATGCATAGTTATGCGGGGGATTGCGAGGGCTTCCTTCACTGAGGGTGGTTCACACGACCGCTGGTCGATTACGACATCCCCCACCATCAAGTCCATGCTTCTAAAACAAATAACTGGCTAACTAATCCCGACATAGAATGGTAATCGTACGATGTTGCACCTTGCAATCTGTCCCCAACCACAGATAAATTCTATCCTAAAAACTACCCACATTGGTAGGCATAGTTGCGTTTTAAATTGAAAGAAATCTTCATTAATGGTCAGAAGGTGTTGTCTGATTGTTTTGTTAGTTAGCAGGTAATTTATTACTGATCTGATACACAAACTTGGCACTGTCAAATGATGATTAGTGTTTAATTTATTTTCAGGAAAAAGGGAAGATAACCCATTATCAGCTGCTTATATGTCCCATCGATATTTGAATTTTCGCCATCCCAGAGAGGAAGAGAATAGTTAGAAAAAGGGGATTTTGAAGAAAGGCAAAAGGCAGGACCATTTCAACAAATTCTGTTAACTTGTATGCGTTGCAATATTAATTTGCAGTTGTTAGCATAAACATTTAATGTGTCTTTCGACTAGACCTACCACACTTTAAAAAAGCCGCCTACACCCCTTTTCACTAGAACCATAATACTGTAAAATATTTGATAGAAATTACCCCCGAGGCATCATATCTTCCATTTGAAAGGGCTGTGGAGGCAGATACATTTTTTACTCTAAATTATGGAATGTTACTTCCAGGTTATCTTATCCTTGCTTATAGATATCTTGAGGTTAGTGACTCCAACTGACCCATGCATGCCACACTGAAAATTCTCTTGTGTACCCATAAAATAAGGCTGTTGGAGCCTTCAGACCTTGAAAACAGTCGAATCTGAGCACGATGGATTCATGTGAAACACGTAATATGCATTTAGAGGCAAAAATATCCCATCCTGAGCAGCACCGATCCACATCCTGCCTATGGAATCAAAACATTAGACAAATTGGTGTACTGTGCGCATTCATCTTTTGCTGAAAAGTTTAGCATTGAAAATCACACAGTATCTGCAGATAAAACACAATTGTTTTTTAAAAATACATTTTTGATGTGCTTTATTTTTCAAATATAATTTATAATTACTGTAAAGTGTGTGATACATTTGGTACCATGAATACCATTTGCAAATTAGCTTGGGTTACACCCCTCTCAAATAAAAGTTTAGACTCTTAAGTCATATCTCATAATATTCTTTAAACAAAAGGTTGCGGCTAGCCGGCTACCCATCAGAATTTTCTTTCAGATCACAAAGTCGCAATATTACGCCTCGCTAAGTTTCATTGGCAACTGTATCTGGTTGTAGTATCGGTGTCCAACTTTAGACTGAAACCTTCACTACCAGACCCACCGAAACAATTTTTTTTTCTTGATAGGGTCGTCTTGAAGTTGCTTTCGTTAAAGCACAATGGACACTTTATCTCCACCAATCCACAGTAATCACAAGTTACTTTGTCATTACGATAAGCATCAATAAATGGATACTGAGGATGTATTATCAAGTCACGCAAGCTGAGGTCTTGTGCCACTGTGGTCTTGTTGCAACTTATACTTTGCCATCCATCTATTCCATGGTCGCACCCATATCTGTAAGATAATGGATACAGATAGAGTTTTCATAAAATCTAACGATCAAGGAGTGTGAAATTTATGTCCATATCCCACCACAGCCACTAGTCGTAAATGAATTTGATTCCGGGTAGCATATCTTTTTTACCAATGACAATAAAAAGACATTTTGGATCAGTTGTACAAGCACCATTAGGATAGGATTTATCTGGGGGAGCCAGTTATTTGTTTTCAGAAGCATGGACTTGGATGGTGGGGAATGGTCGTAACCGATCAGCGGTCATGTGAACCACCCTCGGTGGGAGTAGAGCTGCTATCCTCTCGCACATCCCCGCGTGGGATTGAAGCCTGTGAAACTACCAGGGTGATCAGAGATGCGGTGGTGAGCGTATTCCTAGATGGCGAATTCAATTGAATTCTGGTTATTTTTTCATGACCCTGGTGTTAAACTTTAGTTATCTATTCAACCTTTCACACTTAGTAATAGATTACCTGCTAATTAGGGAAACAATACTTATACTTATTATAGCAATTGATTATTAATTCCTTACTGTCTTACACAAGTCAAGTCTGCAACTGCAAGTAGGCCCACGCCTAGGCCTACTAATAACAGTAGTTTGTCATCTGCTTTCCATTGAAATGAGGGAGCTTGTGAATATTTAAAGAAATTGATAACGGCACACTATCACCACATTATCACTCACCATCAACGAAGTGCTGTCCGCAAACAGTGAAACACAAGTGAGATGGCTTCTGGACTTGACACCAAGCAGTTCTGCCAATAGGCAATAGATGATATCCACATTGCGCGACGTTCCGGATCTTTTGAAATCAGTGGAATATAACTTAAGATCCATTTCGTTGTCTATATACTATACGTACAGCCAACGGAACAATACGAAATAACCATTTTCAACAGCCAAACAAAACGGAAACGTATAATCCGACTTGCAACTGACAGGAGCCAAATGGACGTTTTTGTTTTATTGCCGTCCAGTAACAAAGTCACGTGACCCGTGCAAGTCCTCTATAGGAGGAATTTTTCGGGGGTGAAAGGTCGGGGAAAGGTCCATACACCTGCCTTGTTGTGATTATTGTTAGCACCGCTGTGGCTGTGAAAATCCGAGACATCTATCTACGGGTCAATCGTTTCATCAATCGTTTACGCGTCTTGGATGGCAGTTCGTATAGTTTGAAGGGCTCTATTACGTCACTGTGACGTCGTAATGACGTAATTTTTGGATGGTGTAATCAGGTGGAGGTTAGGATTGATACGTGAAAAAATTTTCATGCTACGCCCACTAGAAGTATGTTAGGTAAGAAACTACATGAGACCCCGAAAGTACGGCACCGTACATGAGATCCACTGCTTTCGGCGAGTACATACATTTGGTTGTAAAATTACAACCGGTTATCCGATTCAACACAAAGTGAGTAGGCTATGAGTTATATTCACTTTGATTCAACATATCTAAAGTTGTACTGGTACCACCGGCTAACTTCCGATGATTTCACTATACTTCAATCAATATCTCTGCCGTTTGTTGTCCAATTCGCGTCAAATTTGGGATATATTACATTGATGCAATTCTCTGCACATGTATTTAATTTTCTCGTCGATCGGATCATTTTTTCTGTCCTAATTGTCTCATTTTTCACTTCACCACTAAATATCTAACTTCGGATGGGGAATCACTTCAATGCGTCACCGCAACTCGAGAGAAAATTGCGTGCGTGAAGACAAAACACGCTTTACGTCGTTGCGAAAATGCCAGATGTTCAATCCACGTCGCGGGTGGCGGTGATAATGATGACCGTAGGATTTCTGGTGCGGCACTTTCAAGTTGTTTTTATACTAAAATGTCTCGTTTTATTTTCTCTTATCGTAACTTTAGATCCGAATATTCACCGATCATAGCCGATAATGTTTGGATAGCGTTTGTATATTCCACATCGTATATAGTCGCACGGTAAATATTATTGAGCATGCATATGACCGGATTCTTTACTAAATTGACCTATTAAAATGTTCGCCGTGCATAAATCACGACAAAACACCGATTTGGCAAAAATTACTTTAGTTAAATTCATTAAACGGAACTCACTTGCAAGTGTTGCAACAATGAGTCTTGTTATTTATCGCTGATTATATATTTTTATATTTACGCAACATTTCTTGACTGCTTACAATTTTTCTATTTTAAACCATGCTGCCGTTCCTCGACAAATCGAACGAGAATAATTTTCGTTAATTGCCATTTTAATAAATTTAAATAAATTACATTTCCAACATTTGACGGCATGAATTTAAGATCCACAGGAAACTGTTGATGTGTATATTTTAGCCGATATTGATCCAATCAACAAAATATCGCTGTTATTTTCAAAGTACGCCGACTCGTCGGGCCCGAATGTCTGGTGTTAAATCTGTAACAGCGACGCAACATGACGTCGTCTTCGAAGCGAGCGACGTCAGGGTGAGGTCGGTTTAATGTGTGCGTCAGATGCTATTATTTTGATGTAAAAAGACTATTTGAATTATAATTGTTTCTCGAGTCTCCTGTGACATCTCGCGATCAGTCTAATTTTGTATATACAACGGTAACGCCCTCTATCGAATGACGGTGTTTTGACGAAGTTAGCGTACCGTAGTTAGAGGTCACGATTTACGCCGCTCGAAAACGGAGTGTCAATTTTTTGCTAAAACGTGATTTTTTAAACGTGATCATGATAACAGATTTAGATATATAATATAAGGACTCACTATAGAAACTGCCAGAAGCACAATATGACGCAATTCAGTCGAGATTTAAACAATTGAAAATTTCATCCGAAGTTAGCCGGTTTTACGGTACGGCACCCAGGCACCGAAAAACGTTGTTATTGTCACTTTACTTTTATTACTGTTCGAATCTGGTATAATGTAATTAGCCTAGTACCGATTTCAGTTTTCTGAGCTCTGGGTTTTTGTACAGTGCAACTGGTGCTTGTTATCTCACAATATTGTTATGCAATGTCACTTCATTTTTTAAACAGAATTCTACAGTTTTTTGTGTATAAAAATGAGCGAGCAATCTATACCGGTACCGGTACAAGATATCATTGATGCTCTCAGTAAAGTCTCTGGTAAAGGAAATTGTACAGAATCTCAGCCAGCGATTTCAGATGAAGATTATGCTGCCCAAAAAACGGAAATTATCCATGTGGAATTACATATTGAATTTGATGACGATATGACATTGTCAAATGCACCTGATTTGCCTCCTTGTAACGACGATGAAGTTGTGGATTATAAGTTGACAGAATCTCCACTATTCGTGGAAAATGACGAAGATTCTGCCAAATGTTCATCAAAGCTATCAAAAACCAGTGCCCAAAATAAAGATTTACCTCGATTTAAACGCAGTTTGAAGAATCGTAAAAAATATCTGTGTAAAATTTGCGGAAAAGAATTTACATCAAAAGTGGACATGCATATCCACGGAATCAACCATGCACATCGACAGAAAAGAGTTCAATCAACCACGAAAAGGCGGAATAAACGAAACAACGAGAAAATGAAAGTTGATCATTCAGGCATGCAAAATGGCCTGATAAAACAATTAAAGAAAAACCGGAATAGATTGTTACAATCTAGAACTCAAAATACAGAACTGATTAAAGCTAATAAATTGATAATGTCACAACTTGCTGGAAGTGAGGGGAATCCCCTACAATGCAAAAAGTGTGGGGAGTTATTCTTTAATTCTCAGTTGCTACGAAAACATCATGTAAAGCATTCAAGATCTAAATCCAAACATGTTTGTTCAATATGTAAACGTAGTTTTACGTTCTCGGGGAATTTAAGACGGCACGAAAAGATTCACCAAAATATACGCCCATTTAAATGTAGCATATGTGGTTCTAAATTCACACAAAAGTCTCATCTGATATCTCATCAAGTAGTACATAGTAGAGAATCCGCTCAAGAATTTACCTGTAAAACATGCGGATCTAATTTTACACGGATGGGAAATTTACGACGGCACGAAAAAATTCACACCAATGAAAGACTTTATACATGCTTTGTCTGTAATAAATCTTTTTTGGAAGCCGGTCATTTAAAAGCCCATTATGTTACTCACACGAATGAAAAACCATATGAATGTGCAACATGTGGGAAAAGTTATGGCAGACAAGGGAATTTAATGAGACATATGAAACAAACTCATCAGCTTTAGAATTATGGCTGTGGCGTTGAGAAATATCTAACATCAACTTCAGATTTGAGAAAAATTTTGACTTTCACAAAAACAACTTTTAATAACAAAAGTTTTTCTTTTAAAAACTTTTGAGAGTGCATAACTTGCATTTTCAGTTTCTACGTAAATTCCTGGCTTTATCACCATCAAATTTCTCAACACTTTTTTGAGTTTTTTTGGAAAAAAATTTTTTAGCTTCCAAATTAGGACTGTGAAGTAGAGAAATATTTAACATCAACTTCAGATTTGAGAAAAATTTTGTGTGTGATCACTCCAAACTTGAGAAAAATTTAATTTGAGATTTTGACTCCCAAAAACAACTTTTGATAACAACCTTTTTTTTATATACTGTTATTAAGAGTGCTTAGCAAACTTGCTGCTTTTTTAGTTTCTTTGTAAATTTCTGATGTCTTCATTATCACTATAAAATTTCTTAACACTTTTGGTTTCTTTGGAATAGGAATATTTTTTATGTTTATTCTTGAGGTGAAGTCTTACAGATAATATGGCGATTAACTACTTTCCAGTTCAAGTCAACCAATTGATTGTTTAACATGGTTTTATATATATTGTGTGGCACCTTGTATACAAGTGTACTTAAATCAAGGTCTTGAATACTCAACTGAACGAGCGCAGATAAATGAGTTACAAGCAACCTCAGATGTGCTAAGAGCTAGAAATATGTTGTAAATGTCAGTAGATAACGGTTGACATGTTTGAAACAATTTATATCAGAGGCTGTCAGGGTAAAAGCAAAAACAAGCTTCTGAATTTGTTATGAATAGTAGACTGAACTTTGCTATGAGGCGACCGAGACTTTTGTGCATCTTAGATTACTGAAACTTGAGTACAATCATACACAAAGCATAACTTGGAGTGTTAAATAAATTTTCCTCATTCCTGCAAAGCGGCAGAAGTTGGATTCGATTTTTTTTCCTCGTCAATATGCCTCAAGTGTAATTTCAACACAATACATTCAGATACCCATTTTTGTACCTAATTTCTTGGTTCGCTGCCCATGTGGTCAATAAATTTCAAAAAGCGACACGTTGCGAGTTGGAGATCCCTGATATAGACAAACATACGTGGCCTTGACTAGAGTGGCACACACTTCAATGAAACTCACAAGAAAATGGAACAGGACAATTTCAGTTTGTTTTCCCGTAAATACTTTGTAGACTTCTGGATAATTACGATTCTGCTAAATCTTGCTTGAAATAAAACCCTCGATGCAACGCTCACTGGTTTATTTTACAGTGGAAAAAGAAACGCAGTAATTTAATATATAGAGAGATATCTGTGGCTCGATGAGGGAGTAATTTGACCAGAGCAGCTGATAGGTCCTGGATATGCTCAAGAGACATTTAAACAGGATGAAGTGGAAGGCGAAAACCCCGATTTTGATTTCCCAATACCGCATATGCTCGATTAAGGGCCCGCTTGAATACTCGCTCAATGTAGAAGCTGATTTTTCAGTGGTAGAGAACAATAGAAAATAAGAAGCGCCTTTGTCACAACGCTATTGAATTTTAAGCGCTGGTAGATAACACTCACGCCTTAGGCGTCCAAGTACATAACAGATAGCATTGATTACTTAACACCGTGGTTCTCAAACTGGGCGTCGCGACGCCCAAGTGCGTCGTTTCAATATTGATAGGGAGTCGCAAAACTTTTCTTCGTTCGTGGATACCATAATTTTTGTGTATAATTTTACTTTAAAAATAACAAGCGCCCGTGCATGAATAAGGGCCCGGTTAGTGAGTTTGGTTGAAAAAATATGGGCCCGGGCTACAAAACGGGCAAATACTTTAACTTTATGAAACAAATTTCATGTCCCATATCGAGTCTCGTTATAACTAAAGCAGTGAGATAAATAGCTCTGATTTGTCCTGATCAAGTACCAAGACATCACAACAATGAATGAATTAACCTGAGGAATCTTCCTGAAGAATTTTTTTGTGTCATTAAATGACAGCTCAGTTTTCAGGGAAATGCAAATATCAGGAGATAACATAACAAATAGAAGGTCTGGCCATGCTAAAGAGTAATTGGGGGAAGCGATGGGATCTCCAGTTTTATTTAAATTTCGCTGGCCAAAGAAAACAACATTTTGCACCCTCCACTGTCTCAGAATACTATGCATCAACAATAATGTGAATGTGAATACAATATAAATAACAGAAAGACATGAAAAATGTTATGTTAATTAATGAAGTGCGACTATTGAAATCCAACCACGCATTAAAGTTGAATAGAAAGATTTATAAATAAGATTTTCAAACAAACGAAATGCTGTTAGGGAATTATTCTCTACACTAGTTAGCAAATTAATATGAATCACTGTTAACAGTCATCTTTATTCCTGCTACAGCATACATGCATTATATGTAGGACTGGACATTTTTGAATATCTGTAGATTTTAGTATCCAAATGAATATTTTCTTCGAAACGAATCTCGTATACTGTGGAGATATTCGATTGTATGTAACATTTTATGGGTCCTTTCAGGCACATAAATAACTGAAAACATAGAATCCATCACTCAAAAAGTTCGCACAGAATTGCCACGCACAATACGAAACATGGTTCATCAATAACTCATTTAAGGCATTTCTCAGAATGGTATTGTAATAATATAACTTCAATAAAAAAAATTGAAGAATCCAACTTCAACCTTAGTCAGACAAAAATAGATGACCCAGATTCGAAGTTTTTGTCTGAACCAATTTGAAAAATTTACTTTTTGATTCGAAATGCCAAGCCCTATTTATATGCATATCTACTGGCACAAATACACAGAAGGGTAAACAGTGCGCAGCACGGATTCTTCCAACACGTTGAAATACATTATTTTACCTCAGTGTTTGAACACTTTCGGTACGTGAAAAATTAAACTACTGACTGAATGACATAAAATAGTTATCTCCACTCTTGCTACAGCATTATACGTGTTCACCAGTACAAACAATAGTTTGAAGAAGGATATCTGGTTGGTGTCACAGAAACCCTCAAACTGATATTCATGATTCATCACAATTTAAAACTTCACAGAAAAAAAGAAATTAAAGTGATTGGAAACGCGTGTTTTATTGAGTAGTTCAAATAAATGTCTTCAAAGTTCCATTAGGTAATGCAATTATCTTGCACTGTCACAAATTTTGCTCTGTAACATTCTATTCCATCTGACCAAAGTCAGACTTCCTTAGATAATGAGTTTACAACAATTAGTTAATCCACTAACACAAAGACAAGAGAAAAAAGACCAGTGGTTGGTTAGGTAAACGCACTACTTGATTTAAACATACAACTCAACATTGCTGTTTGCTCGTGCACCCCAGCAGTCAGTGCATGATGATCTACTGCCGTTTCAGCCCTGGGTCTTCATCACTGTAAGGCTAATCAATGGCTGCATTCTCTTTGCTTTCCTGATAATTTTTTTGTGTGGCCCAGTTAGATGTCTGAAGTTGGTTCTATGACCTATTGGCGCGGCGGTGTGGCTTATCGTGCTAAGCGTAAGGAATACGCTTGCCACTGCGTCTCTTATTACTCTGCGTGGATTTGTAGGTTTGAATCCCGTGCGGGGATGATCATGTGCGAGAGGATTACTGGACTTCTCGCCGCCGTAGGGTGGTTCATGTAACCGCTGGTCGATTACGGCTTTCTCCACCATCAAGTCATGGAATGGTAACTATAGCATGCAGCAACATAGCATACAGATACACTAACACAAAGAGAACAAAATAGTTTAGTAACATGATACTTCATTCAACCATGCAATGCCAAACCTTTGATATGAACATCTGTAATGTGAAGGAAATTATGGTGCAAAATTATTTAAATCTGGAAGTCACCATTGGCAGAATCTCCCGACAAAATGATAGCGTGATAATTTAAATATAAATGAAAGAAAGAATATTAAAATGAAACAGGAAAAGTGGTTCCTTTCAAATTCGCTGTAGTATTTGCGCCAGAGATACCATATTTTCCAGCAAATGAGACAATTTTTTGGAAACAATCTTTGGACCCGGTTTTATGGGGTCGTCTAATTGAGCAGTTATGCCTGTTTTGTTTTTTCTGCCGTCACCTATTTTCACATGGATGGTCAGAATTTTTTTTTTCTTTTGGGTATTTGGACGAATTAAAATATGAAAATCCGATATTCAATTCAAGGAAAACATTCGATTCGATTCTGAAATCCTACATTTTCACATTGATGGTCATTTTTTATTTGAGGTGTTTGGACGAATTTAATTATGAAAATTCGATATTCGATTCAAGGAAAATATTCGACTGATTCTGAAATTCTATTCCAAAATGCCCTATTAGGCCTGTCCCACAGTATCATGTCTCTTCTTTCTTTTTCCACTCTTCGTGTAAATCATCGATAACTTTTTTAATCTCTTCTCGTTTCGTTTTGCATTCGTCTGGGTCAAACCAGTCCAATATTTTAATCGGGGGTGCATAGCTTTGTATTGGTGCCTGTTATCAGAAGTTAATATTATAACCAACTTAAAAATACACATTGTTCATGAAAAATGTACAAGCAGGAGATAAAAATAAAATTGCACAGTGACTGAGCAGTAGCAGCATGTGTTTTACATAGACCAGGGTGGTCCAAGGTTGTGGGCTCCGCGGGCCACAAATTTATTTTTGCATTGTGGGCAAGAATAGGTGAACAGTGCAATACAAAACAAACACTTTTATTGTGCAAACACATAGTTATCAGACATAGCCATCCAATGCTAATAGAATCCGCATTCGATTTTTAGTTTTCTATGATGCCTATATCGTTAGCATATATTCCCGGCCAAAAAGATGGAAAGCCAGATAATAATTTAGACTGCCAAGCACATCATTCAACTTCGCTAGTTGCCTCAGCTAGCCGTAACACTAGTCAATTCAGTGACATTAGTGATGTAACAATATGTCAAAAGATTTTTCTGATTAGTTTTATTACGAAACAACACAAAATGCGATTTTCTGATTAATCTCCGAAGGGCATGCGGGCCACAGATAATGAAGCAGCGGGCCACATGTGGCCCGCAGGCCTGGGTTCGGACCACCCTGACATAGGCAGTGATTATCGAAGTGGGGGTTCTGAAATCTCTAATTGCTGAGTTAGACAGTAACAGCCAGCATGTCCGATCAGAGGCTGGAAAACACAGGTCTTCAAATGGCCAAAAAATGTGTTCAAGCTAAGAAAATATTGCTCTTTAAGGTCGGATGAGGTCATTGGATTGGAACGTTATCCCACAAATCAACCTTTGAAAAGGCTACACGAGCTTGGACTTCTAGGTTAAGGCACTGCTCTGAAGTGCATGGACAACATTTTGAGTATCTATGAATGTAATATATCATAATACACCTTTGAAAACTTGGTAAAAGTTATTTTTGTAAAATTAAATAGCTTTTCGCCAAATTTTCTGTTTTTTTAGCAAGTCCGGAATCATACCCAGTTTAGCATCACCCAATTCCTTACACTGTGGGAGTGGGCCAACAACGCGAACAACTTACGCGAAAAAACTTTTCAAAATAATGCAAGAGAAATAATCCACAATCCGTATAGTTATCCTGCTGTGGAACAACTACAGAACACATTCGCATGCTGTCTTTATCAAACACTTTCGTTCCAAACGATTTCGATTTTCTGGTTTTCCATTCCATGGTGAGGTACCTAGAAAAAAAAAATTAAATTTCATGGGGGGGTTTGATACTACCATTCTGGGGAATTCCCTTTTTCATTTTTAGTCGAGACTTGGGTTTTTCCCTTAAACAAATTAACATGAAAGCCTGTTCATAGATAGTTCTTAGTGTGTCTGTAGTCGTTTGCAATTCTTCTTTTTGTACTTTTTCCGGCACTTTCGTAGTGTGTGTACCAGGTTAGGGTTAGGGCATAATTTTTTTCTGATTTCCCTTATTTTGGTTCTATTACGAGTTCGGGGACTGTCTGTGTTAGCTAAGTGAATATACCCCCTGCCCATAGGTTTCAGTCCCTTTGAACAACTTGATGTAAAATAGGCGAACAAAATTAGTTACCTCTATTATTGGTACACATACTTCTGGAGCGCCCTTTTTACTACTTGAATTATATATTGGACCTCCTGAAGTATGCGCACCAAGATGGCGCACAACCTGAACTCAGGTTGTGTACCAGATTAAGGTTCAGGTTGTGTGACGTCTTGGTGCGCATACTTCAGAAGTACCTATATATTTTTATGTATCATAATCAAGTGCGCAAACCACTGATTTCCTAATGCCTAATAGTGTGCAGCAACCAATTATTGACAGGCCAATACTTAAGAAATTATATCCTATGCTCACAATCCTGCTGAGAGTGGAATAAATTTGGTAGTCAATACCGAATTGAAAAGATTATGGTCCATACAAATTCAGGTAACTAACTCATTACGTTTTGTTGCTGCTTGTGGGAGTCCCTATTTGAAGTAAATGGCAAAAATTATCTTTGAGGCAAAAAAAAATACTCAGGCAGGCCAAGGGTTCAATGAGACTTTGCTTAGGAACGTTCGTGCCTTTGATAAAAAAGAAAAATAGCGTCAACTGTTTAATAGTTTAAATCAGTTATGCATAATCTTCCTATATTTAGTAGTTTAGAGCTCGGGACCTTACTTCAAGCCAGGGGTTCTCAACCTGGGGTTCGTGAACCCCCAGGGGTTTACAAGAAGATTTCCAGGGGTACTTGGACGGCAGTCGAGTTTTTGTATGTTGCTGTTTTTTTAATATCCTTCATTACTACCAGAGGAAATTGCGTGCCCATTGAAACTAGATGCCAGTTGAAACGTAGATTTTCCCTGATCTTGCGTTGTTGTGATTATGACGCAACAATGTGAAATTCACGGCTTTGCAGGTAAACTGTGAAATCTTAAAAGACAGCATGCTGCGAGCATTGGAGAAGGTGATTATGCTTATCAAAACTTGGGGGAGATTTTAAGAATTCAATAGTTAGGCAGACGACAAGGGCAGTAATATCAACACAAAGATTTAATTTAGTTACATCTGGTCAATAAATTGTTGTTTCAACAAATCGTTAGTCAATATATCACAACTTTGTTCGGTGTCTGATTACCGGGGGTTCGCGTTGATTGTTTCGTGACTCGGGGGATACTTGACAGAGAAAAGGTTGAGAACCCCCTGCTTTAAGAAAACTAAAAAAGGAACATAAACAAGCCGCCACTTACTCTCTTAGACTTGCTGCTATCTTCGATCTTGACGGTCCTCTCAGGGAGTCAAATACGAGGATACATGGACGTTTGTAGACTGCGGAAAAATATGTGAAACATGTTTTTATAAAACAATGCACAATAAAACAATGGCCATCATTTTGCTAGCAGTCCAAGTGTGGGTGAAGACAATAGTTCCAGATGCATGGACTTAGGCTAAAGCAAGGGTGTGCAACATTTATCGTCGGAGGGCCAATTTCAGACATCTAGCTGGACCACACAAAAAATTTAGCGGGAAGGCAAGAGAAAAGCGGGTATCGCTTAGCCTTACAGTAATACAGGCACTGGGCTAACATTCATAAATTTGTGTCTTAATATTAACTTCATTCCTCCCAGAAAAATCATTAATAGAAAAATTTACCCCAATTTCAACAAACCTGTTATACTCTCCTTATGCTGTTCTTTACCAGACGTAACTTCACTGGCAACAGAATTCCCACTATCAGAGGTAACACTGGTAGGTACATCACTCTTATTGTCTGTTTTTGCTTGAGAGTTTTCATCTGTGCGTTGGGATGCATTTTCTACCACTAAATTGTGTTCGCTCGAGTCGTTAAATTTTGTTTCTGATAGAATGCTATTATTTGAATTATCAGCACCATTTTCTGGCGCCATCGAGTTTTTATTTGATACATTATCGGCCGGCCCCGTTATTTTCCTTAGAATCTATTGATTCAGATTTTTGGGTAGAGGTGTTGGGTTTTGGTAAATCAGTGAGAGTACTTTTCTTTTCAGTACCAATCTCTGATGACATGGCGGAATTTGGAGATGACTCGGCAATTTCGTTGTTCAGTCCAGCGGAACAATCTTTGCCGCACTTGACTGAGTTCGTTGGAACACTGTTTTCGGTATCTTCAATTGCCGATTCATTTTTACTTGGACTTGTCTGTGGTGATTTTGTATCAGGTTTCGGGGTCGAAGGTTGGAGTTCAAAGGTTGACAATTCATGACTTGAAGTTTCAAATACTAAATGTAATGAAGGTTCATCAGCTGGAGAGTTCATAGAGTTTTGTGATGTAACAATCGATGTTCCAGATGGCTGACTTTCACAATTTGACGTTGTTCCGCTACACTGCTCATTATTTGATAATTTATGCTGCACATTTTCATACGTCAATTTTTTTGGAGAAATTTTCTTGGATTTGGGCAAAAAAGTCTCGTTATCTGACGATAAAACAATTACAGACGAACAGTCACTAGAGAGCGACGAAGTGCTATTGATTATAATCGGTTTAACTATTGTCGGGCTTTGATTGGCCACACGAGGGAGCTGAACCCTTAATTTACGATTTGGACTGATGATACATCGCTGTTCGAGCTCTTGGATAACGTTACATTACTATGCTCAGGGGATACATAGAGTTCCGAATTACTTCATCAGAACAGCTCTTAGGGGAAGCCCCCTCCCTATTTTGTGAAGCGAGAGGAGCAGTCAGAGGCAGTAGGAGGTAATACATGACTAGAGTGCTCAATTTTTGTGGGAAAAAACGGAAACATTTGTGAAATGGGCGGATCGCCTGTTGAGTCACAATTACATATCAGTCATGCTCGAGTGATTTCCACCTTCAGTAACGTCAAAGTTTCATTTTCTGATAGAACTTTTATGCTGATAGGTCATTATTTATAAAAAAGTGATGAAATCCATCACTATTTGACAATGCTGAGACTGCATTTTTTGCAGAGTTCTCAGAAATTGAGGTAATTTTTAGAATCTCAGTCGAGTTGTTATGTTTCGTAATCATATCGTCACGACTTATTTCCATCTCACTTGACTCGTCAAAATTTAGATCGTCTTGTTTAGTTTGCCCACTATGTGGTGATACAGAGTTGTTTTGATCGTTAAAACTTGAATCTACTTGCTTTATTGTAGTTTGAATAATATTGTGACAACCACTAGGTGATGGTATAGAGCTTTTGTCACCAGAATTTGAACTACTTTGTATTTCATCAATATCTGATTCCACATTTTCACAAGATTTTTTCTCTATTTGAAGAGAAGATTCCATCGTTATTGTCGACAATGCATCAATTTTGTCTGTCGTGTCATTTATAAAATGATCGCAGTTCTTCAATGGCGATTTGGGTAAAATATTGCGATTGTTTGAATTCTCTGGAGAGTCCAAATGAATAGGTATCAGACGTTCTTCAGAATTTTCATCACTATCTTTTGCACCTATTTTGTCTGTCACGTTAGTTTCAGAACGATCGGGACTTTTCGGCGAGGATCCGAGGCCGAAATTGTGTTCGCCAGACTTTTCCAAAGTGTCTGAATGTATGGGTACACGCCGCGGCCCAGAATTCGGTTTTATTTTTTTACGATGTTTAAAATTTGGTAAATTAATTAAAATTAACTTTTTCCGTTTATTAGTGTGGATACCAGGTTGCGAGTCAAGATTTGGTGAAATCCCGTGACTTTCAGATGACCTTGACTCTTCCGAGTTCGGTGACCTTTGATTCTCATTTGAACATTGATCTTTTGAGTCACACTTCCTGGAAATTGACGACCCTTGAACCTCATTTGAACTTTGATCTTTTCCTTCCAACTTCCTGGAAGTTGATGACCCTTGACCCTCACTATCTCCCTCTTCTCCATAGAAAGATAAATACTGCATACTTGAAGGCAAGGAGGATGCCGGATCAGGACCTGTGAAAAATATTAATGTCTTTATTAAATTTTTGCATGTAGCTTTGAACAATACTTTATGCAAGCGGCCCAGGATTGGTTTCTGTGTTTCTCAACCTTTTTTAGTGTCAGTGCCAAATTTCAAACCCTAGTGTTGTAGGAAGCCGCATGAAAAACAACGGAAATTAAAATATGAACAAAATTCAAGTTCCATATACCCTCGCATATAAGCCGACCCTACAAATCGTAACACGCAGAATTCACCAACACAGCAAATGGTTGCAGAAGAGAATTAATGAAAATGATAACGATTATTGTTGTGTTTTACTTTTAATAATAACAGTAAGAAGTGTCTCAAAATACTGTCATAGTGTAAACAAGCAAGCGCTCACGTGTATGACAACCAATCACGGACTGTTATCACTGGTATGATGTACCAAGCGCTGCATCGAGTGTGTGTGTGCACTCGTATTATGAGAACTTAGCACGTATAAACCGAATTTTCAGTGCGATCAGAGTTATGCGTGTATCAGTCGATCCCTTTTTTTAGTTTTCAAACTCGTTTCATATGTGAGAATACATGGTATGTATTTTACAACAAATATCGGAGTAAAAAACAATTTAACACTAAACTAGACATTGGCTTTGACTTTTATTGAAAGTCTGGAAAAGCGAGCTACAATCGTGATAGATGCATTCACCAGCAATATATATATATATATAACAACAGCTACCTTCATATTTCCATAATGATCTATTTCAAATACTAAAATAACTCTGATATTGTAATCATGTATTCTTGGTTGTATTCATGTACCTTGGTTAGTCGGTTCTTCAGATTTCGCAATTTTCTGACATTTTTTTTCTTCCTTTTTAGTTTTCAGCATTTTTGGGGCCATATTTTCTGTGGTTTCACTAGACAAACAGATCATCTCACTGGCATCCATACCAGGGAAGCATATAACAGCTATATACCTGAACAAGTGAAAAGAGATGATGTAGAATTTTTGGTACTCCTGAAGTATGCGTACCAAGATGGCGGACACCGGAACGTTGTATGTGTACCAGGTTTGGATTAGGCAATAATTTCAGGCACAAATATTACGGGACCCACTTGGCTAGTCCTTGAACTCGTAATAGAGCTAAAATAAGGAAAATTGGAATAAATTTATGGCCCAACCCTGACTTGGTACAAATACTTCGTTCTGGTGTCCGCCATCTTGGTACGCATACTTCAGGAATACTGAATTTTTAGGATTGGCATTGGTGATTGATAGCTGATCGACACTGACTTTATTTAAATGAATGCTCATTTAGATGAGATTTCAGAGATGAGTCTTTCTTACTTTTGAGTGAGTGGTGTAACTTTGCTCAGAGATGAGTCACCTTTACTTCTGAGTGAGTGGCCGTAACTTTGCTCAGAGATGAGTCTCCTTTACTTCTGAGTGAGTGCTATAACTTTGCTCAGATATGAGTCTCCTCTACTTCTGAGTGAATGCCCGTTACTTTGCTCAGAGATGAGTCTCCTCTACTTCTGAGAGAGTGCCATAACTTTGGTCATAGATGAGTCTTCTTTACTTCTGAGTGAGTGCCATAACTTTGCTCAGATATGAGTCTTCTTTACTTCTGAGTGAGTGCCCATAACTTTGCTCAAAGATGAGTCTTCTTTACTTCTGAGTGAGTGCCCATAACTTTGCTCAAAGATGAGTCTTCTTTACTTCTGAGTGAGTGCCCATAACTTTGCTCAAAGATGAGTCTTCTTTACTTCTGAGTGAGTGCCCATAACTTTGGTCATAGATGAGTCTTCTTTACTTCTGAGTGAGTGCCCATAACTTTGCTCAAAGATGAGTCTTCTTTACTTCTGAGTGAGTGCCCATAACTTTGCTCAAAGATGAGTCTTCTTTACTTCTGAGTGAGTGCCCATAACTTTGCTCAAAGATGAGTCTTCTTTACTTCTGAGTGAGTGCCCATAACTTTGCTCAAAGATGAGTCTCCTCTACTTCTGAGTGAGTGCCCGTAACTTTGCTCAGAGATGAGTCTCCTTTACTTCTGAGTGAGTGCCCGTAACTTTGCTCAGAGATGAGTCTCCTTTACTTCTGAGTGAGTGCCCGTAACTTTGCTCAGAGATGAGTCTCCTTTACTTCTGAGTGAGTGCCCGTAACTTTGCTCAGAGATGAGTCTCCTTTACTTCTGAGTGAGTGCCCGTAACTTTGCTCAGAGATGAGTCTCCTTTACTTCTGAGTGAGTGTCCGCAACTTTGCTCAGAGATGAGTCTCCTTTACTTCTGAGTGAGTGCCCGTAACTTTGCTCAGAGATGAGTCTCCTTTACTTCTGAGTGAGTGCCCGTAACTTTGCTCAGAGATGAGTCTCCTTTACTTCTGAGTGAGTGCCCGTAACTTTGCTCAGAGATGAGTCTCCTTTACTTCTGAGTGAGTGCCCGTAACTTTGCTCAGAGATGAGTCTCCTTTACTTCTGAGTGAGTGTCCGCAACTTTGCTCAGAGATGAGTCTCCTCTACTTCTGAGTGAGTGCTGTAACTTTGCTCAGAGATGAGTCTACTTTACTTCTGAGTGAGTGTCCGTAACTTTGCTCAAATATGAGTCTCATTCACTTCTGAGTGGATGCCTGTAACTTTGCTCAGAGATGAGTCTCCTTTACTTCTGAGTGAGTGTCCGTAACTTTGCTCAGATATGAGTCTTCTTTACTTCTGAGTGAGTGTCTATGTGATCTAGTACTGAGCAAACTCATTTTATAAAAATTAAATTACATATCATATTCTCACCAGTGTGATGCTTCATTTATTGGAATAAATAAATAATCCTTCGAAAATATGTCGACGTTTCTCGTCCACTTCTTCACTTGATTATGACGGCGTTCTGCTGGGCTGTAAGGAAGAGAATAGAGGCTATTGGGATTGGTGTTAGAATGCCCATGACTGCTTGGCGCCATGTGTTTTAACAAGTTTTAAAACTTCTATTGAAACTTGTTAGAGTTAAGATTGATAAGTACAACGCGATGCTCAAATATATAGACACTAATGCCAAAACAAATCTCTTACATTACTGGTAGCCTACCTTCAGCTTAACAAAAAAACTTTCTTCATAAAATAAATGTTAGTGCGTTTGAAAAGAAAAAAAAGAGTCAAGTTAGATTTATAACCCCAATGAGATATTGAAAAAATAAAATCAATTTATCAATCGAAGTGATATAGTTATAGTAGAATAACTTATTTTTGGCAAAACCTTCCATTTTGTATTCTGTGCGTTTTAAGCGTTACTCAAAGTTTTGTCATTCTATCCAATGGGATTATTATTTTGGGGCCAAAAGTGTCATCAACAAATAGCATGGGGGGTTATGGGTTACGAGGGTCGTAACCCCTCGTTTGAAAATTTGAGTTTTCTACCATTTGAGTATCAATTTCAAGTAATCCCCCTCCCTCTCATTGAAAATATCTTGGCTGTACATCTGTCACGAATGTAAGCTTACCTTATGTCTTTATTTTTCAATTTATCTCGAACATTTTTCTGCATCAAACGTTCATAGAAAAAACAACTGAACATGTGAGTTCTCTCTCGATCGGAAGGAGACAGGAATTTATCATAAACATATCTGAAAATAATATATTACAAGTGCAATGAATTAGAATATGAGACCCTTGAATGTCCTTGATATAAGGCTTTATTCAACTTGAATCTAAAGCACACTTAGAATGAATCTGAAGCTGACATGTGGCCAAATCTGGCCCGTTAAGTTTTTCATTCTGGCCCGCCTGATGCTGTCACAGCCAAACTAAAACCAAATTTTGATGTTTCTGATCTAAAGTGAAATATAACACAAATAAAAACAAAGTCATTGAGGAAAAAAACAAATACGCATCGAATTACTGACCCTAGCAGTAAGTGGACCGATAGTGAAACGAGTATTACTTCACATCAAGTTGTGTAAAGGGACTGAAACCTATGGAAAGGGTTATATTCACTTGGCTAACACAGACAATCCCTGAACTCGTAATAGAACTAAAATAAGGAAAATTGGAACAAAATTATGCCCTATCCCTAACCCTATACTACAGGAGTACTTAAAATACAAATTGGAATATTACTGAATAAATATTTTCTGGTGCTGCCATGTTAACATGCACAACACAAGTTACTTTCATTGATGATAAATGCAGCCACTGACTTCAAATAGTACTCTCATACTTACTTCAAATAGAATTCTATTATGACATCATTCAGGAATTCCCCCTCATTCAAACAAAACTGATCAGCATTGCTAACTGAGATTCCTCCTTTGGTGGGAGGGGGAGGATAAACAAATAATCTGTGATAAAACAAAAGAGAAATGCTTAAATATAGAAATACGAGATAGCGATCAGAAACCACTGACTTATTGATCTTCTGCATGTTCAGTTAGGGGATCCCCCAAAACAGAAACTGCAGGTTCTATTCTTTTGCTCTGACTCAATAGCGACACTGCGTGTCCCATCACTAATTAATTAACTCGCTAGTTATACAACGTAATTCATCGAAAAACACTGGGCTTCTAGTCTGAGATATGATGATTACCGATCAAGATAGATAAGTAATGAGGGTTACGGGATATGTAATTGCCGATTTGGACGATAACAGCTAGCAGGTCCAATGAAAATTTTTTTTTTATATTTTAAAGGGGGGTGGGGAGTCGACCTTAACTTGGCTACGCTCCTGAGTGGTTGGCATGAAATTTGATCCAGGTAATCCTAACATGTCATGCCAACATTGAGAAAAGCAACTGGACCAATGAAATCAGAATTGATCATCTACAAAAATCAAACTGTGTAGATACAAAGTCAATTGAGAGTGAAACAATAAAATGAAGTGAACAGGCCAGTCGCCTATAATTACCAAAACGAAATAATACAATATCAACAAATCATCATACGTGACAGTGGGGGCTCAGAGCCTTGTTCAGAGTGGAAGTATGGAACCCCCGTCATGAAAAAAATTCAAAATCTTACTCTATCCTTGGCCCAGTGAACATAAACTTCAGATCATCTTCTGGCGACTCATCGTTTTTCTCATAGATCACAGGTATTGTTCGTTTCCTAGTCTGCATTTGGGTGGTGGTTGTTGGAGTCAATGCAGTGGTTGATGTAGCCTGCTGAGTGGTGGTAGGAGTGGGAGTCTAGAATATATACCGTATATGATCGCGTATAGGCCGAGTTTAAAACTCAAAAAAAAAAGTTGCCCAACTAAGGGACCGTCTTATGCGCGCATAACTCAGATAGCACCAAAAAATCGACTCCTTCGCGCATCGAGACTTTGATCACGCAACGAAATGATATAATGCTGACTTGCCGGTAATTGCAACAGCTACAGACCATGCTTAATTCTCACGATAAAGAGCGTGCTCGCACACACCACACACGCGATCGCTTGTCTAGGTGTGATTGTCTGATCATTAACGTGACCGCTTGTATTTGATTAAATTTAATTGTATCTTTTGCATAAGAGCAACAGCATTGATCTACCAGCCGTCTCGTGGTCAAAACGTTATCATTTGTGCACAAGTAAGAATCAGATAGAAGTGTCAGGTAGAATAATACTCACAGCATTAATTCTTAACAATAAAACTGTAATTTCAATCATTTTGAACAACCATTTACGGTAACTGAAGAGTTGAAATAACATATGAATATGATGTGATAAATACTGTGCTGTACGTCCATGGGTTAGGCAACAGCTGTGTTTTCGGTTTTTTCCTGAATCAGCAAAACGGAAGGGACATAAATCAATCACTTTATTTCGTGGTAGCCGTTTTCTTTCTGAAGTGCCGTTATCGGGCAGGGAGTGCTTCATTGCACCGGCCACGTTTTTGTTTTTAGGATTAAAACAAATAACAGCTGGTATACAAAGTCAATTAAATAATCGGCAGACACTTTGGCATACATTATAAAATATATCAGCCCATATATGACGCTCACACAAATCATGTTTGAGAAGACTTGCGAAAAATAACCAAATTTATTGCCGTGTCCGCTCAGGATATCTCGACTACCTTAATATAAAATAATGATTGTAAAATATTTTCAATCAAAAATGTCCTCATGTTATACGTTTGGTACTTCAAGTCGGCGCTGATTTGATTCCTTTCATGTTGGCAGTAATTCAGTTGTGTCGCAAAGTGCTGTCTTCCATTACGATAAAACAGAAAATATAATCGAAAATTGTTTTAATCAAAATGTGGACAGCGGCGCTAGAATGTGTGTGCCATATACAAGAAGGTAGCGAATCGCGATATTTGAATATTAATTTTGAATTGAACATCATTGACTGTAATAGATGCGTGCGCGTGTTACGATTTGTGGAAACAGCGTATATGCGAATTTTTATAACTTCACTATTTCGAAGCTGTTATTAAGGAGTCGGCTTATCCGCGTGATAGGCGTATATTCGAGAAAATACGGTAAGTATTTTTAGGATTTACTTGATCAAAATAAGAATTTAAAAAGGCATATACTATCATGAGTTTTCAAGAGTCTATGTGAGGGGTGCACAACCTTTTTGCTATTGGCGACCCCATTGCATTTATTTGAACTCAATACGGCCTCCAGGGGGTTGATGAGCGCGCCTCGGAATTTTTTGGCTTTTATGACGTCATAACCGCGTATTTGACCCATGCGAGGTGCAGTCTGCCCAATTATGAAGTATGTAGGACTACTTGGAAGTATAATATGCATTTCGGTGGACCTATTCTTGAGCAGATATATTGCAGCAAGTTGCATAATGATTCCACTATTTTAATAAAATGTCAAATATGCTAATAAATTTATTCTATAAAAGTTTGCACAACATAGCCGTCAAATCCTATATTTCGAACTTTTTTGTTTTGTTTTTTGTTTATAGGATTTTGTATGTGGACGGCCGCATTATTTTTTCACGACGACCGCAGATTGTGCACCTTTGGTCTTGAGGGACTAAAAGCAAAAAGCATTCCAGTCCACGTAAATTGCTACATATGATACAGGAAAATGCTTTTTTTTACATTTCGAAAGGAGAGGTTCCGACCTTCAAATTCCCCCCCCCCCTGGCTATGCCCCTGCAAGGGAATACTCTCTCAGTGAAATGTCAGTAGTTGCAGCCTTTACCCAGTCTTGAATATCTTGGGGGCAATTTACATCGCAGGGGGTGCGCAACCAATTTTAGGGATCGCAATGAGTACACCAATTTCACACAAAGTACTATATCTATTGTACTTTTTTGAATTATCGATTCGAAACAAAATTATTAAAACTAGTGCAAAACATGAATCTCGCATTCTGAGAGTATACATAGGATCAGAGAAGCGGCATGATTGCATAACAATGTCGACATAACAGGGGTCCCGAAAAATTTTATTAAAATGGAAGAGGTTGCGAGCTTAAAGTTTGGGAATCCTTGTCTTACCTCACTCACTGAAGTCTCCATACTTGCAGCCGCTCTGCTTTGTCTCAATTCTGATTCAGCGAAAGTTATATGTCGGAAGAATGACTGAAAAAAAAAATACAATTTCACGGGACTTTATCGCTTTGTGAGACACTGTAATGAGGATTGAAAAATACTTACCGAAGGTTTCTTCATTTTTTTACGAACTAATTCCACTTTTCTTAATAAAGTTTCAACATTACATTGAGTACTTGAACAAAGAAAAGTAGCGCTGATATAAAAGATAAACAACCTTTCGTCATCTGAAAAATATGAAAAGATTGATGAAACTTAGTCAGGGATATATCCAAGAGAGTTACAAGTCGTAACTATGTAAAAGTTATTCTTTGTAAAAATGAATAGCTGTATGACAAATTTTCTGTTTTCCTCTCTGGGTCTCTTTTGAATGGACTGAAAAATACTTTGTTGTTCGTTTGCCTCCATTTTACTATCAAACCTCGCTAAATTACAAGCCTACTGTCAAACTACGGAACGTGCGAACTTCTCAATTAGGTACCATATCACCGTGTTTCCCCGAAAATGAGACATAGCCTGAATTTTAAAAATGATTTTAATATAAGCCATACCCTTAAAATAAGACCTAGTCAATAATGCGATTTTTTTTTTGACCTAGTCGATAGCAAGAAATCTCTCCTAAACGTTTTAAAAGATTGATAATCTATGTTTCGCAGTTGTAAAATCAAAAGACTCACCCTTCCCATCCGGGTCATAATACGGAAATTTCCCTTTAACCATATTCAAAGTCGCTCTCAGTGTAGGCAGGCAACCTATAATAGATGAAATAAGTTTTGAGAGATGTGTATGCCATTAGAAAGTGTATAATGAGGACTAAAAAAAAAAGTTCACAAATAATATTAAAGTGAAAGCCTTGTGGCAGACACTTCAATTCTTAACAAACAATTGGAGAATTCTTGTATGCACAAAATTTGGTTTCCCGGGAATTTAGAATCAAAATTTGTTAATTTTCGTGGGCCAGCGTTTAAGTGCCAGATTTGAGTAATTTTCCATGGATTCACAGTCATTTATTTCTTCTCCATGCTGAAAATATGAACTACACATACACAAATAAAAGGAAATATGAAAAAATCGCATTCCAGGGTAAAAGTAGAGGCCGAAACCAATACTGGTTATCAAGCAATTGCACCCTTGGGGAAGTCTAACAGAACGCCAAACTAAATATGTTATTTAATAAAATGTAAAATGCAATAGGTACGTCAATGCAACCTGGGACATACCAAGCAGTCACCGTTTCAACAAGAACAAGTTGACTCCAAGCACCACAGTCTACGTAATCATTGTAATTATAGTGTGAGACAATCTCACAATGTTGTCATGGCGACCTAATTCAACAACGCAATACGTACCTTGTGTGAGCACCAGGAATATACAAGGTTCTCTGCTATCTGTGCAAATGTCACAACTGATAATCCACTTCCAATTTATTGTCAGAATAACATTGCTTTGTAAAGCTTGGCTGAATGCTGTCATGCTCAACGACTCATGTGAAATCTGTGAATAAAACAAAAGAGAAGACCAAAGTGTTAACTGCATTTCTGGCAACTTTTATTTCCAAATTGGCTGGCTAAGCATTAGCTATACCAGGAGTGCGCAACAGGTGGACGCCGGTCACAACCCAACCCACCAAGTCATTTAGTGTGGCCTTTCTCAACACTCAATGATTTTCGCAATCAAGCATAAAATCTAATCCGACAT